>SSNR01000425.1:299884-323465 GCA_006937965.1 Callopanchax toddi | reverse complement strand
CCAACAGGTCTCTGTAACCAGTAACTCAGCAGGTCTCTGTAACCAGTAACCCAACAGGTCTCTGTAACCAGTAACCCAACAGGTCTCTGTAACCAGTAACCCAACAGGTCTCTGTAACCAGTAACTCAGCAGGTCTCTGTAACCAGTAACTCAGCAGGTCTCTGTAACCAGTAACTCAACAGGTCTCTGTAACCAGTAACCCAACAGGTCTCTGTAACCAGTTACCCAGCAGGTCTCTGTAACCAGTAACTCAGCAGGTCTCTGTAACCAGTAACTCAACAGGTCTCTGTAACCAGTAACCCAGCAGGTCTCTGTAACCAGTAACTCAACAGGTCTCTGTAACCAGTAACTCAGCAGGTCTCTGTAACCAGTAACTCAACAGGTCTCTGTAACCAGTAACTCAACAGGTCTCTGTAACCAGTAACTCCAGCAGGTCTCTGTAACCAGTAACCCAACAGGTCTCTGTAACCAGTAACTCAGCAGGTCTCTGTAACCAGTAACTCAACAGGTCTCTGTAACCAGTAACCCAGCAGGTCTCTGTAACCAGTAACTCAGCAGGTCTCTGTAACCAGTTACCCAGCAGGTCTCTGTAACCAGTAACTCAACAGGTCTCTGTAACCAGTTACCCAGCAGGTCTCTGTAACCAGTAACCCAGCAGGTCTCTGTAACCAGTAACTCAGCAGGTCTCTGTAACCAGTAACCCAGCAGGTCTCTGTAACCAGTAACCCAGCAGGTCTCTGTAACCAGTAACTCAACAGGTCTCTGTAACCAGTAACTCAACAGGTCTCAGGTCTCTGTAACCAGTAACTCAACAGGTCTCTGTAACCAGTAACTCAGCAGGTCTCTGTAACCAGTAACTCAACAGGTCTCTGTAACCAGTAACTCAACAGGTCTCAGGTCTCTGTAACCAGTAACCCAACAGGTCTCTGTAACCAGTAACTCAACAGGTCTCTGTAACCAGTAACCCAACAGGTCTCTGTAACCAGTAACCCAGCAGGTCTCTGTAACCAGTAACCCAGCAGGTCTCTGTAACCAGTAACTCAGCAGGTCTCTGTAACCAGTAACTCAACAGGTCTCTGTAACCAGTAACTCAACAGGTCTCTGTAACCAGTAACCCAACAGGTCTCTGTAACCAGTAAGCCAACAGGTCTCTGTAACCAGTAACTCAACAGGTCTCTGTAACCAGTAACACAGCAGGTCTCTGTAACCAGTAACCCAGCAGGTCTCTGTAACCAGTAACTCAGCAGGTCTCTGTAACCAGTAACCCAGCAGGTCTCTGTAACCAGTAACTCAGCAGGTCTCTGTAACCAGTAACCCATCAGGTCTCTGTAACCAGTAACTCAGCAGGTCTCTGTAACCAGTAACCCAGCAGGTCTCTGTAACCAGTAACTCAGCAGGTCTCTGTAACCAGTAACTCAGCAGGTCTCTGTAACCAGTAACTCAGCAGGTCTCTGTAACCAGTAACCCATCAGGTCTCTGTAACCAGTAACTCAGCAGGTCTCTGGGGATCGTAAACCTCCAGGTGAGCTCACCTGAGTGAGGGGGCGGGAACAGGTGTGCTCTGGTTTCGGACGCAGTGGAAACAGTGCTTCAGTCCCGCGGCTCTCGGTGCATCGCTGTCAGAACTCTGGGGACTCTATTCGGTTCGGCTGGGCCCGGTGGGCTGCAGCTCCACCCGCCTGCTCCTCCAGGCTAAGGGGCTCCGGCGGCGGTCGCGTCGTATTCAGGGCCGGGCAACGGTAGCTGAGCTCGGCCTCCGCTCCGTCAGCAGCCGTCCTGCCGACATTCCGCTGGGAGTCCGGCTCGGTTCGGTTCTCCTGGACCGCCGCAGCGGATTCTCATCTTCCTTTTTCAGCGGAGAATGGCCGAGTCGGCAGGAAGGAAGGAAAGGTGGAAGAAAACGCGCGCGGTACGACGGGAAATGTAGTGATTTTCCTGTATCTCCGTAGACTTTGCTCTAATCATTAGACTACATTCCCCAGAATGCTTCCGTTTTGTCATGGGGTCAAGATAACGCTCGAATTTGTCCTGCTATCACTAGTGTTGTAGTTCGCTTCCTGTGATCTGTTTTCAGTCGGCACAGCAACTCAGAGATCACAGTAACTTACACTGGTTAGCTCCGGAGCTAAAGCTAAAGCTCCAGGTTATCTCCGGGGCTAAAGCTAAAGCTCCAGGTTAGCTCCGGGGCTAAAGCTAAAGCTCCAGGTTAGCTCCGGGGCTAAAGCTTCAGGTTAGCTCCGGAGCTAAAGCTAAAGCTCCAGGTTATCTCCGGGGCTAAAGCTAAAGCTCCAGGTTAGCTCCGGGGCTAAAGCTAAAGCTCCAGGTTAGCTCCGGGGCTAAAGCTTCAGGTTAGCTCCGGAGCTAAAGCTAAAGCTCCAGGTTATCTCTGGGGCTAAAGCCAAAGCTCCAGGTTAGCTCCGGGGCTAAAGCTTCATGTTAGCTCTGGAGCTAAAGCTCCAGGTTAGCTCCGGAGCTAAAGCTCCAGGTTATCTCTGGAGCTAAAGCTAAAGCTTCAGGTTAGCTCCGGAGCTAAATCTTCAGTTTAGCTCCGGAGCTAAAGCTAAAGCTCCAGGTTAGCTCCGGAGCTAAAGCTTCAGGTTATCTCCGGGGCTAAAGCTAAAGCTTCAGGTTAGCTCTGGAGCTTTAGCCTGATTCCTCCAGCAAAGAGCACCTATCCCCCAGCAGAACATCTGTCTAGTAGCCAGCTGCTAATGGAGCTCTACAAACCTCCCATCTCTTCAGACCTGGATTCAAACAACTGCAGTCCAACACCTGATCAAGTGGATCAGTTAAATCTCATATGTCCAGCAGATTCAGTTTCCTACAGTTAAACTTACTTTTACTTATTTTTAGATTAAATCAGTAAACTGATGAATTAATGAACTTGAAATGATGATTTTGTTGATTCAGATTAAAAACACTCCTGTAATGTACAAATCAGCATTTAAGAGAAAACCTGTTGAATCGTTGAGTTAAAATCAGTTTGAGAGTCAACCAGAACAAAGTCCTACTGATGCTGCTATAAACAGTACAATCCATTAGTTTAAAACTTTACTTCAGTTAAAATTAAAACATGAATTGACTAGAAATGACTGAATAAAACATTGAGACCAATTCACACAGACGTTTAAATAAATTAAGAGGGTTTTAAAATAGTTTGACATGTTTTATTTAGTTAATTATTAATAAAAGTAAAGCCTGCATTAGTCTTGAATGAGGAAAGTCTATATTGTTAGAAGATTGAGAGTAATAAATATAATTTTACAAAATAATCTGGGAAAAAAATGCAAAAAGTTAATGATATGATGAGCTGCTCAGAAATCCTATAGCTACTGCTGGCTTCTTTAGGGCTACAAATGTTTAGTCAGATATATTTATAATACGTTTATTTCTCACTTGTACTTAAAATAAAAGCTGAGCTTTCTCCTGTCCACCATCATGAAGCTCTTTCAGGAACACCATTTGCTGGCTCACGTCTAATAAATCACTTCATTTATACGTAACATTTTCAGAATCTTTGTATTTACAGTATACGTATACAAACTGTCTTGTTTTCTAGTGATGGGATGGAGATGGACCAACAGATCCGAGCTTCATCTTTAATAATGAAGTGTCGTGGTGAGCAAGGCGCTGAGTCGATTCACTGGCCTGTATACGTTCCAACCCTCACCTATGGTGGTGAGTTGTGGATTATGATTAATGAACGATCTTCTTCTTCTGTGGGCTCAGCCTTAGACTGGTTTAGAGCCAGGGGGAGCTGCTGTCGCCTTCCTCTGGAGGTTTTTTCAGGCGCTAGGAGGAGACCTTCAGGAAGACCCAGAACTAACTGGAGGGGATATGTATCCTCTGGCCGAGGAACACCTTGGGATCCCCCAGAAGGAGCTGAGGAAAGGAAGGTCTGGACTTCCCTTCTGCAAATGTTACCTGCAGCCCGACCTGGGATGAAAGGAAGAAAACGGATGGATGTTTTTACAGTCACCTATCAGAGCATCTTGGTTCTTCAACATCTGACAGGTTAACGGAGGAGATCACTGAGCCCTGAACCTCAACCTTCCTTCCTCCTGAGTTACCCATCAGCCCTCTGGTGTTCTGTTTCAGTTCAAGTTACCTGAGAATAAAAATGTTTGGTAAAAATGTATTTTTAATCTTTAGATTTTCTTTACCCATTGACCAAGATAATCTCCTGACATCATTTATGTAACTTTAGGGAGCATAATTAAACCTCATAGGACCTCATGGTTACCTTCAGGTCAGATATTCACCCTAGAGGTCCAAACTGTACCCTGCAGGTCAAAAATCGGCCTCATCTGGACCCTTAGTTTTGACACCTATAGGGACGTATAACAGGATCTTGTTTCAGCTCGGCATTCAACCCCGTGCTCCCAGAAGACATCCAGTCCACACTGTCCCAGTCCCCTCCAGTCAATGGACCACTAACTCCCCGTTAGACCGGAGTGGTTTCTTGTGATCAGTTCTGGTTCTCATACAAACATTCAAAAGGATCCTTAAACCACTGATTATTATTCATGTTAGAACAAAACCTCTTAAAAGATTTTTGATTTTTCTCTTTTTACCTGAAGGAGCATCTTCAGTTTTAGTCTGTTTCCTCTCCTGACCACCAGGTGGAGCCCTTCTCCTGAGGCTCAGGATCAGAACAGGATCAGTCAGAGATCACCAAGAAAGAACCAGATAAGACCCTGATCCAGAACCAGAACCACCACAGAACCCTGATCCAGACCCAGAACCACCACAGGACCCTGATCCAGGACCACCCCAGAACCCTGATCCAGACCCAGGAGGACCACCACAGAACCCTGATCCAGACCCAGGAGGACCACCCCAGAACCCTGATCCAGACCCAGGAGGACCACCACAGAACCCTGATCCAGACCCAGGAGGACCACCACAGAACCCTGATCCAGACCCAGAACCACCACAGGACCCTGATCCAGGACCACCACAGAACCCTGATCCAGGACCACCCCAGAACCCTGATCCAGACCCAGGAGGACCACCACAGAACCCTGATCCAGACCCAGGAGGACCACCACAGAACCCTGATCCAGACCCAGGAGGACCACCACAGAACCCTGATCCAGACCCAGGAGGACCACCACAGAACCCTGATCCAGACCCAGATCCAGGCTCTTGGACCTGCTGCGGTCACGTCGCTGGTTTAAACTTCTTCTCAGGTCGGTTTGTTGATAAAAAGATTTTGGGAGGAAAATAAAACAGCTGACTCAGCAAAACAGCATCTGGTGCCTTTTATTGATTTTTGTTTCACAACCATCAAAATACTAATTTATAACTTTGATCAGAAAATGATTCAGACTGTTAAATAAAAGGTTTTTAAAAAATCTGAATATTGGTCTTTTTAAAGCCATACTCAGTATCCAGGTAAACAATGTAGCTTTTAACGTTTTTTTAAAGCCTCTTAACAACGTTCCAACATAGTATAGCCATAAATATATTGTGGAGATAAAAAAAAAAGAAATCAATAAAGTAGTTTTCCCGCAGTTCTCTAAAAACTTCAGCCAATTGGACAATCCAGCTGTCTGTCTGCCACATTTCCTCACTGCTTGGATTGGCATTAATCCGCCCGGACACATTTTCCGTCTGAACATCAAGTGAAAGTAGAAGTAGCGGTTAGCGCTTCCATTTTAAGATCAAAATACCAGAGTCCCCCCAGAAACAGCTTTTCAGCTAGCAGGAAACTAAAAACGTTTGGAGGAGAAAAGAGGAAAAGCTGGGGGAACGTTTCTACGGCTGGAGTTAGACTCTGCTTTGTCACCTTTACAAACCGTGGTCCTATGTCGGCGGGAGGCTGGCGTATGGATTTTACCCGACGGGAGGGGGGAGTTCACCGAGACGTGTTTCTTTAAACTAGCTAGGAGACCTGGTTTGTTTACCTGGCTACTGAGTATGGCTTTAATTAACCAGGATCATTAGAAAACCCAGGAGTTTAAAGGAACTTGGGTCAGGATTTTAATCAAAGTGATCCTGCATGTTCAGTTTATTTAGGTTACTGAGTGATGAAGCGTTTTAAATCAAACAGAATGAGGTCACCATGGATCATCCATCATCTAGAACAGGCTGTGAGCTGTAAAACGTTCTGAAATTCAGGAACGAATTTCCCGCGCTGTCCTACGGATGTGACGTCAACTGACGCTGCTGCGCGTTCTGGAAGCTAAAAAAGTAATAATAAATGTATATCCAGTAGGTGGCAGCATTGCACCGTTGTGTTGTGTTGCTGGTCAATGGCGGACTTCCTTCGACTGAATCTGGTTTTTCTCATCAAACTGGTGTTATCTTGTTTCTGGAGCTGAAAACCTCTCTGATGGATTATAGGGTTCCACAGAGCTAAAGGTGCTGTTATAGGCGACCGCACAGCGATCTGTCCATGTTTATGGGTCTCTGGACGACAGGCCTCAAATCCCCGACTGTTTCCTGGACCTCAGTCCGCTTACAGTGCATCAAAGGCGGGTGTGCAGCGCACGCTCCTCCGGGTGCTCCGGAGCTCCACTCCGTGAGGCGAACTTGAGAAATCTAGGGTGATATATGCGGCGGGACATTCCTCTATCACCCTAGAGTTCTCAAATTCACCTCCAGGAGTCAGAGAACACCGACTGATTAAAGCTTTCAGCGATACGGGCAGCTGGGAAGGACAAACATAGCAGCTAGCGAGATTAGCTCTGTTAGGTCGCCTCCCTCAGTCTGACCCTCTGTGTGTGTGTGTGTGTGTGTGTGTGTGTGTGTGTGTGTGTGTGTGTGTGTGTGTGTGTGTGTGTGTGTGTGTGTGTGTGTGTGTGTGTGAGAGAGACACATTAGCTTTCTTAAAATCTATAAACACTCCAATAGCATATTTTCCTTTATCTAATGTGTTAATGATTTCCTCGGTTGCTTCCATTATCGTAAGTATTGTTGTCCTCTTTTCTCCAAATCACTGTCTATGGTTTAGTATTTCATGTTTTGTTTTGTTTTTTAAGTTTTCTAGTCTACAGTTAAACAGTTTTTCCAGGATTTTTTAAAATTGTGAAAGGAGTGACACTGGCCTGTAGTTGTTAAATAAACGCATGTCTCCATACTTTGGCTATTTTCATTTTCTGAGGAAATAAACCAGTTTGAAAGGATAAATTATATATATAAGTTAATGGTTTTAAGATACCATCAATAATAACCAGTACCATATCAATACCATCAGAGTCAGTGGGGACTTTGTTGCTGCACTTATTAACTACTGATTTAACCTCCGACTCGTCCACTGCTGAGAGGAAGATCGAGTCACGTTGATTTTTTATCAGAGTTCCATTTATTGCCTCGCTGCCTTGCTCTGAGATATTTGAGATTTTTTCTGCCAACTCTGGTCCCACATTCACAAAATAATCATTCATGCTATTAACTACCTTGTTTCTGTCATTATCATCACCTTGATTGTCAGTATAGTATTCAGGATAGATCACTGTCTTTGCCCCACCTTTGTTTAATATGTCCCAGACACTTTTTAAATGATTCTTATTCTCATTTAACATTTTCCTATAATATATTTTTTTACTAATTATTATTTCAGTTAATTTGTTTTTATAAACTTTATATCTAATTTCTGATTCTTTAGTTCGTTGCTTAATAAATGTTTTTTCTTTTTACAAGCATTTGGTAGTCCTGTGGTTAACCATGGATGATTTTTATATTTAGAGCTTCTATTAGTTACTTTGATTGGACAGTTCTTATTGTAGAGTGATTTGAAAGTGTGAATGAATTTACTATATGCTGTGTCCACATCGTCCTCCCTATAAACAGTATCCCAGTCATGTGACGTCAAGTCATTTTTAAATGCAGTGATTAAATCATCAGTTCGTAATCTTTTATAGATGTCCTTCCCTGGTTTTCTTTGGCATGTGCTTTCCTTATTCCCATTGTTGATGTCAAGATATACAAATATAGGTAAGTGGTCACTAATACCATTCATCAGTATACCACTTACCATAATGTGTGAAGCTATTGTCTCTTAAGGCAGCGCAGTGCGTTGTAATCCTTGTTGGTCTTGTGATCTTTGGTTAAACTAAACATCAGGTCCAGAATTCTTCGGTTTGTTTATGCAGCTTTGACTTCATGAGGTCTGTTAAAGTCCCACAAATGAAAACATCCTTTTGGCCTGTTGTTGATACATCTTCTCTATACAGTTTTTAAAATGACCCATATCAGATCCTGGTGCTCTATAAACACAACTAACTAATATATTCACTCTATTCTCCATTATAATCTCAACTGTTAAACCCTCCATTACATCATCTACTGTCATCGTCATGCTTGGTAATCTGTTTGTGATGGTCAACAGGGGTCAGAGGTCAGAGATTACAGCGTATTTGATAACGCTACAGTAATAATTTACTTCTTAAATTTCAGTCCACATACAGAGCTACCCCTCCTCCATTCTTACATTTTCTATTTGGAATGTGCATCTCATATCCCATGGATCAAACGGATTCTTTGTCCTTGGAGCTTCATCAGAGGAAACATCAGACTGACAGGACAGACGATCAGAGGAGCCGAGTTTTTACCTCCATCATTAAGACAGGGACAGAAGAATGGGTGGAGTTTCTGAGTGAAGCAGCAGCCAGTAAAGGAGTAGATCAGAGCCGGAGCCTCTACATCATAAAAGGAGACCAGACCCTCCTCATAATCCACAAACACCCCCACCTTCTGAAGACCACAAGCAACATGGAGACGGACTGAAGAATCATCAAGAGCTGCATACCCGTTACCATTTCCCAACCAAACAGTCCAGTAACCATCACTAGGACTCAGTGTGATGTTTCCCTTCCTGATGATGGACTCTCTGACCACTCCTAAAGTCCAGTTAGTTTTTCCTTTAACCTGAACCTCAAAGTAAAATCTGCCTGAAGAGAAACTCTGTTTCCCTAAAACAAAAACACACTGAGAAAACCTCTCTGGGCTGTCTGGAAGATCCTTCCTCACACCTCATCACTGACTTGTTTTCCATCATCAGACAGGATGAGGTTAGGATGGGCTGTATGAGGATCAAGAGTCACATCTACTGCAGACTGCTGGACCTTCTCCAGCTCAGCCTCCAACAGGTTCTTCATCTTTTCCCTGAGTTTCTCCTCCAGCTGACTCACAGCTCTCACCACAGTCCCCTCATATGATGGTGGATGAACTCTGACCTCTGTCCAGTCCTTGGTGGGAGGAGCAGCTTTCAGGGACGTGAAGCTTTGGAGGAGGTGGAGGTGGTCTTCAGAGCGTGAGAGCTGCTTCACCTCAGAGCTCCTCTTCATCAGCTCAGAGACTTCCTGCTCCAGATCTGTGATGAAGTCTTCAGCCTGTTTCTCTGTGGTTTTCTGTTTGTCTCGGATCTCCTTCAGGAACTCCTCCAAGCGTCTCTCAACAGACTCCTTCAGATCAGTGAAGACCTGAACACCTTCTGCTTTCTGCAGCATCTTGACTGATCTTCAGAGACTCTTTGATCTCCTGAATCTTCCGTCGTCTGTTGAGGATCATCTGCTGAACTTCAGCCTCCGTCTTCTCCAGCTCTGCCTTCCTTCTTTTATATTCTTCTCTCAGAGGAACAAACTCGTGAGTCCTGTGGTCTAAAACAGGACAGAGCGAGCAGACACACGTCTGGTCGGTCCTACAGAACAGCTCCAGAGGTTTATCGTGCTCCAGACACGTCCTGTCCTCCAGGTTCTCCACAGGATCCAGCAGCTGATGTGTTTTGAGACGTGAAGCTGTCAGGTGAGGCTCCAGGTGAGTCTCACAGTAGGAGAGCAGACACACCAGGCAGGACTTCAGGGCCTTCAGTCTGGTTCCAGTGCAGACGTCACAGGGAACTTCTCCTGGTCTGGCAGCTTGTTGCTCTGAGCTGCTGCTGCTTTTCTGTTCAGCTTCACGTCTGAACTGAGCAACCATCTCTCTGATGAAGGTGTTGACCTCCAGTTCAGGTCTCGTCTTGAACTCCTTCTTACAGACGGGACACTGGAAGCTCTTGTTACCATCCCAGTGTTGGCTGATGCAGGTTTTGCAGAAGTTGTGTCCACATGGTGTGGAGACTGGATCAGTGAACACCTCCAGACAGATGGAGCACAAAAACTGATCCTCAGACCTCAGGTTGCTGCCAGCAGACATGTCTGAGCTCTGAGAACAGAAAGAGTCAGAGAGGAAACAACAGATCAAAACAGATGCACCAACTGTAGCAAAAGTTTAGTCATAAATATGACATAAAATTATTTTAATATTTTTCCAGGTTAAAATTTTCTCCTCGCCTCGCCTTCCTCCGCTTATACAGGTCCGGGTCACGGGGGCAGCAGCCCAGGCCACCTTCTCCCCGGCCAAGTCCACCAGCTCCTCAGCTGGACGCCCAGGCGTTCCCAGGCCAAACTGAAGATGTATTTCCTCCAGCGTGTCCTGGGTCGACCTGGGGGCCTCCTGCTGGCAGGACACGCCCAGAACACCTCCCGAGGGAGGCGTCCAGGAGGCATCCTGACCAGATGCCCGAACCACCTCAACTGGCTCCTTTTGATGTAGAGAAGCAGCGGCTCCGAGTCTGTCTCAAATGTCCGAGCTCCTCCCCCTATCCCTAAGGCTGAGCCCGGCCACCCTACAGAGGAAACTCATTTTGGCCGCTTGTATCCGCGATCTTGTTCTTTCGATTATTACCCAAAGCTCATGACGGAGCGACATTAGCTCAGTTGGGAGAGCGGCCGGTCTGGTAACCGGAGGGTCACCGGTTCCATCCCCAGCTCTGGCTGGGTTAGATTGTCGTTGTGTCCTTGGAGACACTTCACCCACCTTACTGTGTGAATGTGAGTGTGACTGTGTGTGAATGTTGGTGGTGGTCAGAAGGGCCGATGGTCAGAATGTCAGCCTCTCTTCTGTCAGTCTGCCCCAGGGCAGCTGTGGCTACAGACGTCTGTCGTAGTTTACCACCACCGGTGAGAATGACTGTGTGAATGAATGATGCAACTCTGTAAAGCGTCTCTGAGTGACCTGAAAAGCGCTATATAAAACTGATGCATTATTATTATTATTATGACTATAGGTGAGGATTGGGACGTAGACCGACCGGTAAATTGAGAGCCTTGCTTTCTGGCTCAGCTCCTTCTTCACCACCACAGACCGGTTCAGCGTCCGCATCACTGCAGACGCTGCCCCAATCCGCCTGTCCATCTCCTGCTCCCTCCTTCCCTCACTCGTGAACAAGACCCCGAGATACTTGAACTCCTCCACTTGGGGTTGGACCTCCCTCCCGACCTGGAGTTGGCAATCCACCTTTTCTGGTCAAGGAACATGGTCTACCAGGTGTACCGATGGGCATCCTTATGTTCGAACATGGTGTTCGTTATGGCCAAACTGCAACTTGCACAGAAGTCCAAAAACAGAACACCACTCGAGTTCAGATTGGGCGGGCCGTTCCTCCCAATCACGCCCCTCCAGGTCACGCTGTCATTGCCCACGTGAGCGTTGAAGTCTCCCAGCAGGACTATGGAGTCCCCAGTAGGAGCGCTATCCAGCACTCGTCCCAGGGACTCCAAAAAGGGTGGGTACTCTGAGCTGCTATTTGGTGCATAAGCACAAACAACAGTCAGGACCCGTTCCCCAACCCGAAGGCGCAGGGAAGCTGCCCTTTCGTCCCCCGGGGTAAACCCCAACATACAGGCAGAGAGTCTTGGGGCTAACAGAAAGCCCCCCCAGCCCTCCGCCTCTCACCCGGATCAACTCCAGCAAAGAAAAGTGTCCAACCCCTCTCCAGGACTCGGGTTCCAGAACCAACGCTATGTGTCGAGGTGAGCCCGACTATATCTAGCTGGTATCGCTCAGCCTCTTCCACAAGCTCCAGCTCCTTCCCCGCCAGAGAGGTGACGTTCCATGTCCCGATAGCCAGTTCTTGTGTGCGGGGATCGGACCGCCAAAGCTCCCGCCTCAGTCTGCCATCCGATCCACAATACACCGGACCCTTCATGTTCCTCCTGCAGGTGGTGGGCCCACAGGTGGATGAGCCCATGTCTCCGGTTTGGGCTGGGCCCATGGGCAAAAGTCCGGCCACCAGGCACTCGTCCACAAGCCCCAACCCCAGGCCTGGCTCCAGGGTGGGACCCCGGTAACTAGGGCTGGGCGGTATACCGGTTCATACCGGATACCGGTGAATAGCCCACACAGCATCCCGGATGTTGGCAGTGGGGACACATTTCACCGCGACACACAACACCGCAGCATGAGTGAAACTTTTGAACCAAGAATGGCGACTAACGGGAGCTGTCATGACGACTAGGGTTGGGCGATGTGTAACGTCAGTCCAAAAATCAACGATGGGCGATTTATTCATGCAGGTGACATGTTGACATATTTGTGGGCGGAGCAATGTAAACACACACTAATGGATTTACCAAATTAGAACTCAGAAGTCCCAAAATTGAGGAAATAGTTGTAAAAAACACAGCGTGGCCTGTTTGGGGCTACTTTGGCTTTAAACAGACGTCTAGTGGCAGCAAAGAGCTCCGACATCGAGTGTTTACCTTCTGCTGTGTGCTAACTAAGCTAACACAGAGCTAGCAGCTAGCTGCTGCTGCTCCGTCACCAAAATCGCTCAAAAAGACTTCAAACTGCAGCGGAGATTTATTTGATGGAAGCGACGTTCACTGAAGGGGTTTTTATTGGTATTTCAGTTTTAGTTTCATGTTGTTTTTGTCGTTTATCAGACTTAGCTGAAGACAGTTGAACACCAGATCGGTGTTATGACTCGCTAAATATTCCTAGCACCGGTAGCCGACGCGTAAACACGGTTTAACTGGAACAAAGCCAGTCTGTGATGGTTTCCTCGCCACCACACCATAGATATTATTTAGATACTTTTATTTTCTGAACACAAGCTGCTGCCGTTCTCTGTCTGTCTGCTACGGACTGAGGAAACACCGCTGCTCCGCCAGCTCTCAGGGGAGGAGGAGGACAAAGGAGCTGCTGCTGCAGCTGGGAGGAGTTTAAAAAGAGCATTATTTATTATTTTTACGTGGGCTGCGTCCTTTGACTTCAACCAAACGTTGTTAATAATTAAGAAATGAATTTATAGTGGGACGAATAAATCATTCTTGAAAAATGGGAGGCGATTGGGTGAGCCCATCGCCGATTGTCGATACATTCGTCTGATCGCCTAACCCTAATGGCGACTTACAAATTACGAACCCAGAGGAACTTATTCCAAAAAGAGGAGGCATGCGCACATCTATAGTTTCGGGGTTTTTCAAGTTTAAAAAGTTGAACGTGACTTAGTTGCTAGTTGGCGGCTAACCAGCAGCTTCACCATCTTAGCCAAAAACATGTCTTGGAATAATACTTATCAGGAATGTCTCAAGCTTAGATCTGAACCCTTCACCTCTGCAGCTACAACGGCTAGTAGCAGTCAGTTAGACGTCCATTAAAGACGTGTTCGCTAAAGGGATGCCGATGAAAAAAGCCAGCGGTGGGTCAGAAAACAACGCCAAAACGTTCCACGGTAGGTTAGTTCTTTCTTAATGACTTCTCTCTTTTGACAAACATCCTTTGAAGGGGTTAGGTATTTACCTGCCTGTGACTGGACATGAAAAAACTATGAAATTCTGCACATGAAAGTAAAATGGACTATTAAAAGCTGATCTAGTGCAGTCATTATTTTATAATTAAAAGATATTATGGTAGTAACGGCCGTGTAAAAAAAAATACCATCAAATACCATAAAACTGATATAATTTTAAGAAAAACCGTGATAAAAGTTTTTTGCCATACCGCCCAGCCCTACAGATAACCCTCCAGGCCGGGTACTCGAACTCTTTGGTGTCGTATCCATGAAAGGTCTTCTGAACCGCTCCTCGTCTCACCCTGCCTTCCCCTAGGACCAATTTGTCATGGGTGAGGAGGAGGGACAGTTCAAGGAGGAAGACATTTTCACTTTTTTCCAAATTTTTTACTTCCATCTAAAACAAAAAAATCAACGTCTGAGAAAGTTTTCTTTCACAGCTGGTGACGGTTCTCAGTCATCAGGTCATGATGATCCAGAAAAGTGTTTTAACTAAAGACAACTGGACTTCTTTGGTTCTCTGAAGACGTTTCTGCTCATCCCAGTAGCTTTGTCAGTTCTGTCTGTAGTAAAGGAGAGAGAGTCTTCTCTTCCTCTGTCTGTGACACACCTCCTTCTCCCCCTTGAGGAGGTGTTCGCTCCACTGTATTCAGCTGGAGTCCTGGTGAGGTGTTCTGATTGGAGGAGAGAATGAAGTTCAGAGCAGACTGGTAGGAGGTGGAGAGATGAAATCTGAGTCCTCCTCTGGTTAAAGCTGGTTCTTCACGTTTGACATAGATGTCTTCTTTCACTCCTCTCTCAGACCATCGGTCTTCTCTGTCCACAATGTGGACGTTTTCAAAGGTGTGTCCCTTGTCTCTGAGGTGGACTGCTGAGTCCTGTCCTGATGATGTGTCTCTCCTGTGTTGAGACATGTTCTTGTGTAGTTGTTGTTTAGTGTCTCCAGTGTAAAGGTCTGAACAGTCCTCAGAAACAACACCACTGGTCTTCTGTCTGGGAGTCTTGTCCTCAGGATGGACCAGTTCCTGTCTGAGGGTGTTGTTGGGTTGGAACTTTACTGGGATACTGTGTTTGGAGAAAACTCTTCTCAGTGTCTCTGAGACTCCTGCTACGTATGGGATGACGGAGCTTTAGCGCTTGTTGTCCTTGTCTTTTGTAGCTGCTGTGGAGTCTTTTCCAGATTTCTTTCTTGATTTAGTGAAGGCCCAGTTTGGGTAACTGCAGGTCTGGAGAGCTTCTTTGACGTGTTTCTGTTCCTTTTGTTTCTCTTCAGTTCTGGTGGAATGTTCTCAGCTCGGTGGTGTAAAGTCCTGATAACTGATAGTGTGTGCCCCAGTGGGTGATGGGAGTCAAAATGCAGGTACTGGTCTGTGTGAGGAGGTTTCCTGTAAACCTCAGTGCTGAGACTTCCATCCTGTTGAGTTTGTACAGCGCCGTCCAAGAAGGGCAGTTTGTCATTGTGTTGTTGTGTCGTTGTGTGCGTCCTCCTGGTGGACCTGATGTTTTGATCCACAGCGTTGATGTGTTTGGTGAAGCTTCTACTTCAGGAGTCAGGATCTTGACCCGTGTGTCGTCCACATGTCTGAACCAGTGGCTCGGTGCTGCTCCATTGGAGGAGTTCAGTGCCTTGTTTTCCACTTCCTCCATGTAGAGGTTAGCCACAATGGGTGACACTGGAGAGCCCATGGCACATCCATGTTTCTGCCTGTAGAACTGGTGGTTGTGTTTGAAGTAGGTGGTGGAGAGACAAAGGTCCAGGAGGGACCAGATCTGGTCTGGAGTCAGGTTTGTTCTGTCACTTAGTGAGTCATCTTGTTTCAGCGTTTCCTAACAGAACGTAAAATCTGAATCTGGAAAAGACTCCACAGCAGCTACAAAAGACAAGGACAACAGGAGCTAAAGCTCCGTCATCCCATACGTAGCAGGAGTCTCAGAGACACTGAGAAGAGTTTTCTCCAAACACAGCATCCCAGTAAAGTTCCAACCCAACAACACCCTCAGACAGGAACTGGTCCATCCTGAGGACAAGACTCCCAGACAGAAGACCAGTGGTGTTGTTTCTGAGGACTGTTCAGACCTTTACACTGGAGACACTAAACAACAACTACACAAGAACATGTCTCAACACAGGAGAGACACATCATCAGGACAGGACTCAGAGTCCACCTCAAAGAAAAGGGACACACCTTTGAAAACGTCCACATTGTGGACAGAGAAGACCGATGGTCTGAGAGAGGAGTTAAAGCAGCACTCTGGAGGATTTCATCAGGAGAGCAGTTTTTGAATCTAGCGTCCAAAGGCTCCTCCTCAAAACATCTCGACACGCGCGTCCGGTCGCGTGTGCGCGCGTGCACACGGCGCATATCCTTCGGACATGAACTGTACTGCTCAATGTGTAGGGTTTAATCACTCACAGTTCACAATCTTACTCCAACACTACGAGGGTCTGAAGAGCCCTCTCTGTCCCTGCTGCTTCTGATATTAGCTCTGTTAGCAGAGAGCTGCTGCTGGACTCTGAAGCTGAACTTGACTCGGCCCTGGATGAACTTTCTGACCAAAATAAACGCGTAACCCTGTCAAGCCTTGCCATTCTGTGAGGTGAAAGGTTTAAAAATAAAAATAAACCCGTCTTTAGCTGGAGAATGGGTAGGTTTTTAGTAGAAATGAGCCGTGAGGCTGAGACGCAAACAGAGAAACACACGGAGCGTCCTGTACGACAGCGCCCCCTACTGGTACAGGTTTGGTCGATGCGCGTGCATGTTGAGAGAATGCAGACATTTGAATTTCATTGGCTGAAAAATGTCGGCGGCAAGAAATAATGGAAAGGGGTCTCTAGGAGGAAGGAGGGTCTTCATCAGAATGACAGATGTTGTGGAACTCAACCCATAGATCAGAGTTTAGACCTGAAATATCATTTAGAACATTTAGAAAACTTTGATACAGAGAAAAATAATCCAGAGAGCCGCTTTAAAGAAGACATCTATGTCAAACGTGAAGAACCAGCTTTAACCAGAGGAGGACTCAGATTTCATCTCTCCACCTCCTACCAGTCTGCTCTGAACTTCATTCTCTCCTCTGATCAGAACACCTCACCAGGACTCCAGCTGAATACAGTGGAGCAAACACCTCCTCAAGGGGGAGAAGGAGGTGTGTCACAGACAGAGGAAGAGAAGACTCTCTCTCCTTTACTACAGACAGAACGGACAAAGCTACTGGGATGAGCAGAAACGTCTTCAGAGGACCAAAGAAGTCCAGTTGTCTTTAGTTAAAACACTTTTTGGATTCTTTCACAGCATAAACTAAACTCCATCTGATCAAATAAAACATTTATAAAACAAAATGTTCTCTATATTTAATCACAAATAAGATCTTCAACTAAAACATGAAGAAACCTTTAGCTGAGTTTATGTGCTGAGTCAGCAGGAAGAGAAAGGAGTGAACTTCCTGTTTGACTGGATCAGAGTTTAGTCTTCATTCTGATGTTGAATCAGTGAATGTGATCAGTTTACTCACCGATATGTGAGTCCGTTGATGAAAAGAGCAGATGAAGTCGCTTCATTCTCCTTCAGTTGGTCTGGACGCAGCTCTGAAGTCAGGTTTAGTTTCTCTTTCATTTCTGAGAAAGTGTCGTTTCCTGTCCTTCTGCTGTAGCTCCACCTCTGACAGGTTGGGGTGTGCTGTTTATGTAACACACTTACATCTATGAGCCCGGTTTGTGGCCAGTATTTTCAGTCTGTGCGTGATCAGGCAGCTGCTCCAACCTGCTGCTCTCTGAGGGCGACTCTACAGAATGACACTTACCTGGATCTCACTATTGGACTAGTGAATTCACCTGTAAGCCTTTACCCATAATTCCCCTTTTCAGTCTATTTGGATGGTTTTGTAGAAACCCCTAACAGGTTGAGTTCTTCACACTTTCAGTTTAAAGCGTCAGATGTTGAACCCAGAGTTGGCTGATAGAGGAGCAGCAGGAGGACCTTTCACTTCCTGGTTCAGCTGCTGGTTGGATCAGTCTACCTGGTCTGTGGTTTGGGAATTCCTCCTGAAACAATCAACTAAGATTAAAATACAAAAAGAAAACATTTAGTTTCACATGCAGGTTGAAACTATTTTTGCTCCAAATGTAGACGATTATTTAATATTTTCTCCTCCTTTTTAATATTTATTTGATACTTATTGATTAAAACTCTTCTTAAAAAGAATACTGATCATGACTGATATTTGTAATGTTTTTTAAACTCAGTGTTTCAGTCACACAAACACAAATATATCCTCAAATTATCGACGTCGTTCTTCCACTAAATCTGAATTTCACTGATTATTTTTTATTCTTTCATCTAGTTTTCTCCTCAGGAGTTTCCTGATTTGTAGTTGAGAGACTCTCAGACCCAAACTCTTTCTACTCCTGATTTTATTAAAAGCTAAAGTCCAACATCCAGGAGTTAAAGGCTGACACACACACGGCTTCAGAGTGAAAACAAACTGATGATCTGATTAATCAGAAGCTCCTGGTGGAAAGAAGGCGGAGCTAAAGGCGTAGGACTGCTTCTCTATGGAAGCCCATTGTTGCCAAAAATTCCACAACGTGAAAACATTGTTAAAGTGATAATATGCAACTTTTTCATATTGTTAAATCTTCTCCTTGAGCCAGTCTGTGTTAATCTGACTCTTTACAGAGTTAATGAAAAGTCACTTAGCCCCATCTGGTGGTTAGATCCAGAATACCACGATTACGAGATCTCCGTCTCCGTCACGGTACCCAGGAAGTCACGTGTCTCACGAGGGTTAGGCTTACCCAAAGTGGCTAGCTGTTATGCTAGCTCTGGAGTGTTTTTAGCTCATGATTCCTGATTTTTCCCATCTCTCCCTGCTTGAACACAGCTGATTTCTTTGAAGGAGTAAATAACCGCTCCTGTAGAAAGCTATGAAGGCTGAGGAGACATTTCAACAGGTAGATTTAGGCGTTTAGAAGCTGAAACAATATGCTAACTTGTGTAATGCAGTGATTTAAAACGGACACCAGAGGGCGCCCAAAACAAGCAAAACTGCACATTATCACTTTAAATGTCTCTGGTCTGAACTGAACTGTTGACACAGACTTGAAACCATCTGGTTTATTGAATGACTTTTGGTCAGATGAAATCTAGATTCTTTAGCTGAAGTTTATGAGAAAATCATTCAATCTGATGGTAAAACTAAAGAACTCATGTGGTTGAAACTTATCTGAGTGATTTTATTCTATAAATGTTCTATTTAATTAACCAATCAGAGCTTCATTTTTTGAACATTTGACTTTACTTGTATTTTATATATTTTTCACCATTGGTACAAATGGGCTTCCGTAGTTCTGACCCACAGCTGACCAAAACCTCTTTATTTAACTGATGAACATTTTCTTGTTTTCAGGTATAAATTAATAAAACTACACTGAAGTCACTAAAACAACACACAAACAGACATTCTGACCCACAATTTCTACAACGTTTACACAAACATCAGAGAAACTCATGAATTCAGAGTTTTAAACAGATCATATTCAGTTTTCATCTGAAGGTTCAAACTCATTTAAAATGATGTTTTATTCTAAAATGAACCGATTTGGTTTTTTCTTTATCTGTAAACAAACTTTAGAAGCAAAATTAAAATAACTTCTATCAAACTGAGTCTTTGATCATAACATTTGGAAATATTTGTTATATTTAATTCCATTCTTTAGGTGGGACTCCATATTTTTAACACTTTAACTGATTTAGTGGACTTGGAGAAGGCTTAAGACCGTGTCTCCAGGGTCACCCTGTGGGGGGCGCTCCAGGTGGATGGTCTTTAGTTCAGGACCATTCAGTCCCTGTACCAGAGGAGTCTGGTCCACAGACCTGTTCCCAGTGAGGGTTGGACTCCTCCAGGGCTGTCCTCTGTCTCCGGTCCTGTTGGACAGGACTTCTAGGAGCAGCCGTGGACTGGAGGGTGTTGAGTTTGGTGGCAGGAGGACCTCGTCTCTGATGTGGTCCTCCTAGCTCCATCAGGCTCTGACCTGCAGCTCTTACTGAGGAGGTTTGAAGCTGAGAGTCTGGGATGAACCAACTCTTGGTTTGGGGAGAGGTCCTACCTCAGGTGGAGGACTTTAATTATCTTCAGGTCTAGGTCATGAATGAGGGAAGGAGTGAAATGGACAGGTGGATCAGGACAGCGTCTGCTGTGATGGACCCTGAACTGGTCTCTTGTGGTGAAGAAGGACCTGAGCCAGAAAGCAAGGCTGTCGGTTTACCGGTCGATCTACGCCTCAGTCCTCACTGGTCAGGGTGAGGCTCAGCCTTAGAGATGAGGTGAGGAGCTCAGACATTCAGGAGGGGCTCGGAGTAGAGAGGAGCCAGCTGAGGTGGTTCATCTGGTCAGGATGGCTCCTTATGGAGGAGTTTTAGGTATGTCCTGCTGGCAGGAGGCCCCCGGGTCAACCAGGACACACTGGTGGACTTATATCTGGACCTGGGAACTCCTTGGGGTCCCACCAGAGAAGCTGGTGGGGGGGGGGACCAGTCTGGGACTCCCTACTGGAGATGCTGCCCCAGATGAGTGGAAGACGTTGGGGAGAAGTTTAATGTATTTATTATTATTTATAGCTATACTATGTTAGAACGTTGTTAAGAGGCTTTAAAAACGTTAGAGGCTACGTTGTTTACTAATCAACGAGTGCAGCTTTAAACACTGACTATTCAGACGTTAAACAGGAAAACAGAAACATCAGCTGAACTCTGGATTCATGAGCGTTTTTAGACAGAGAGGAAAAAACAAACATCTGAGTGAACGCCTTAAATATGTGTTTAAGTGCTACATGTTCTAGATGTTCCTCAACGGTGAGTGGACGGTCCAGTCTGGGACCAGGTTCAGGGTCTGGGACCAGGTTCAGGGTCTGGGACCAGGTTCAGGGTCTGGGACCAGGTTCAGGATCAAGTTCTGTGAAGCTCAGAGTTGATGGATGGATGGATGGATGATGGATGGATGGATGATGGATGGATGATGGATGGATGGATGATGGATGGATGATGGATGGATGATGGATGGATGGATGATGGATGGATGATGGATGGATGATGGATGGATGATGGATGGATGGATGGATGATGGATGGATGGATGATGGATGGATGATGGATGGATGTTCATCATGCTCTTGGTGTTTGGTCCTGAAAAGTTGTGTTTTGTGAGAAGCTTTCTGCTGAACCTGGTCCTGATCAGACCTGCACCTGGTCCTGATCAGACCTGAACCTGGTCCTGATCAGACCTGAACCTGGTCCTGATCAGACCTGAACCTGGTCCTGGTTAGACCTGAACCTGGTCCTGGTTAGACCTGAACCTGGTCCTGGTTAGACCTGAACCTGGTCCTGATCAGACCTGAACCTGGTCCTGATCAGACCTGAACCTGGTCCTGATCAGACCTGAACCTGGTCCTGATCAGACCTGAACCTGGTCCTGGTCAGACCTGAACCTGGTCCTGATCAGACCTGAACCTGGTCCTGGTCAGACCTGAACCTGGTCCTGGTCAGACCTGAACCTGGTCCTGGTTAGACCTGAACCTGGTCCTGGTCAGACCTGAACCTGGTCCTGGTCAGACCTGAACCTGTCCTGGTCAGACCTGAACCTGGTCCTGATCAGACCTGAGCCTGTCCTGGTCAGACCTGAACCTGGTCCTGATCAGACCTGAACCTGGTCCTGGTCAAACCTGAGCCTGTCCTGGTCAGACCTGAACCTGGTCCTGATCAGACCTGAACCTGGTCCTGATCAGACCTGAACCTGGTCCTGATCAGACCTGAACCTGGTCCTGGTCAAACCTGAGCCTGTCCTGGTCAGACCTGAACCTGGTCCTGATCAGACCTGAACCTGGTTCTGATCAGACCTGAACCTGGTCCTGATCAGACCTGAACCTGGTCCTGGTCAGACCTGAACCTGGTCCTGATCAGACCTGGTCCTGGCCCTGATCAGACCTGAACCTGGTCCTGGTCAGACCTGAACCTGGTCCTGGTTAGACCTGAACCTGGTCCTGGACCACATCGATCCTCATGCGGTAGAAAACCTTGCTTGAAGCAGCAGAAACCACCCAAAGCTCTGAGCCTTGCACAGATTCTGGACTCGACTTGTTCCAGTTTGACCAGTTTGGAGGTCTCCAGGTTCTGAGACTCAGTTAAAGTTGTTCTTAGTCCAAACGGTTCCTCTTGTCGTGGTTTAGGATGACGAGGTGACGTTTCCTGAGGTCTCTCGTGGTGAGTACTCGTCCTCCTTGTTGGGGTGGGAGGAGTTATCTGACTTGCTGCGGCTGAACTCCGCCCCCATGATGGGACCCGAGAACTTGGGTTTCCGGCGAATGCAGGCAGTGCAGCACATCAGCGTCTTGAGGAACGCACACCGCATCTCATTGCTGGTCAACGTGTAGATGAGCGGGTTCATGGCGGAGTTGAGGACGGCCAGCGCCAGGAACCACTCGGCCTTGTAGAGGATGGGACAGCTCAGTGTCTCACAGGCCGCGTCCAACAGTAAGAGGACGAAGAGTGGCGCCCAGCAGGCGATGAAGCAGCTCAGGACAATGATGACGGTCTTCAGAAGCGCCAGAGACTTCTCTGAGCTCTTGCTGTTGGCGCCGGTGCCACCGCGCCCATTAGTAACTTTGCGGAAGACGAGTTTGCGGCTGCGTGTGCGCACCAGGGTGTAGATCCGGGCGTACAGCGCCACGATGGCCATGAGGATGACGCTGAAGACGGTAGTGCAGAACAGGATGTAGGTCTTGTGGTAGAGAGGCAGCACGGTGGAGCACTGCGCCACGCTGCCGATGCAGTTCCAGCCCATCACCGGTAGGCCGCCCAGAACCGCCGCTATCATCCACACGGCGCTGATGAGCAGGAAGACCCGGCAGGTGTTCCCATTGTTGTGCAGCTTCATCTTCAGCATGGTGAGGTGGCGCTCAATGGCAATGGCCAGCAGGCTGAAGATGGACGCCGCCAGCGCCACGAACATGCTGCCCTCCCTGAAGAACCACTGAGTGGGCGTCAGCTTGTAGGTGTTGGCGCCGGACAGCAGGATGTTGGCGGTGTAGACAACACCAGCCAGCAGGTCCGACAGCGCCAGGTTCCCGATGAAGTAATACATGGGCTTGTGGAACTTCTTGGTCCTCCAGATGGTGGTCAGGACCAGGATGTTCTCCAGGATGATGAAGCAGCACACAATGATGAAGACCACCGAGTCTGCCTTCAGACCCAAGTCCTGCTGGGTCGTCTTGCGAAACTTTCCTGTGTAGTTGTAGTGTTTGGCGATGAGGTCGGAGTAACTGGGCTCCATGGCCTTACAGCTGCAGCGGGAGTCCAGCAGGGGGCGCCACGTCCTCAGAACTCACTCCTTCATGTCAGGTGGTCTTCCTGAGGGGGAGCGGAGAGGGTCCTGCTGCTGGAGGGGGACATGGTCCTGCAGGGAGAGGACAGGAAGACTTTAAGAACTGCTCTCAGATCAGCTGAAACATCAGGAGGAAACCATCTCCTCATCAACCTGTATCACTGTTTATTCTAACCAATCAGCTGCAGGCCGGTTTATTATTCCATCCTTTAACGAGCAGCAGAGCTAAATACTGAACAAAAACCCAAAAACATGAAACCTGGTCAGAAAGTTCAGGAAACTGAACTCTAGAATCAATAAAACCCTTAGAGATACAAGTTAGTTCAACTTTTAGAGCCTGAACATTGGAAACGTCAACATCTGATCCATAAATCAGCTGTTTATCAATAAAAACAAGATTTTAACTCAACCCTGAAAATGTTTATCATGTGGAAAATACTCATCAAATATCCCTTAGGTTCATTTTAAAAGCTCAGTTTGTAGTTTGACTCAGAAACATTCTTTAACCCTTTTCTGTCTGATTGACTCTTTATTTCGGCATTGGGTTAGGGTTAGGGTTTAGGGGTTAGGGTTTGAGTTTCCTATCCTCAAAGTTCTGGTTGAGCTCAAAGATCGATCCTAAATGTAAATGATGATTTTATTTCTA
>SSNR01000425.1:282745-294855 GCA_006937965.1 Callopanchax toddi | reverse complement strand
GTGTCCAACCCCTCTCCAGGACTCGGGTTCCAGAACCAACGCTATGTGTCGAGGTGAGCCCGACTATATCTAGCCGGTATCGCTCAGCCTCTTCCACAAGCTCCAGCTCCTTCCCCCCAGAGAGGTGACGTTCCATGTCCCGATAGCCAGTTTTCCTGTCCGGGGATCGGATCGCCAAAGCTCCCGCCTCGGTCTGCCACCCGATCCACAATGCACCGGACCCTTCATGTTCCTCCTGCAGGTGGTGGGCCCACAGGTGGATGAGCCCATGTCTCCGGTTCGGGCTGGGCCCGGCCGGGCCCCATGGGCGAAAGCCCGGCCTCCAGGCGCTCGCTCACGGGCCCCAACCCCAGGCCTGGCTCCAGGGTGGGACCCCGGTAACCCTCCGGGCCGGGTACTCAGACTCTTTGCTTGTTTCTTCATGAAGGGTCTTCTGAACCGTTCTTTGTCTCACCCCTCCCCTAGGACCAATTTGCCATGGGTGACCCTACCAGGGGCACAAGTGCCCCAGACAACATAGCTCCTAGGATCGTTAGGGCACTCAAACTCCTCCACCACGATAAGGTGACGGTTCAAGGAGGAGTTGTTGTTATTATTATTATTATTATTATTGTTGTTGTTGTTGTTATTATTGTTGTTGTTATTATTATTATTATTGTTGTTGTTGTTGTTGTTATTATTATTATTGTTGTTGTTGTTGTTCTTATTATTATTATTGTTGTTATTATTATTATTATTGTTGTTGTTGTTGTTGTTGTTAATGTTGTTGTTGTTATTGTTGTTATTATTGTTGTTGTTAATGTTGTTGTTGTTATTATTGTTGTTAATATTGTTAATGTTGTTGTTGTTGTTGTTATTATTGTTGTTGTTAATATTGTTTTTGTTGTTGTTATTGTTGTTATTATTGTTGTTGTTGTTAATGTTGTTGTTATTATTGTTGTTGTTGTTGTTATTATTATTATTGTTGTTGTTGTTGTTATTATTATTATTACCAGGATGTTTTCTCTACTCAACATCCTGTTTTATTTGATTTCCTTTCTTGTTCAGTTAAAGTTCTTTTATTTCATTGTATTCTGGGACAATAAAGTAATTTATCCTAAAGTCAGACGTTTCATTAACAGGTGACCTTTTGTCCTCAGGGGGAGGAGCCACAGCTCCCAGGTGTAGTCCATGTGGGGAAGGGGACTGATTAGACAGGTTGTTGTAGTCCTAAGGTCTCAGGCTGGACTCCCAGCTGGGTTTCTGTGGAGTCAGCACGTTTTCCTTGTGACTGAAGGGTTTAGTTGGGTTCTGTCCCACCTTGGAGAAGCACGCAGTGAACTGGTGACTGTTCATTGATCTTAGGTCTCTATCGGTGTGTGGTGAAGTGTGACAGAGTGGTGATCCATTCAGGGAGAACCCTTCCTCCACCCTTTGACCTCCAGAGGAAGTCACTACGCTGAAAATCTATCCCATCAAATTAAACGGAGCGTGTTTCCTGATGCTGTAAGGTTCTGGACAAGCTGATGTTTATGTTTGGATCATTCTAAAGTGGTTCTATTATGACAGCAGCTACTGAGAATTAGCCACTAGCTACCAATCTGCAGCAGCGTCTCTCCTGATCTGATAGCTCCAGTCAGAGGACAACTTCCTGTCTCTAGAGACTCCACCCAGTTTTAGTGATGTCCCCTGTGGGTGTGGTCCTGACTGTAGATCCCATCCACTTCCTTTAGAAGGAGATTAAAATCTATAAAGTCACAAAACAAGATATATATATATATATATATATATATATACATACACATATATATATATATATATACTATACATATATATATGTGTATATATACATATACATACACATATATATATGTATATATATATGTGTATGTATATATATATACATATATATGTATATATATATGTGTATGTATATATATATACATATATATGTATATATATATGTGTATGTATATATATATACATACACATATATATATATACTATACATATATATGTATATATATGTATATATATACTATACATATATATATATGTGTATATATACATATACATACACATATATATGTATATATATATGTGTATGTATATATATATATATACACACATATATATATATGTATATATATATATATACATATATATGTATACGTATATATATATACATATATACATATATATATATGTGTATGTATATATATATATATATACACACATATATATACATAGTAAAACATGTCAGATTAAACAAGCAGTAAAATTGAAATCAGTTTAAAACAACCTAAAAACAGATCAAATGAAGGTAAGAACTAATTCACATAAACATATATTTACTCTATTGTTACCAAATATTAAGAATACATTATATTAATTATTGTCTTGCAAAAATATTAAACCTTTATTGCCCGAATGAATTAACATTATCCCATAGAAACCCACTTTCAGAGCCTTTCTTTGTGTTGAAGTTAAAGGGCTATAATCTTTTTAGTGGTTCCTGAGATTTCCTAAAAACATCACTGTCTTTTCCTCATATGAACATTCGCCTCCCTGTGTTTCTCCAGTATCTGACAAACATAAATGTATGTTTCCATCATTTTCCCCATCTTATTTAGTCTTTCTTCACTTTTAAACATCTCATCAAATCCCCCTCTGATGCCATCCAGTAACAGAATCTTCCCAGTAAGAATCCACTTTTGTCCCAGTATGGTTTCATTATGATTTCTATGAAATCTGGGAGCAGATGGAGCCTTTAATGACGCCACGACTCATTTAAACTCTGAACTTTCTCTGTAAATATTTGAACGGTACCGGGAGCCTGTTGGGATCAAACTGGGTCTGTACTGGTGTCAGACTCGTTACCAGTTCATGGCGAGTTTCTCGTTTCTTTAAAACGGAGCTGAAACGAGCAGAAAGTGTGGAGGGGGAGGAGGTGACGAGGGTTGTGGGTAACAAAGGCCTCTTTCCTTGGAGCTGCTGACTGTATTCAGGCTCCGCATAACTGAGCGTCACCATGACGACGGCTGGAGGGAAATGGGACCCGAGCAGCAGAACAATTCTGAGCCTGAAGAAGAAAAAAACATCTCGTCCAAAAGAGAAGTTATGGTGATGGAACCAGAACCCAGCCAGTCCGGGTCTCGGCTCTGGTCTTAGCCAGGCTGATGAAGCGTTCTCCAGAGAGAGGTCCAGCATTCTGTCAGGTTCTGCTGCTGGACCTCCTCAGGGCCTGGTCCTGGTCCTGGTCCTGGTTCTGGTTCTGCTGCAGGGAAACTTTAACTGTTGAACATCTGTAGCCTGTAATTATGGTTTGGACCGGGCGTGTGTGTGTGTGTGTGTGTGTGTGTGTGTGTGTGTGTGTGTGTGTGTGTGTGTGTGTGTGTGTGTGTGTGTGTGTGTGTGTGTGTGTGTGTGTGTGTGTGTGTGTGTGTGTGTGTGTGTGTGTGTGTGTTCTTGTATAAGTGATATTATGGGACACAGACCTGTCAGAGGACACCAGTGTGAACACCAACTTCCCTCTGGGGACAAAAATGTCCCTCTGAAGTAAAGGATGATCCGTTTAATGTTGGGGTCCGTTGGTAACTGAAGGTTAGTTCTGGTTCTGAACCTGGTCCTGTGTTTAGTCTGAACCACCTAAAATAAAACCTTCATGTATCCATGTATCACCCACTGTGGCTAACCTCTACATGGAGGAAGTGGAAACAGAGCTCTGAACTCCTCCAATGGAGCAGCACCGAGCCACTGGTTCAGACATGTGGACGACACACGGGTCAAGATCCTGACTCCTGAAGTAGAAGCTTCACCAAACACATCAACGCTGTGGATCAAAACATCAGGTTCACCAGGAGGACGCACACAACGACACAACAACACAATGACAAACTGCCCTTCTTGGACGGCGCTGTACAAACTCAACAGGATGGAAGTCTCAGCACTGAGGTTTACAGGAAACCTCCTCACACAGACCAGTACCTGCATTTTGACTCCCATCACCCACTGGGGCACACACTATCAGTTATCAGGACTTTACACCACCGAGCTGAGAACATTCCACCAGAACTGAAGAGAAACAAAAGGAACAGAAACACGTCAAAGAAGCTCTCCAGACCTGCAGTTACCCAAACTGGGCCTTCACTAAATCAAGAAAGAAATCTGGAAAAGACTCCACAGCAGCTACAAAAGACAAGGACAACAAGCGCTAAAGCTCCGTCATCCCATACGTAGCAGGAGTCTCAGAGACACTGAGAAGAGTTTTCTCCAAACACAGCATCCCAGTAAAGTTCCAACCCAACAACACCCTCAGACAGGAACTGGTCCATCCTGAGGACAAGACTCCCAGACAGAAGACCAGTGGTGTTGTTTCTGAGGACTGTTCAGACCTTTACACTGGAGACACTAAACAACAACTACACAAGAACATGTCTCAACACAGGAGAGACACATCATCAGGACAGGACTCAGAGTCCACCTCAGAGACAAGGGACACACCTTTGAAAACGTCCACATTGTGGACAGAGAAGACCGATGGTCTGAGAGAGGAGTGAAAGAAGACATCTATGTCAAACGTGAAGAACCAGCTTTAACCAGAGGAGGACTCAGATTTCATCTCTCCACCTCCTACCAGTCTGCTCTGAACTTCATTCTCTCCTCTGATCAGAACACCTCACCAGGACTCCAGCTGAATACAGTGGAGCGAACACCTCCTCAAGGGGGAGAAGGAGGTGTGTCACAGACAGAGGAAGAGAAGACTCTCTCTCCTTTACTACAGACAGAACGGACAAAGCTACTGGGATGAGCAGAAACGTCTTCAGAGGACCAAAGAAGTCCAGTTGACTTTAGTTAAAACACTTTAGTGGATCTTCATGTATCCAGTGATCATGATAAAGATAAGGTCTCCCTCATGCCCTGAGCTTTGAGTAGCACCGTTGCCTCAAAGCAAGGAGGTTGTGGAATCACCTCCCGGTCCTCATTGTGTAGCGTTTGAGTCTTCTCCTCCTCCAGGTACCCCGGTTTCTTCCCACAGACCAAATATGATCAGCATGTTGGTTAACTGGTGACTAAACTGTCCCTGTGATGGACTGGCCCTGTCCAGGGTGTCCCCTGCCTCTCTCCCATGACCTCTGGACTTAGACATCAGCTAACTGTGAACTTCAGTGGTTTCAGAGGATGAATGGATTTTACATTTGTAATTATTTAGTGTCATTTATGTTTTTAACAAACTAAACTGTTTTTATTTCTTATTATTCAGAAGCCTTTCATCACCTTAAACATTATGAACTTCTTTCATAATTTATTGAACATGATCTACAGTAAGTCAACAAGCAGAAGCAGTTTGATCCAGTTCACTATTGCACACAGCGTATGAATATAAAATAAAGTGATTTATGTTTTACCATGGCTGTGTGTTCTATAAAGTACATTTAGTGTAACATTAATATAAGGAGTGTTGTTTACCTCCCTCAGAGTATCGGGTTCAGATCTGGTCCTGTCTGTTTGCTCAGGACTCCAGCCTCGTGCTGTTAGACGACACGAGTCCGACGGTGAGTCGGATGGTGTTTTATTGCATGTCATATCCTGATTGTTTGATGGACATTAAACATTAAAAGCAGGAAGTTGGGTGGGAAAGAAAGACAGAAATCAATACGAGTATAAATGTTATGCTGAGTGACGCCTGCAAACTTCTCATGAAGGAGTTTAGTTTCCTCGCCAAAATAAAAGTCTCAGCTTTATGGTTAAGATTGTTAATGAAAATTAATTATATCTAGATATTTTGTCATATTTTTAAAGCTTTACACCAGGATATACTGTAATTATCATAAGATTAAAAAAAACAAATTATTGAAATGTTTAAAAACTTGAAAAAATAAATCTAAGGACCTAAACATGTTTCATATAAATTAAAATTTATTTGTACAAAATAACACATTTTAAATGTTATTTATTCAATTTTAGGTTTAATTTTTAAAATATTTTTTAAAATTTAAAGTGAAATAAGAAAGCTTAAAGGTCCCATGTCCATCACTTCCTCTCCACTCTGAGTCATCTCTTCTACGTCTCAGTAACAGGCCAACGCTCTGATTGGTCAGACTGACCCTGACTTTAAGGTCAGCTGATGTTCTTCATCCAACCTCCTGAAGATACACTTTACTTTCTAATGGGCGGGGCATCTCTAAGCCCCGCCCGTCTCTCTTCTCATTGGTTGGTCTTCAGGGTCTCAGATGAAGGGAGGAACTCGTTGATCAACCATCTAGCTGCCGTGCTTTGCTCGTAGCGTCACCGTGACTGTTAGCTAACGTTTGTGAGGATGAGCGCTCCGTGGTTTTTAAAGGGGGGGGGGGGCTCAGGTAGACAAGGTGCTCTGATTGGCTCTGTCCTCTAGAGGGGAGTGGTCTGTTCAGGGGAAAGATTTAGAAACCAGCCGTTTTAGCTCAGAACACATTTCCCATAAATGGGTCTTTGGGACTGATAAGACTGTTAAAAGATCCGTAGACAGTTAATTTAGCAGAATATGGGACCTTTAAAAACCCGGTAGATGTTCCAAAAGCCAGACCAGATGAGAAGAGACCAGATGAGAAGAGACCAGATGAGAAGAGACCAGATGAGAAGTTAGCAGACGCGGCGTAGCAAAGATGAAGTGGAGTCTGAACTCTGTGCTGTCCTCTAGTGGACGTGTTGGGGAGTACGTGGGCCGTAACACTGACAACGTTTTAAAGGGACGGACCTGTTTACGTAGGTAAATCCAGCATAAATAGGTCCTAAACTGATGATTCATGAACCTTCTTACCTTTACAGTCCACCTCCAGTCAGCCTGCATCAGATGTGTCTCATTTCTGGTCGTAATAAATTCTTTTATTGGTCTGTTATGGTTTTATTTGGGCCCCATGTGTTGTGACACCGCTGTGGAACGGATCGGGGTTGATGGATCCTAAAATAAGAGGCCCGGTCTGAATGTCCCAGTCCAGAAGGGTACAGGGACGACCGGGTGGTGCGTAGGTGGTGCCTGGGGGGTTCGGAGGCCCCTGCAGCACCCCGGGGTCCTTTTAGCATTCAGCAGAGCGCTCATTAGACATGCAAAGCTGCAGTGTTGGAGCCGTGAGGCTGAAAGAGTCGCCTTTGTCCGGTAATTGGAGATGGTTCTGTGGGAGCTACAAAGAGAGCAGGGCCTCCTCACCCTCTCCACTCTGATTCATCCCATCCTTCCTCCTCACAAGGTTTTAGAACTTGTTGCATCAAAATTCAGTTTCCAGGAACCGATCCAGTTAGAAACTCTGGTTAGTGATGATGACCGAACACCTGCTCAGCGGGGAAAGTCGTCAGAGAAAAACACAAAGTAATGTGGAGCCTTTTATAACTCTGAAGATAAAACGGAAAGTCATCCTGCTATAATTCTGAGTCTTAATGACACACCACTAACGTCCGGAGCATCTAGAGCCAGCAGCTCGTAGAGCCTCCTTCAGCAGCAGGACCGCCCTGTTGGTCAGACTCCCAGGGTCTGGAGGAGTCCTGGTCCATCAGGGGTTACTGTTGAAAGAACAGGAGGAACAGCACATCATTGGATAAAAAGTTACCTCAATATCTGGAATCTGACTTACTGAGGGGTACCACAAGGGTTAGTACTGGTGACTGAACTGGTTTTATATGATATATTGAATGTATCTAAGATGATGAAATGACTTTATTTGCTGATGATTCTGCATTATATGGTAAAAGTTTGGAACAGCCTCTGAATACAAGGAGATAAAAAGTGTTTAACAAAAATAAATTATCACTAAATTATGGCAAAACTAAACGTGTAATATTTAGTAATGAGCAAAGCATAAAAATATTCTAAACGTCTGAAAAACTATGTTTAACAAAATGAGTGTTTTGGTTGTGATAATTGATTATACGTTGAATTGGGACTCCGTGTGCTAGCTCACATGTCAGATACATCAGCAGCATGAAAAACAACCTCTAATGAAATGACTGTATGTGTTACAGCGATGCCTAATACTTTAAACATGACCTACCAGGGTCAACCCTTACACAATAAACCAAATCTAAACGAACCAACGGGCCTCGTATAGGGCTGCTTTGTGTGGACAGACTTAAACTTAAACCAAACCCAATAACAGTCCTAGAGCTTCTAAAAGTAGAATGTGAGGCAGAGCCTTCAGGTCTTCTCTGGAGAAAGCAGCTTCTAGATTCCATCCGATAAAGAAAACTAGATGTTCTCAGCTAGATAAACCCAAAGGACCTGCAGCTGCTCTCAGCTCAACAGTCTTCTGACTCAGGGGGCTGAAGACCTCACACCTTTCAGATTCTCCAACACCAAGGATCACTTCCATAGGGGGTCAAAAGGTCTAAATATTTGTTATGCATCTTAAAGACTGAAGCTAATAGTTACATCCATAAAACAGTTTGAAGTATTTAGTCGTATATCCTGGAGGTTTATTTATGGCAGAAGGTGGAGGTCAAACCCTGGGTTTACTCTACAGGACGGAGCTAGCTTCAGCTGATCTGAGGTCAGATTATAACCAACTACAAACAGTAAACAGCTTTAATCCTGTTGGTGTCTGAGTCCAGTCCAGACAGTCTGACCTCAGATCAGATCTGTGAGACTCAGTGAGGCAGAGCAGCAGAACGCTAACGAGAGCCTCTAGAAACTAAATAAATATCAGTCGTTAGACACAGAGCTGGGGCTGGAAGACCTGGAAGACTGTTCTCCTCTTGTCAACCTGCAGGAACAAGTAAAGAAATGAAGAAAATTAGAGAAACTTTTAGAAACTATATGAATAAAATTCAGGACTGAAAAAGCATTTGTTTGTTTGTTTGTTGCTGTGAGAAAATTTCAGTGCAAGTTAAAGGGACTGGGTTCAGGATTAAGAAACAAAACTCACGATCGCCACCTGGCTCTGCGAATAACTGCAGCTCTGAACGGGAGCACGCACAAACTTCTCAACTATCTCATGAGGGTTCAACCAAAGGCAGCCGGAGGCATGACTCCATAAATAAAAATACATTTTATTAATACAAAAGGAAATATGGTTTTAAAAAAGCCCCGCGCCACCCTGCTGAAAAAACCAGCATTGACCAGCATTAAATCATGTTGGTCTACCAGCCAAACCAGCACCAAACCAGCATAGACCAGCATATAAATCAAGACCGTCATGATTTGTTTGCTGGTCAATGCTGGTCTATGCTGGTTTGGTGCTGGTCTATGCTGGTTGAACTAATGGATCACTATGGACCAGCATACCAGCACCAAAACACAACATATGCTGGTCTATGCTGGTTTTTTCAGCAGGGCGCGCACACACACACACACACACACACACACACACACACACACAGGGTCCGAAAGCGGGGCGATCCAACAGAGCTAATTTCGCTAGCTGCTATGTTCGTCCTTGCCCCGCTGCCCGTATCGCTGAAAGCTTTAATCAGTCGGTGTTCTCTGACTCCCAGAGGTGAGTTTGAGAACTCTAGGGTGATAGAGGAATGTCCCACCACATATATCACCCTAGATTTCTCAAGTTTGCATCACGGAGTGGAGCTCCGGAGCACCTGGAGGAGCGTGCGCAGCAGAGCCGCCTTAGATGCACTGTAAGCGGACTGAAAGCCATACTCAGTATCCAGGTAAACAATGGAGCTTTTAACGTTTTTTTAAAGCCTCTTAACAACGTTCCAACATAGTATAGCCATAAATATATTGTGGAGATTAAATAAAAACGAAAGAAATCAATAAAGTAGTTGTCCCGCAGTTCTTTAAAAACTTCAGCCAATCCTATCGTATTGGACAATCCAGCTGTCTGTCTGCTGCATTTCCTCACTGCTTGGATTGGCATTAATCCGCCCGGACACATTTTGGGGCAGAACATCCTGGAAGTGAAGGTGAAAGTAGAAGTAGGACAGAGAGCCAGCGGGTGATTCCATTTTAAGATAAAATACCAGAGTCCCCCCAAAAACAGCTTTTCAGCAGCAGGAAACTAAAAACGTTTGGAGGTGAAAAGAGGAAAAGCTGGGGGAACGTTTCTACGGCTGGAGTTAGACTCCGCTTTGTCACCTTTACAAACCGTGGTCCTATGTCGGCGGGAGCTCCCTGCTGAAAAAACCAGCATAGACCAGCACCAAACCAGCATAGACCAGCACCAAACCAGCATAGACCAGCACCAAACCAGCATAGACCAGCACCAAACCAGCATAGACCAGCACCAAACCAGCATAGACCAGCACCAAACCAGCATAGACCAGCATTGACCAGCAAAGACCAGCAAACAAATCATGATGGTCTTGATTTATATGCTGGTCAATGCTGGTTTGGTGCTGGTTTAGCTGGTAGACCAACATGATTCAATGCTGGTCTATGCTGGTTGAACTAATGGATCACTATGGACCAGCATACCAGCACCAAAACACAACATATGCTGGTCTATGCTGGTTTTTTCAGCAGGGTGGCGTATGGATTTTACCCGACGGGAGGGGTGAGTTCACCGAGACGTGTTTCTGTAAACTAGCTAGGAGACCTGGTTTGTTTACCTGATACTGAGGATGGCTTTAAGTCCAGGAAACAGTCGGGGATTTGAGGCCTGTCGTCCTGAGACCATAAACATGGACAGATCGCTGTGCGGTCGCCTATAACAGCACCTTTAGCTCTGTGGAACCCTATAATCCATCAGAGAGGTTTTCAGCTCCAGAAACAAGATAACACCAGTTTGATGAGAAAAACCACTGATTCAGACGAAGGAAGTCCGCCATCGACCAGCAACACAACACAACGGTGTAACACTGCCACCTACTGGATATACATTTATTATTACTTTTTTAGCTTCCAGAACGCGCAGCAGCGTCAGTTGACGTCACATCCGTAGGACAGCGCGGGAAATTCGTTCCTGAATTTCAGAACGTTTTACAGCTCACAGCCTGTTCTAGATGATGGATGATCCATGGTGACCTCATTCTGTTTGATTTAAAACGCTTCATCACTCAGAAACCTAAATAAACTGAACATGCAGGATCACTTTGATTAAAATCCTGACCCAAGTTCCTTTAACAATATTTACACTCTACTGACTAAATAATATCCATCCATCATCATCCCAGTGATACGCCGACAGGTCGGCCATGTTGGGAGTGGAGACACCAGCCAGGCATTGTGGGAGATGTGGTTTAACACATTATAAATGTCGTGTTTTTTCACCAATCCCTCACGATTTAGCAGCTTGATGGTAAACATTTAACATAAATCCTCACAAAATAAATATAGAATCATTAAAATATGAAACCTGGACACTGTGAAGTCTCTGAACATGATTTTGTGTTTTATTTCTATTATTTTCAGATTGATGTAAAACATCACAACATTAAAACACTAAACTCCAGACCCAGTCCTGGTTCCTGCTCCCAGGGCTAGAGGTTCCTGGGTTAAAGGTCAGACTGAACCCCTGGACTTTGAGAAGAAGAAACAGAGAACCTCCACCGTCCAATCAGAGCAGAGCAGCATGAACTTTAACTTCTTTCAGTCAAAAAGAGGCCAAAAGGCCTCAGCGAGGTGACCTCAGCCTCCACAGGAGGTCAAAGGTCAACCAAAGGAAGAATACCATCAAAAAAATCTAAGAGATGAATAATAAATCACAGAGCTGCAGAGTTTGATTCTATATCCTTAATTCTCCTCTTTAAGGCGGAGCTTCGCTGGTTCCAAAGGTCATTTACATTTTAGGGTTTTACACTAACGACGACAACGAATACACAAGTCTCCTTTATCGAGGGTTAGAAGATCTCATAGACGAGTGGAGAGAGATCAGTGAAAGGGATGGACACACACACACACACTCAACACACACACACACAGTCAACACACACAGTCAACACACACACAGTCAACACACACAGTCAACACACACACACACAGTCAACACACACACACACACAGTCAACACACACACACACACAGTCAACACACACACACACACACACACACAGACACACAGTCAACACACACAGTCAACACACACACACACACACACAGTCAACACACACACACACACACAGTCAACACACACACACACACACAGTCAACACACACAGTCAACACACACACACAGTCAACACACACACACACACACACACACACACAG
>SSNR01000425.1:258948-271177 GCA_006937965.1 Callopanchax toddi | reverse complement strand
ACGGAACCCTTCAGAACCCTTCAGTCGACGGAACCCTTCAGAACCCTTCAGTCGACGGAACCCTTCAGAACCCTTCAGTCGACGGAACCCTTCAGAACCCTTCAGTCGACGGAACCCTTCAGAACCCTTCAGTCGACGGAACCCTTCAGTCCACAGAACCCTTCAGTCGACAGAACCCTTCAGAACCCTTCAGTCCACAGAACCCTTCAGTCGACAGAACCCTTCAGAACCCTTCAGTCCACAGAACCCTTCAGAACCCTTCAGTCCACAGAACCCTTCAGTCGACAGAACCCTTCAGTTGACAGAACCCTTCAGAACCCTTCAGTCGACAGAACCCTTCAGTCGACAGAACCCTTCAGAACCTTTCAGTCGACAGAACCCTTCAGAACCCTTCAGTCGACAGAACCCTTCAGAACCCTTCAGTCGACAGAACCCTTCAGAACCCTTCAGTCGACAGAACCCTTCAGTTGGACCTGATCTGGAGGAGTTCTGATCCGGTCCTCTTTCTGAAGGTTCAACCAGAGCATTCTGGTCCCAGAGAGGTCCACAAGTCATTAGGACTGAAAGCCCTCTCATATCAGGTCCCTTCATCTGGTCTCAGGATAGGAGATCATCTCACTGACCTCTGACCTTTGGGTCAACCTGCTCTGACATCCCTTCCAGAGAAGCAGGATGAAAACGACCTTTGACCCTTCCCATACTGATGGTCAGTAGTGGTTGCTTCTCTGAGGACGTTCCTTGTTGACACACGCCTGTATGCTCCGGAGCAGCAGGACTGTTTACGTCTGGTCCTGTGTTCACTCTGTGTTAATGGATGCAGTGAATTCATCTTAAATGGATCAAATTCAATGATTTATCTGATTTCTGTCTAACCTCATGAATGAGTTCAAACTCAGTTTAATCACTCAGTCTCCATGACGACTGATTTCAGAGGGAAGAAGATCTTCGAGCCTCCTCGCTTCATGACCGTCAGTCAGGCAGCAGATCAGCTGATTCAGATCATCCACAGGAGGCGGGAGGAAGGGGCGGAGCTAGGTGAGATCATCATAATGTCTGCTGGTTTGGTTCTGATTGGTCAGCGTGAGCTGAAGCTTCACCTTTAGCCCTGATGAACCTAAAGCTTCCTTTATTTTCATTCAGGGGTGACGGAGGACACCGTGTGCGTTGGTTTGGCTCGGCTCGGCTCAGATGACCAGACGATTCGCGCCGGGACGTTACGTCAGCTGGCATCATGTGACCTGGGCAGCCCGCTCCATTCGCTGGTCGTCACCGGTCGACTCCACCCACTGGAGGTGGACATGCTGCGAATAAACGCAGAACCAAACACGCTGGAACACCTGAGCGCGGTGGACAGCTCGACCTTCACCTCCTGACCAATTCCGTTAGAACATCAATAAAGCCGAGAGCAGAGGAACAGAATTATTTATTACAGTGTAAAAAACAAAGAATCCCACTGATAGGTCACATGGTTTGGTCACATGGTTTGGCACAGTAAAAACAGTGACATCACATTTGCTGCGAACCAATCAGGAGGTCTGTGTTCAACTCAGCAGTGATGTCAGCGGTAGTGGGAGGAGCTCAGATTGTCTCTGATTCACGATGAAGGCACTTACCCAGAATGCTTTGCTCCTGTGCGGAGGGGAGGGCACGTTGCCCAGCAACCCAAACAGGTACATTAAAAAAGGGCGGGGCTGCTTAAGTTCATCAGTTCTTCACCCCCCCTCCCCCCACCGAGTCTGTCCTGCAGTGACTGTGGGGTCAGAGGTCACCTGCAGCAATAACTAAATGTGATTGGTCCCTGGGTTGGAGGAGGAGCTTCTACATGACGGCCGTGTCGATCTGAACGTACAGCTGGCGAACTCCGACCTGAGAAACACAGAGTTACTAGGAATGCTAATAACTACGCAAGAAAAATACTACACGTCAAAAATAACTACACCAGAAAAATACTACACGTCAAAAATAACTACACAAGAAAAATACTACACACCAAAAATAACTACACCAGGAAAATACTACACGTCAAAAATTACTATGCCAGAAAAATACTACACACCAAAAATAACTACGCCAGAAAAATACTACACGTCAAAAATAACTATGCCAGAAAAATACTACACGTCAAAAAAAATACACAAGAAAAATACTACATACCAAAAATAATTACGCCAGAAAAATACTACACGTCAAAAAAATACTACACACCAAAAATAACTACGCAAGAAAAATACTACACGTCAAAAAAATACACAAGAAAAATACTACATACCAAAAATAACTACGCAAGAAAAAAATACACAAGAAAAATACTACATACCAAAAATAACTACGCCAGAAAAATACTACACGTCAAAAAAATACACAAGAAAAATACTACATACCAAAAATAACTACGCAAGAAAAATACTACACGTCAAAAAAATACACAAGAAAAATACTACATATCAAAATTAACTACGCCAGAAAAATACTACACGTCAAAAAAATACACAAGAAAAATACTACATACCAAAAATAACTACGCAAGAAAAATACTACACACCAAAAATAACTACGCAAGAAAAATACTACACACCAAAAATAACTACGCAAGAAAAATACTACACACCAAAAATAACTACACCAGAAAAATACTACACACCAAAAATAACTACACCAGAAAAATACTACACGTCAAAAATAACTACACCAGAAAAATACTACACGTCAAAAATAACTACACCAGAAAAATACTACACACCAAAAATAACTACACCAGAAAAATACTACATACCAAAAATAACTACACAAGAAAAATACTACACACCAAAAATAAATACGCCAGAAAAATACTACACACCAAAAATAACTACACCAGAAAAATACTACACACCAAAAAAAACTACACAAGAAAAATACTACACGCCAAAAAAATACACAAGAAAAATACTACATACCAAAAATAATTACGCCAGAAAAATACTACACGCCAAAAAAAATACACCAGAAAAATACTACACGTCAAAAATAAATACACAAGAAAAATACTACACACCAAAAATAACTACACCAGAAAAATACTACACGTCAAAAAAATACTACACACCAAAAAAACTACGCAAGAAAAATACTACACACCAAAAATAACTACACAAGAAAAATACTACACACCAAAAATAACTACGCCAGAAAAATACTACACGTCAAAAAAATACACAAGAAAAATACTACATACCAAAAATAACTACGCAAGAAAAATACTACACACCAAAAATAACTACGCAAGAAAAATACTACACACCAAAAATAACTACGCAAGAAAAATACTACACACCAAAAATAACTACACCAGAAAAATACTACACACCAAAAATAACTACACCAGAAAAATACTACACGTCAAAAATAACTACACCAGAAAAATACTACACGTCAAAAATAACTACACCAGAAAAATACTACACACCAAAAATAACTACACCAGAAAAATACTACATACCAAAAATAACTACACCAGAAAAATACTACACACCAAAAATAACTACACAAGAAAAATACTACTTGTCAAAAATAACTACGCAAGAAAAATACTACACGTCAAAAATAACTACACCAGAAAAATACTACATACCAAAAATAACTACACCAGAAAAATACTACATACCAAAAATAACTACACCAGAAAAATACTACACGTCAAAAAAATACACAAGAAAAATACTACATACCAAAAATAACTACGCCAGAAAAATACTACACGTCAAAAAAATACTATACACCAAAAATAACTACACCAGAAAAATACTACACACCAAAAATAACTACGCCAGAAAAATACTACACGTCAAAAAAAATACACAAGAAAAATACTACATACCAAAAATAACTACGCCAGAAAAATACTACACGTCAAAAAAATACACAAGAAAAATACTACATACCAAAAATAACTACGCCAGAAAAATACTACACGTCAAAAAAATACACAAGAAAAATACTACATACCAAAAATAACTACGCCAGAAAAATACTACACGTCAAAAAAATACACAAGAAAAATACTACATACCAAAAATAACTACGCCAGAAAAATACTACATGTCAAAAAAATACACAAGAAAAATACTACATACCAAAAATAACTACACCAGAAAAATAACTACACCAGAAAAATACTACACGTCAAAAATAAATACACCCGAAAAATACTACACGTCAAAAATAAATACACCCGAAAAATACTACACACCAAAAATAACTACACCAGAAAAATACTACACACCAAAAATAACTACGCAAGAAAAATACTACTTGTCAAAAATAACTATGCAAGAAAAATACTACACGTCAAAAATAACTACACCAGAAAAATACTACATACCAAAAATAACTACACCAGAAAAATAGTACACGTCAAAAATAACTACACCAGAAAAATACTACATACCAAAAATAACTACACCAGAAAAATACTACACGTCAAAAATAACTACACCAGAAAAATACTACACACCAAAAAATACACAAGAAAAATACTACATACCAAAAAATACAAAATACTACATGTCAAAAATAACTACACCAGAAAAATACTACACACTAAAAATAACTACACCAGAAAAATACTACATACCAAAAATAACTACACAAGAAAAAATACTACATAACAAAATAAATACATACACTGAAACAATTCTAGATACTCAGACTCTCCCCAAAATACTAAACACCCCTAAATCTGATACAAAAACCCCAAACACACTCAAAAACTAGTAAATAACTAAAAATATTCATTTATACAATGAAAAACACTAGATACTGATGATTGTGCTGAAAAGTACTAAATAGTCTATACACCTGAAGAAATAAGTATTATGGATTTTTTTATATAATGCAGAAAAATACAAGATACTAAAATGACAAAAAAATAAGATAAAATATTAATAAACAAATACTACCAAAAATACTTAAAAAATACCATAAAACAAAGACTAAGTACTTCTGAAAAATACGGTTGGAAGTATTACATACTCTAATATGGATGTCATAGTACTAGAACTTAAATTCACAAAAGGTGAACAAAGTACTGATTAATTCAGGGCTCCGTACTTTAAAGTGGTTCAGTTAAACTAAATAAAAACCAACCATCAGATTTAATCATTACAACTGATTTGTTGATTTTAGGACTGATTTTGATTCTGAATGATCAAAAACCTAAACTATGAACTCTGGACTGGTCCTGGTCCCGGTTCTGGTTCTGGTCCTGGTCTAACACCATGTCTTTAGGTGTAGCCAGCTGTTCGGTACCTGAGTGAAGATGTTGTGCGTCTGGCTGAGGATCCAGCGGGTGTCGGCGTCGGGGGCGACCAGCAGCTTCAGCGTTCCGATGTAAACGTCAGTACACAGAGTCCAGAAGTGAGGCTCCTGCAGGTTGTACACGCCCTGCAGCTGCTGCACCTAAACAACAAACCAGCAATTAGACACGTCCACGCTGTCTTCATCACACCGGTGAGCTTAGACTGTACCAACCCTCTGGTAGCATTCTGGCAGGGCGTGGTCCAGGGAAGGGGGAGTTCTCTGCATCAGGATGCCGATGGACTCCTTCAGCAGCGGCACCACGCTAAGGGTCAGAGGTCAAAGGTCAGGGAGAATAAATCAATATGAACTGTCAGTGAATCACAATAGAAGCTGAAACGACAGCAGAAGTCTTGTGAGGGTCTGAAAGCTGTGGCTCCTGGTAGCTTTGATAAACCTGAGTGATATTTTATATTTTAGATGACGAATCAGCTGAGTCACAATCTACATTTTTCAATAATGTTCAGCGTTTAGTCAACAGAACGTTGTTAACACAAGCTCTTCTAATCATTTCAGTGTCTGATCCGCTAAAAAGAGAGAAAATTGACCAAAATGCTAAAAATGCAGCTGCCTGACTGTCCTCCACTGTCCCAGGTCTCATGGGCAGCGTCCCCAGTGGAGAATCCCAGCCTGTCCTCTCCCCAACCTGTCCTCTCCCCAACCTGTCCTCTCCCCAACCTGTCCTCTCCCCAGCCTGTCCCCTCCCCAGCCTGTCCTCTCCCCAACCTGTCCTCTCCCCAGCCTCCAGCAGCTCCTCCTGGGGATCCTGAGGAGTCCCCAGGTCAGTCTGGAGGTCCTGGGTCGACCCGGGGGCCTCCTGACCAGATGAACCACCTCAGCTGGATCCGCTCTGTGTCCTTTATAACGGAATCTTTATAATTAATCTCATTTTATTACAACTAAATTAAATTTACTGCAATCAACCGACCGGAGTCTGGACTTGAACTCAACTGAACTGATAGATCTTTGTAAAAAGGCCTGATAAGGGTTGCTGACCCAGAACTGATCAGACCCTGGACTGAACAGACCCAGGATCAGAGCCTGGACTGAACAGACCCAGGATCAGAGCCTGAACTGAACAGACCCAGGATCAGAGCCTGGACTGAACAGACCCTGAATCAGACCCTGGACTGAACAGACCCTGGATCAGAGCCTGGACTGAACAGACCCAGGATCAGAGCCTGGACTGAACAGACCCTGGATCAGAGCCTGGACTGAACAGACCCAGGATCAGACCCTGGACTGAACAGACCCAGGATCAGAGCCTGGACTGAACAGACCTAGGACCAGAGTTTGGGTTTAGTCCCAGACCAGATCCATCTGCAGGCGTTTAGTAGACCCTCACAGTGACGTCCACTCTCCAGCTGCAGAAACCCGATCCCCGCGGTTCTACCAGGCCTCTCGGCTCACCGCAGCTCGGCTCTGCTGACTAAAATATGCAGAGATGTTCCTCAGAACCATCAAACGACGTCAGCTCGCAGAAATCCATTTATCACAGAGGCTTCTGAGAAATCTGACCGCCACGTTTTCATCCACAGGACGGGCGTGCAGAGACCAGACCCCAGGACCATTTCAGGTCCATTCCAGTGGTTTGGCACGTTCAAGCCCATTAACTTCTAAACGCACGTTCTCTACATTAGTGGAAAGCTTTTTCCACAGCGTGCATCAGGATTCAGATTGATCTCTTTCCTTTCTGTGGAATCAGACTCTGGAGAGGAAATCCATCCAGTGCATTTATTCATCTGAAGAGTTTAGAGTGAAGTCGGCCAACGAGCTAAAACAATGTTCAGATCGGGTGTTGGGTTTAGAGCAGAGCGTTTTTAAATCACTTCTACGGATCATTAAGGACCTTTTATGGGACTTTTAACAGGTTTGATTGGTGACTGAAGGTGGAGCTGGTCTAGTGAAGAACAGGGACATCATACAGTACAGTACTCATAGTGGGCGGAGTCTGGCCGGAGCAAATAGTTGGTCAGATCAGGAGAGATCCTGCTGCAGATTGAAGTCCACCTGAAGACAGGCCGTCTACTGGATGAAGGTCTGGGGGGTCCTGAACCCAACAGGTCCTAACAGGTCAGGTGCTCCAGACGCTCCAAACAATCAGAAAGGAGACCAGGACTTCCTCCAGTGTCCTGATGGTGTTCTTAGAAGGGAAGTGGCTTCTTTGCTGCCCTTCCTAACAACAGGCCAGCCTCCATCTTCTTCTCACACCTGCTGCTGGTCTTGAGTGAGATCTGTTCTGATGAGTCCTGATCCCACAGCTGGATCAGCTTTAGGACATGGTCCTGATCCTTCTTCACAAACCCAGTGGGTTCTTTATTGTTAAAAGGGACTTGTGTCTCTCCTAGCAGCTGATTCAGACTGTTGTAATAAACCTTCAGGATGAGTTCATTAGTGTTTCTCTAAACGTTTGTTCACAGCTGTAGCACCACATCACAAACTGGTCACATCTCCAGTAAACCAGTCTGTTCTGGTTTCTCTACAGACGATGGCGTTTGACTCATTATTCTGAAAACGGATCTCCTAAAGGTCCCGTCTAGACCTCAGAGTGGTCGTTATAAAGAACGCTGAGTGTCTGTGAGCGCGCCTCACTGCTGACCTGTGACCATCAGGGTTTGAACAGAATCAGGTCTTCATCTCACCGTCTTCACGTCACAGACAGGAAGCTCTTCACTGGGTTTCCTGCTACCACCGAGGTCCTGGCCTATGGTTGAAGGACTTAGTGGTGATCTAAGTTAAAGTATCTGAAGTTCTACTGAGGTTTAAAACTTGGATTAAATCAATAAACTGGTTCTGTTTTCAGTTTATAAATATTAAAACTATTTAGAGTGGAAAACACGTTCAGGGCTTTTAGCTGGTGCTGCAGCAGAAGAAGAGTTGGACCAACAGGACTCTTCAGACCTGGTCATGACCTTTATCAGACTCGAGCCCCAGACCAACAGTTCAAGTCAAATCTAGAGTCAGCGTGTTTGCTGCATAAGTCTAGTCCAAGTCTCAGACTCGAGTCCCGTCTCTGAAACGTGTCTCGTTTGCTTTCCAAAGCCTCCTGAGTCGTCTCTCATTTCTCCACTCCAGCTCAACCAGCAGGTTCAGAAATCCGTTTAGAACTCCAGCATCATGACGGCAGACTGAGACTCAGGAGAACAAACGGAACCATCAAGAACACTTTGAGAAACGTTCTCTGAAAGCCGGCTGTCACCAACAGCTGCAGAGGTTGTGGTGTTAGAAGATCAGAGGTTCTACTAATGACGGGCTCTTCAGGCTCCTGACAGGTCACTGACGGGGTTTAGAGTCATCTCTAGTCACGATTCATATCGACACGGGGAACTGAAGGTCAGGAGGTTCTACTGGTTCCTGAAGAACCGCTTCAGGTGAGATGTTTAAACTGAAGACTTTAGTAGAAACAGGGTGGAGGAAGTGACATCACTGGGGTTTTACTTCTTGTTGTAATGGTACTAGTGAGCAGCCTGGTATTTATAGGGGTAAGTACACGGTAGTAAATACAGAGGTACTTCTAGGAAGTAAGTACCTCTGTGTCCACAGCTGGAGGAAACACACACACACACACACACAGTCTGTAAGTGTGATCTCAGCTGGCCTAAGCCCCGCCCACCCGTCTGGTCTGCAGTTACAGCTGTCAATCAACCTGGTCTAGGCCACAGAGGAGAGAAACAAACTTCAACACAACACCAGTCAGCTGATCAGACTAATAACCAATCAGGAGAGGTCACCTGACTCCGATGAGGATGGCGATCAGCATGGAGCAGACGGGGTCAGCGATCATCAGCTCGTACTTCTGCATCAGCAGAGCAGAGATGATCACTCCGACGCTGCCCAGTGTGTCGGCTATGATGTGGAGGAGGACTCCTGGAGAACGCACACACACACACACACCAACACTTTACAAACACCAACTCCATCAACGACCAGAGCAGGTGACGACACCTGACTCCTATAAATAACTGTTCTAGTCTTCATATCCTCAGAACTGGTTTTAGATCGTTCTCTATCAGAGCTCGTCTCTGTTTCCTGTTGCAGTAACGTTTCTGTTTACCTGTAGGATTGAGAGGAGTTCTACTTTAACGTGACTTTAGTAAAAACACACACCTGTGTGTGACAGCAGGTTTAATTCACCCCCCCACTCTTACAACATGTCGGTAAGTTATAGAAACATCCACTGTCCATCGCACCTGGACAGGTGTCTGCAGACGTTTAATGAATCAATATATTTACTAAGAAACGTGACCTCTGACCTCGCTCTGCTTGTAGTGAGTGAGTGAGGAGTGAGTGAGTGAGTGAGTGAGGAGTGAGTGAGGAGTGAGTGAGTGAGTGAGTGAGGGAGGAGTGAGTGAGTGAGTGAGTGAGTGAGTGAGGGAGGAGTGAGTGAGGAGTGAGTGAGTGTGAGTGAGTGAGGAGTGAATGAGTGAGGGAGGAGTGAGTGAGTGAGTGTGAGTGAGTGAGTGAGGGAGGAGTGAGTGAGGAGTGAGTGAGTGAGTGAGGAGTGAGTGAGGGAGTGAGTGAGGGAGGAGTGAGTGAGTGAGTGAGGGAGGAGTGAGTGAGTGAGTGAGTGAGGGAGGAGTGAGTGAGGAGTGAGTGAGTGAGTGAGTGAGTGAGTGAGTGAGGAGTGAGTGAGTGAGGAGTGAGTGAGTGAGGGAGGAGTGAGTGAGTGAGTGAGTGTGTGAATGAGTGAGTGAGGAGTGAGTGAGTGAGGGAGGGAGGAGTGAGTGAGGGAGGAGTGAGTGAGTGAGTGAGTGAGTGTGTGAATGTGTGAGTGAGTGAGGAGTGATTGAGTGAGTGAGGGAGGAGTGAGTGAGTGAGGAGTGATTGAGTGAGTGAGGGAGGAGTGAGTGAGGAGTGAGGTGAGTGGGGAGGGAGTGAGTGAGTGAGTGAGTGAGTGAGTGAGCAGTTAGTTAGTGAGTGAGTGAGTGAGTGAGTGAGTGAGTGTGTGAGTGAGTGAGTGAGTGAGTGAGTGAGTGAGTGAGTGAGTGAGTGAGTGAGGAGTGAGTGAGTGAGTGAGTGAGTGAGTGAGTGAGTGAGGGAGTGAATGAGTGAGGGAGGAGGGAGTGAGGGAGGGAGTGAGTGAGTGAGTGTGTGAGTGAGTGAGGAGTGAGTGAGTGAGTGAGTGAGCGAGCAGTTAGTTAGTGAGTGAGTGGGGGAGGAGTGAGTGAGTGAGTGAGGGAGGAGTGAGTGAGTGAGTGAGTGAGTGAGTGAGTGAGTGTGAGTGAGTGTGAGTGAGTGAGTGAGTGAGGAGTGAGGAGTGAGTGTGTGAATGAGTGAGTGTGAGTGAGTGAGGAGTGATTGAGTGAGTGAGGGAGGAGTGAGTGAGTGAGTGTGAGTGAGTGAGGAGTGAGTGAGTGAGGGAGGAGTGAGTGAGTGAGTGAGGGAGGAGTGAGTGAGTGAGTGAGTGAGTGAGTGGAGTGAGTGGAGTGAGTGAGTGAGTGGAGTGAGTGAGTGAGTGAGTGAGTGAGTGAGTGAGTGAGTGAGTGAGTGAGTGAGGAGTGAGTGAGTGAGTGAGTGAGTGAGTGAGTGAGTGAGTGAGGAGTGAGTGAGTGAGGAGTGAGTGAGTGAGTGAGGAGTGAGTGAGTGAGTGAGTGAGTGAGTGAGGAGGAGTGAGTGAGGGAGGAGTGAGTGAGTGAGTGAATGTGTGAGTGAGTGAGTGAGTGAGTGAGTGAGCGAGCAGTTAGTTAGTGAGTGAGTGAGTGAGTGAGTGTGTGAGTGAGTGAGTGAGCGAGCAGTTAGTTAGTGAGTGAGTGAGTGAGGAGTGAGTGAGTGAGTGAGGAGTGAGTGAGTGAGTGAGTGAGTGAGTGAGTGAGTGAGTGAGTGAGTGAGTGAGTGAGTGAGTGTGTGAGTGAGTGAGTGAGTGAGTGAGTGAGTGAGTGAGTGAGTGAGTGAGTGAGTGAGTGAATGAGTGAGGAGTGAGTGAGGGAGTGATTGAGTGAGTGAGGGAGGAGTGAGTGAGTGAGTGTGAGTGAGTGAGGAGTGAGTGAGTGAGGGAGGAGTGAGTGAGTGAGTGAGGGAGTGAGTGAGTGAGTGAGTGAGTGAGCGAGCAGTTAGTTAGTGAGTGAGTGAGTGAGGAGTGAGTGAGTGAGTGAGTGAGTGAGTGAGGAGTGAGTGAGTGAGTGAGTGAGTGAGTGAGTGAGTGAGTGAGTGAATGAGTGAGGAGTGAGTGAGGAGTGAGTGAGTGAGTGAGGAGTGAGTGAGTGAGTGAGTGAGTGAGGAGTGAGTGAGTGAGTGAGTGAGTGAGTGAGTGAGCGAGCAGTTAGTTAGTGAGGAGTGAGTGAGTGAGTGAGGAGTGAGTGAGTGAGGGAGGAGTGAGTGAGTGAGTGAGGGAGGAGTGAGTGAGTGAGTGAGTGAGTGAGTGAGTGAGTGAGTGAGTGAGCGAGCAAGGAGTGAGTGAGGAGTGAGTGAGTGAGTGAGTGAGTGAGTGAGTGAGTGAGGAGTGAGTGAGTGAGTGAGGGAGGAGTGAGTGATTGAGTGAGTGAGGGAGGAGTGAGTGAGTGAGTGAGGGAGGAGTGAGTGAGGAGTGAGTGAGTGAGGAGTGAGTGAGTGAGTGAGTGAGTGAGTGAGTGAGTGAGGAGTGAGTGAGGAGTGAGTGAGTGAGTGAGTGAGTGAGTGAGTGAGGAGTGAGTGAGTGAGTGAGTGAGGAGTGAGTGTGTGAGTGAGTGTGTGAGTGAGTGAGTGAGTGAGTGAGTGTGTGAGTGAGTGAGTGAGCGAGCAGTTAGTTAGTGAGTGAGTGAGTGAGGAGTGAGTGAGTGAGTGAGGAGTGAGTGAGTGAGTGAGTGAGTGAGTGAGTGAGTGAGTGAGTGAGTGAGTGAGTGAGTGAGTGTGTAAGCGAGTGAGTGAGTGAGTGAGGAGTGAGTGAGTGAGTGAGTGAGTGAGTGAGTGAGTGAGTGAG
>SSNR01000425.1:236858-253337 GCA_006937965.1 Callopanchax toddi | reverse complement strand
AAGGTCAGTGGAGGTTAGAGGTCAGTGAAGGTTAGAGGTCAGTGGAGGTTAAAGGTCGGTGGAGGTTAGAGGTCGGTGGAGGTTAGAGGTCAGTGGAGGTTAAAGGTCAGTGGAGGTTAAAGGTCAGTGGAGGTTAGAGGTCAGTGGAGGTTAAAGGTCAGTGGAGGTTAAAGGTCAGTGAAGGTTAGAGGTCGGTGGAGGTTAGAGGTCGGTGGAGGTTAAAGGTCGGTGGAGGTTAGAGGTCGGTGGAGGTTAAAGGTCAGTGGAGGTTAAAGGTCAGTGGAGGTTAGAGGTCAGTGAAGGTTAAAGGTCAGTGGAGGTTAGAGGTCAGTGAAGGTTAGAGGTCGGTGGAGGTTAAAGGTCGGTGGAGGTTAGAGGTCGGTGGAGGTTAGAGGTCGGTGGAGGTTAGAGGTCAGTGGAGGTTAAAGGTCAGTGGAGGTTAGAGGTCAGTGGAGGTTAAAGGTCAGTGGAGGTTAGAGGTCAGTGGAGGTTAAAGGTCAGTGGAGGTTAGAGGTCAGTGGAGGTTAGAGGTCAGTGGAGGTTAAAGGTCGGTGGAGGTTAGAGGTCAGTGGAGGTTAGAGGTCAGTGGAGGTTAAAGGTCAGTGGAGGTTAAAGGTCAGTGGAGGTCTGTGGTTCTCATTTAACAGAAAACAGTGTACATAAACATTGTAAAAGTGGAGCTGGATGAATGAGTGACATCATTCGGGGGCCATAAAGGCCCCAGGGGCCACACCTGGACCTGATCTAACCAATAGGACGTCACCAGGCTGTCAGCTGACCCTGATCTCTCTCCTGGAACAGGCTGAAGTCTCCACCAGGAGGCGCTCAAAGAACGTCCTGTTTGTCCTTAAAGTCGTTAGGACCACACCCACTAGTGACATCACTCAAAGAATCTCCAGAAACAGGAAGTAGTCCTCTGACAGAAGCATCAGTGAGAGTCGGATGTTTTTGGTATTAAAAACAACCGAAGAGCCTGAACACTATCACACCAGTGGGAGGTCAGTGGAGCAGAGCTGCTAATCATCACTGATCTGCAGCAGTGTCTCTCCTGGTCCGACAGAGGACCACTTCATGTGACTGGTGGCTGTGGGTCTCCCTGATGACCCCTGACCCCTGGCTGTAGTAAAGGACCTGACAGCTCTCTGTTGGTGTATTCTGGTTCTGGCTCTGGACTTTAGAGACTCACCCTGGAGGATCTGCTTGCTGGCGCCTTTTCCTGGCTGCTGCAGCTCATCTGAAAGAACAAAAACATCATCACCTTTATTTATATAGCCCCTTAGGGACAGAGTGTCCTCAGTCTGTCCCCTGAGACATGTCAGGTGAGGTCACAGTGGACATAAAATAGGTCAACTCTGATACCGTAGGGACTCACCGTGACAGTGTGGATCCTCGTGTCCTCCATGACTGTGTCCGTGTCCTCCATGACTGTGACTGTGTCCGTGTCCTTCATGTCCGTGTCCTTCATGTCCGTGTCCTTCATGTGAGTGTCCGTGTCCCCCATGTTGGTGCCACTCTGAGTGTTTGCTGTGGTGGTCGCTGTGCTTCAGGCTGCCGTTGAACAGAGAGTGACTGTGGCCGTGACCTGAGGTCAAAACGATGAGACGTTCACAACACCAGCGGTGACCTGTGACCTTTATGAGACGTTCACAACACCAGCGGTGACCTGTGACCTTTATGAGACGTTCACAACACCAGCGGTGACCTGTGACCTTTATGAGACGTTCACAACACCAGCGGTGACCTGTGACCTTTATGAGACGTTCACAACACCAGCGGTGACCTGTGACCTTTATGAGACGTTCACAACACCAGCGGTGACCTGTGACCTTTAGGGAGGACTAATAAACTGCAGTCACACCGGTCTGCATCATTTGCTGTGCCTGTCTAAAGATGTAACCGAGGTCAGAGGTCATATGGTGCATTCAGGTACAACACGTAAACTCAATGATCAACACCGGGAGGTGTTAGGTGAGAACAGAAGATCATCAGTTCCTTCTGACAGGACCAGGACCAGAACCAGGACCAGAACCAGATGAACTAAAAACTCCATCAAACTAAATGAAGTTCTCACCATTAGAGTGGGATGAAGATGATGATGAGGGAATCTAAAATGTGAATAAAAACTAAACTCCATTAGATTTGTTCTGAATTTCCTTGAATGCCACCATCAAACAGACTGATCAGAAAACTGGAGGTCCTGGAGAACGCCGTTATGAGTCAGAGGTCACTGCTCATTTCTACATCGTTTCTTCTGTAACCGTAGAAACGTCTGAGCTGCTTGACTCTTTTATAACGCTGCTGTTTAGTGTCCTACACCATGTTTACATCTGTTGTTGTTGTTTATATCTGATGTTGTTTACAGTTGTTGTTGTTGTCTACATCTATTGTTGTTGTTTACATCTGATGTCGTTTACATCTGTTGTTTACATCTGTTGTCATTTACATCTGTTGTCGTTGTTTACATCTGTTGTCGTTGTTTACATCTGATGTCGTTTACATCTGATGTCGTTGTTTACATCTGTTGTCGTTGTTTACACCTGTTGTCGTCGTTTACACCTGTTGTTGTTTACACCTGTTGTTGTTTAAACCTGTCATTGTTGTTTACACCTGTCGTTGTTGTTTACACCTGTTGTCGTTTACACCTGTCGTTGTTGTTTACACCTGTTGTTGTTTACACCTGTTGTTGTTGTTTACACCTGTTGTTTACACCTGTTGTTGTTGTTGTTTACACCTGTTGTTGTCGTTTACACCTGTTGTTGTTGTTGTCGTTTACACCTGTTGTCGTTTACACCTGTTGTAGTTTACACCTGTTGTCGTTTACACCTGTTGTCGTTTACACCTGTTGTTGTTGTTTACATCTGTTGTCGTTTACACCTGTTGTTGTTGTCGTTTACACCTGTCGTCGTTTACACCTGTTGTCGTCATTTACACCTGTTGTCGTCGTTTACACCTGTTGTTGTCGTTTACACCTGTTGTCGTCGTTTACACCTGTTGTCGTCGTTTACACCTGTTGTCGATTACACCTGTTGTTGTTTACATATGATGTCGTTGTTTACATGTTGTTGTTTACACATGTTGTCGTTGTTTACAACTGATGTTGTTTACGCCTGTTGTTGTTGTTTACACATGTTGTTGTTGTCGTTTACATCTGTTGTTGTTTACACCTGTTGTCGTTATTTACACCTGTCGTTATTTACACCTGTCGTTGTTGTTTAAACCCGTTGTTGTTGTTTACACCTGTCGTTGTTTACACCTGTTGTCGTTTACACCTGTCGTTGTTGTTTACACCTGTCGTTGTTTACACCTGTTGTTGTTTACACCTGTTGTTGTTTACACCTGTTGTTGTTGTTGTTTACACCTGTTGTTGTTGTTTACACCTGTTGTTGTTTACACCTGTTGTTGTTGTCGTTTACACCTGTTGTTGTTTACACCTGTTGTTGTTGTTTACACCTGTTGTTGTTTACACCCGTTGTTGTTGTTTACACCCGTCGTTGTCGTTTACACCCGTCGTTGTCGTTTACACCTGTTGTTGTCGTTTACACCTGTCGTTGTTGTTTACACCTGTCGTCGTTGTTTACACCTGTCGTTGTTTACACCTGTCGTTGTTGTTTACACTTGTTGTTGTTTACACCTGTTGTTGTTTACACCCGTCGTTGTTGTTTACACCTGTTGTTGTTTACACCTGTCGTTGTCGTTTACACCTGTTGTCGTTTACACCTGTCGTTGTTTACACCTGTCGTTGTTTACACCTGTCGTTGTTGTTTACACCTGTCGTTGTTGTTTACACCTGTCGTTGTTGTTTACACCTGTCGTCGTTTACACCTGTCGTCGTTTACACCTGTCGTCGTTTACACCTGTCGTCGTTTACACCTGTTGTTGTCGTTTACACCCGTTGTCATTTACACCTGTTGTCGTTTACACCTGTTGTTGTTGTTTACTCCTGTTGTTGTTGTTTACACCTGTTGTCGTTTACACCTGTCGTTGTTTACACCTGTCGTTGTTTACACCTGTCGTTGTTGTTTACACCTGTTGTTGTTGTTGTTTACACCTGTTGTTGTTTACACCTGTTGTTGTTTACACCTGTCGTTGTTGTTTACACCTGTTGTTGTTTACACCTGTTGTTGTTTACACCTGTCGTTGTTGTTTACACCTGTCGTTGTTTACACCTGTCGTTGTTTACACCTGTCGTTGTTTACACCTGTCGTTGTTGTTTACACTTGTTGTTGTTTACACCTGTTGTTGTTTACACCCGTCGTTGTTGTTTACACCTGTTGTTGTTTACACCTGTCGTTGTCGTTTACACCTGTTGTTGTTTACACCTGTTGTCGTTTTCTCCTGTTGTTGTTGTTTTCACCTGTTGTTGTTGTTTACACCTGTTGTTTACACCTGTTGTTGTCGTTTACACCTGTTGTTGTCATTTACACATGTTGTCGTTTACACCTGTTGTTGTCGTTTACACCTGTTGTTGTCGTTTACACCTGTTGTTGTCGTTTACACCTGTTGTTGTTTACACCCGTCGTTGTTGTTTACACCTGTTGTTGTTTACACCTGTCGTTTGTTTACACCTGTTGTTGTTTACACCTGTCGTTGTTGTTTACACCTGTCGTCGTTTACACCTGTTGTTGTTTACACCTGTTGTTGTCATTTACACATGTTGTTGTCGTTTACACCTGTTGTTGTCGTTTACACCTGTTGTTGTCATTTACACATGTTGTCGTTTACACCTGTTGTTGTCATTTACACATGTTGTAGTTTACACCTGTTGTTGTCGTTTACACCTGTTGTTGTCGTTTACACCTGTTGTTGTCGTTTACACCTGTTGTTGTCATTTACACATGTTGTCGTTTACACCTGTTGTTGTCATTTACACATGTTGTCGTTTACACCTGTTGTTGTCGTTTACACCTGTTGTTGTCGTTTACACCTGTTGTTGTCGTTTACACCTGTTGTTGTCATTTACACATGTTGTTGTTGTTTACACCTGTTGTTGTCGTTTACACCTGTTGTTGTCGTTTACACCTGTTGTTGTCATTTACACATGTTGTTGTCGTTTACACCTGTTGTTGTTTACACCTGTCGTTGTTGTTTACACCTGTCGTTGTTGTTTACACCTGTCGTCGTTTACACCTGTCGTCGTTTACACCTGTCGTCGTTTACACCTGTCGTCGTTTACACCTGTTGTTGTCGTTTACACCTGTTGTCGTTTACACCTGTTGTTGTCGTTTACACCCGTTGTCATTTACACCTGTTGTCGTTTACACCCGTTGTTGTTGTTTACACCTGTTGTTGTTGTTTACACCTGTTGTTTACACCTGTTGTTGTCGTTTACACCTGTTGTTTACAGCTGTTGTTGTCGTTTACACCTGTTGTTTACACCTGTTGTTGTTGTTTACACCTGTTGTTGTTGTTTACACCTGTTGTTTACACCTGTTGTTGTCGTTTACACCTGTTGTTGTCGTTTACACCTGTTGTTGTCGTTTACACCTGTTGTTGTCGTTTACACCTGTTGTTGTCGTTTACACCTGTTGTTGTCATTTACACATGTTGTCGTTTACACCTGTTGTTGTCGTTTACACCTGTTGTTGTCGTTTACACCTGTTGTTGTCGTTTACACCTGTTGTTGTCGTTCACACCTGTTGTTGTCGTTTACACCTGTCGTTGTCGTTTACACCTGTTGTTGTCATTTACACATGTTGTCGTTTACACCTGTTGTTGTCGTTTACACCTGTTGTCGTTTACATGTAGCCTGTACATCCCAGCTGACCTGTGGCCGTTTCAGTGTCAGCTACAGTAAACGGACAGGTAAACACACCTAATCCTGTTCCAGTGAAGTCCAGTTGATCTGGTTTTAACAGGTCGATCTTTTCGTTACCTCCGTCTCCATGAGAGTGTCCGTGTCCTCCATGTTGGAACACAAAGACCCCGACCAGGTTGACCAGCAGGCCGGCCACAGAAACAGGAAGCAGCCTCTCATGGTGAACGTCAGGAGGCTCCAGAGCTCTCTGCCAGACAGACAGACGTGTTATTATTAAACAGATGACCTACTAAAAGCTCGCTGAGCTGCAGGAGAAACGTCTGTTACCTCGACTCCCTCTGAGAAGATGAAGAACGCAGTGAAGATGAGGAAGAGTCCGTTAACGAAGCCCGCCAGAACTTCTGCTCTGACGTACCTGAGAGACGACACACTGAGATCAAACACACATTCAGACCCGATTAGTGGAGCTCAGAGCGGCGGCAGAGGCTCTCACCCGTAGGAGAAGCTGTCGTTGGACCTCCACCTGGAGATGACGGAGGCTGCCAGTCCTGCCAGCAGGGCGGTGCAGTCGAAGAACATGTGGAAGGAGTCTGAGATCAGACCTAGACTGGACACAGACAGCAAACACGTAAAGAGACGGGTAGATGGACCGGAGAGGGTCCAGCAGGACCGGAGAGAGGGTCCAGCAGGGCCGGAGAGAGGGTCCAGCAGGGCCGGAGAGAGGGTCCAGCAGGGCCGGAGAGAGGGTCCAGCAGGGCCGGAGAGAGGGTCCAGCAGGACCGGAGAGAGGGTCCAGCAGGACCGGAGAGAGGGTCCAGCAGGGCCGGAGAGAGTCCAGCAGGACCGGAGAGAGGGTCCAGCAGGGCCGGAGAGAGGGTCCAGCAGGGCCGGAGAGAGTCCAGCAGGACTGGAGAGAGGGTCCAGCAGGACCGGAGAGAGTCCAGCAGGACTGGAGAGAGGGTCCAGCAGGGCCGGAGAGAGTCCAGCAGGACCGGAGAGAGGGTCCAGCAGGACTGGAGAAGGTCAGGACCGGAGAGAGTCCAGCAGGACCAGAGAAGGTCAGGACCGGAGAGGGTCCAGCAGGACCAGAGAAGGTCAGGACCGGAGAGAGTCCAGCAGGACTGGAGAAGGTCAGGACCGGAGAGAGTCCAGCAGGACTGGAGAAGGTCAGGACCGGAGAGAGTCCAGCAGGACCAGAGAAGGTCAGGACCGGAGAGGGTCCAGCAGGACCAGAGAAGGTCAGGACCGGAGAGAGTCCAGCAGGACTGGAGAAGGTCAGGACCGGAGAGAGTCCAGCAGGACTGGAGAAGGTCAGGACCGGAGAGAGTCCAGCAGGACCAGAGAAGGTCAGGACCGGAGAGGGTCCAGCAGGACCAGAGAAGGTCAGGACCGGAGAGAGTCCAGCAGGACTGGAGAAGGTCAGGACCGGAGAGAGTCCAGCAGGACTGGAGAAGGTCAGGACCGGAGAGAGTCCAGCAGGACCAGAGAAGGTCAGGACCGGAGAGGGTCCAGCAGGACCAGAGAAGGTCAGGACCGGAGAGAGTCCAGCAGGACTGGAGAAGGTCAGGACCGGAGAGAGTCCAGCAGGACTGGAGAAGGTCAGGACCGGAGAGAGTCCAGCAGGACCAGAGAAGGTCAGGACCGGAGAGGGTCCAGCAGGACCAGAGAAGGTCAGGACCGGAGAGAGTCCAGCAGGACTGGAGAAGGTCAGGACCGGAGAGAGTCCAGCAGGACTGGAGAAGGTCAGGACCGGAGAGAGTCCAGCAGGACCAGAGAAGGTCAGGACCGGAGAGGGTCCAGCAGGACCAGAGAAGGTCAGGACCGGAGAGAGTCCAGCAGGACTGGAGAAGGTCAGGACCGGAGAGAGTCCAGCAGGACTGGAGAAGGTCAGGACCGGAGAGAGTCCAGCAGGACCAGAGAAGGTCAGGACCGGAGAGGGTCCAGCAGGACCAGAGAAGGTCAGGACCGGAGAGAGTCCAGCAGGACTGGAGAAGGTCAGGACCGGAGAGAGTCCAGCAGGACTGGAGAAGGTCAGGACCGGAGAGAGTCCAGCAGGACCAGAGAAGGTCAGGACCGGAGAGGGTCCAGCAGGACCAGAGAAGGTCAGGACCGGAGAGAGTCCAGCAGGACTGGAGAGAGAGTCCAGCAGGACCGGAGAGAGAGTCCAGCAGGACTGGAGAGAGGGTCCAGCAGGACTGGAGAGAGAGTCCAGCAGGACTGGAGAGAGGGTCCAGCAGGGCCGGAGAGAGGGTCCAGCAGGACCGGAGAGAGGGTCCAGCAGGACTGGAGAGAGGGTCCAGCAGGACCGGAGAGAGGGTCCAGCAGGACTGGAGAGAGAGTCCAGCAGGACCGGAGAGAGTCCAGCAGGACCGGAGAGAGGGTCCAGCAGGACTGGAGAGAGGGTCCAGCAGGACCGGAGAGAGAGTCCAGCAGGACCGGAGAGAGGGTCCAGCAGGACCGGAGAGAGTCCAGCAGGACTGGAGAGAGGGTCCAGCAGGACCGGAGAGAGGGTCCAGCAGGGCCGGAGAGAGTCCAGCAGGACTGGAGAGAGGGTCCAAGTTTCATTTTAGGACTTCCCTCAGGTTATTTTTCATTTGAATTTCAATTTTCATCAGGAAAATAGAAAATGTCCAAAAACTTGATGGAAATCCAGGCCGATCATTTATGAAGTTTCTACTAAACTTCTCCTTAAACTTCTTCCACTTTGTCTCAAAATGTTTTTCTGCTACATTTCAAACATTTTCCAGCTCTTTCCTAAAGGTCTAGGCTCTCTGAAGACCTGGATGACCCGCCCCCCCGCTGCTCTCTGGTCTGAAGGTCTGAGTTTCTCTGGGACAAAGAGGAGTTTCTGTGTTTTAGTTAAATTCATGACATAAAAACACAACATACTAAAACATGAAAGAGAAAAACAGCTGAATCAGCTCTAAAACTGACAGATGGTCAATAAAACTCTGAAGAATCAAGTCAGCAGGTAAAAACTGGACCTGGACTGAACTCTGAGTTAAACCAGAAAAACCTCCAGGACTAGAAACAGAGAGCCTGAAGGAGAACGTCTGACCTTTGACCTTAAACTGGTTTATTAAATGTGGCTGAACTAACAGAGACATGAGACTAGTCGTTACTGGTTCCCAGTAACCCTGGACCCTAGCCGTTACCACCAGGTGATCAGGCCCAGGGGCGGTACTGGTCCACTCAGGGCGGGCTGGTTAGAGGGTTTAACACAAGTCTGAAAATCAGTTCTGAGCTGAAGGTTTTCCACAAACATGTTGATGATTTTCACACGAATCAAAACGTCGTCTGAGAAAAGTTCCTGGTTTTTGTGTTTTCATGAATTTGAGCCACAGTTTAAAGTAGAGACACGACTCTGAAGGTCCATGAAGTTCAGTCGGAACCTGATGATTCACCTCAAATGACAAAAACTAATAATAATACGTAATAATGGATTGGATTTATAGAGCGCCTTTCTAGACACTCAAAGCGCTCTGACAGAAGCTCCACCACTCATCCTCTCTCTGGTGGAGGTTAAACTACGTCTGTAGTCCCAGCTGACCTGGGGTCGTCTGACAGAAGAGAGGCTGCCATTCTGACCATCGGCCCTTCTGACCACCACCAACATTCACACACAGTCAGGTGGTGAAGTGTCTCCAAGGACACAACGTTGTTCAATCTGGGATTGAGCCTGTGACCCTCTGGTTACCAGACTGGCCACTCTACCAGCTGAGCTAAACGCCGCCCCAGCTAACAGAATAATTCAATTCTGATCAACTTTAAACCCTCTGTCCACTCTGCCTCTGACTGGCTGGTACTGGTTGGACTGGTTAGTCTCCTGAGTCATCCTGTCCCCCCCCTAAACACAGGTAGTGAGTCAGGACTGGGGTCCAGCAGGGTCGTGACTATCCCTATGGTAGGATGAGTGCGTAAGGCCCCGCCTTTCTCGCCTCTGATTGGCTGCAAGCGCTCTCCTACGATTGGCTGTGGGGATTTCAGGCAAGCTCCCGCCGTTCTCAGACGGCCTTCAATGAAAATGTCCGGGTTTTATGGCTTTTCACTGTAAATCGGCAAGCCACATCCTTAAAGTAACTGGTGTGAATAAAGCAGTCCGTGCTGCGTGTGGCGTCCCTCTCATAGACAGAACTAACAGCGCTTCATGGTGTTTTCTTACGGACCATGACATTAACACTACTTAGAACTATTTCCCCGGCTTTTACACCAGTTCACTATAGTGTAATGGCTACGGCGCCAGTCTTTAAGCCTGAAGGTCGCAGGTTCAACACCATCACAGGCAATGCTGACACGTTTTGTTTTGTTCTTGTTGATTTTTGAAACCCTTTTTGAGGTTGTTATTATGACTTGGTTGATGACTATCATGGTTAGGGTTTAGGGGTTAGAATTAAATAAAATAAAAAGGACGAAGCCAAAGATCCTTCTAGCCAATCAGATGCGAGAACGGCGGGAGCTTGCCTGAAATCCCCACAGCCAATCGTAGGAGAGCGCTTGCAGCCAATCAGAGGCGAGAAAGGCGGGCCTTACGCACTCATCCTACCATAGGGATATTCGCAGCAGGGTCTACTCCCTGGTTGACCTCTGACCCTAACCGCCCTCAGCAGCGAGTCTTTTACAGGGTGGAGGACTTCTGGCTCCGCCCATCTTTTGGAGCGTTCCCAACATGAAGCCTTTAAAGGTCCTCCATGTTTATTATTGAAAAGCTTTTAGGTGAAACACGACAGTCGCCTTCCAGGAAGCTCCTTTTGTCTCGAGTCCACAAAGGACTTCCCACAGGTCCTGAGGACATCAGGTTTCTGTCCAACGGAGACCAGTCTTGGACTCTGCCAGCAGGTCATTTCTGCCCCGTCGTATTCTCATGGTTATGATCATGTTTTATTGATATTTTATTGTTGCTGTACAGCACTTTGGTGCAGCTCTGTTGTTTTTAAAGTGCTTTATAAAGTTATTTTATTTATAAAATTTATTTCATTTTTCATAAAATAAACACGACGTTATCAAACAAATACAACTTATAAAACTTAAATGAAAAGGAGTAGAAAGAAGAAAATCTTCTATATGTTCTGCCCCGTTTACACTGCAAATAAATCAATAAAAATTAAATGTTCACTAATAAAAATGACTGACAGACAGCTGACAACCATTTCCAAACAAATCCTTCAGATCCTGATTCGATCTGTTAACTACAATTCTTTGCCGAGCGATACAGGGACAGAAAAATGAAGAAAGTACGATCAGGATTACTGCATATCATTTTAACATTCTTTTTAAACATTTTAACTGATTTGACCTCTTTCGTTTCAGATTCCAGATTGTCCCATGACCCGACTCCGTACACAGAAACACATCTATCCAACACTCTAGTTCTACATCTAGGCTTTAGAAATATCTCACTGCCTTTTAAGTTACAACAACTTTGCCTTTTTTCACATTTCATTTGGATATTTCTTGGTAAAGATTTAATGTGAGCTTTGTAAACTGATGTTAATATATTATGATCAACTAAATCTTCAAACTTTAATATTCTCAGCTTAGTAAACACTGGACCGGTTGGAGCTCTAGAGCTACTCTGAGTGATGATTCTTCTTACGGCTCTTTTTTGTAGAAGAAAAACTGCTGTGTTTTATATGTTGTTCCCCAGATCTCAATACAGTAAGTCAGATATGGAACAATCAAGGAATTATAGAAAAGAAATAAAGCATTTTTATTCAGAGAATCCTTTACCTTATGCAGTATACTAATAGTTTTTCTATTTTAGTTTTTACACATTAATATGTGGCTTCCAGGTAACGTTTTCATCAATAATGACCCCTAAAAACTGAATTTCCCTCACTCTTTCAATAGTAACATCTTCTATAACTGGTGACATATCAATATCTGCTCCTCTTGGACCAAATACCATAAAATGAGTTTGATCCAGATTTAGAGAGTTTGTTTACATTAAACCTGTTTTAGTTTTTCTACTTCTGTTTGAATTACATATGTTCTACACTTTCAGTTGCATGAAAAAAAGTTGTGTCATCTGCAAATAAAATACAATTCAATACTTTAGATACGTTTGTAAATCATTAATGTCTAGACTAAACAGTTTAGGACCTTAACTGAGGCCAGTGAGACCTGCAGGTCTTCTGAGGCCTTTCTGAACTCTTGGATGAGTTTTCTCTGAGCTCTTGGGGTCAGGTTCTCTGGAGTCCCACAGCTTTAGAACGTCTTCAGAACCCTTCCCAGACTCAGGTCTCAGTTACCTCCTGAAACTCCTCAGACAGCAGCCTGACGTCTGGGTTCAGGATCTTTTGTCTGCTCCACTTGTCAGACAGGTTCTATTAAAGTAAGACCAGGAGCAGGGCGGAGGAATCAGGCCTGCATGTGGATGAATGGAGTGGAAGGAGGACCCTCTGCAAACGAGATGGTACATCTAAAGAGGTTTTATCCTCCGAAAATAGATGTGTATAAATAAAATAAATAAATGTGGCTGGAGCAGTCCTGGTCCTCGAGGGCCGGTATCCATGTTTTAGTCGTTTCCACACATCTGACTCAATGACTGAATCACATGATCTACGTCATCAAGCTGCTGACGCACTGTGACCACCTACTGACCCGAACCAGGTGTTGAAGCTCAGAAACCTGAAACACGCTGAACCTGTGTCTGATATTCATGTGTCTGATATTCATGTGTCTGATGACCTGAGACACTTATGGAGGCAAACAGTAAAGATGATGTCATCAGGAAGCAGACAAACTATTTATAACCGAGTACAGCTGTTCTGTTATTAAAATATAAATGAAGAACTGAAGGCACCTTCACTGTGAGGGCAGTGATCTGGTAGCCTGAGCTAACACATACGTGGCACATCCCACACACACACACACACACACACACACACACACACACACACACACACACAGTGCTGCTAGCCTACCTGTTACTCCAGATTCCGTACGTTAACTCCACAAATGCGAAGGACAGGTTGAGGCAGAGGAAGAAGAACAGATTCCTGGAGGTTTTATCGGCTAATATCGACCTGAGAAACAGACAGACACTGAGTTAAAAACACACACAAGAAGAAAAACCCGACACAAAACCAACAAAAGACACAAAGCTGCCCGTTTAGACCCTCATCTAAACACACACACTGGTAACCAGTCCCGGTACCGACTGTCGGTTTGATGTCGCTGAAGCTCCGAGAGCTCCACATCTGTTGAAGCTAGCCGGTTAGCATCAGGCTAACCGCTGGTCACTAGCTCAGTGTCCAGGTGAGCTTACCTGAACCATCCGGACACTTTGACCAGCAGGTTGAACTTGGCCGGTTTGTACTCGTCGTCCTTAATCGATAAAGGTAACATTTTCACACGTGAGGACCCAGACTCCCACTGAGAAGGTAACCTGTCTGTCCGCGAGATGCTAACCGTCAACTTCCGCTTTAGCCGGATTTCACAATAAAGGCGTTCAGACCTTTAAAACATCCGCCTGTTCGGTCAGGTTATGAACTGTTCATTTAGCTTGTTGTGTTCTCAAAAACCAACATTATAAAATAAATAAAACTGAATTAACATATAAAACTTACAGCCATTAAATGAATTACTAATTCTAAATATATCAACTTTCTACAGGTCAGGACTTTTTCTCTTTGCCCCTAATGTGATGCTTTTCTTTACAAACCAATCATATATTTTCTATGAATTATGAGCAAATAAAAATTCTTACATTTCTAATTATTCTTTTGTCATTGTGTAAAAAAACATTACGTTTTGACCAAAGTGGAAACTCAGAGTTAACCTCTTTCTACCCTTTTTCAGCTAGATCAACAAAGTCTAGAACATAAACAACTCTAACACATATCCTTCTAGTATTCTGTGTAGTAGTATTTGATCATTTATAGGGAGTGAGTTTTATTGTCTTCGTTAAACCATCTGAGGCTGTAAAGTTCTCATTAACACTAGATCTGGTGCTGGTATTGCTGTGACCAGCAGGAGGCGCTCCCGTGCAGCTGATGCTCTCAGGTCAAAGTCTGAGCTGTTGTTGCATCACCAGTTTATCAGTAACATCTACTTTAAAGTGCCCATGTCCTGGTTTTCCATGTTTTCTGACTTATCTATCATGTTGCAACGTTGAGTTCTCACCTTCAACCTGCCAGAAAGAGCAACAAACGGCGTCCATCTGTCTCCTAGTCCAGCCAGTGAGAAGCTCTTCCAGATTTCAGACCCAGGTTTCAAACTGTTTTTTTCACTCCAGCCCGCTATGAGGTCATAGTGATCCGGACTTGCTTATATGGTCAATTCTCCGCCCACATGCACGTTCACTACAACTGGAGCGAGGCAGTGCCGCCGCCATTGCCCATAGACCGTGTAGTGTTTAGTTTCAGTTTCGTTTCTCTTTCACGTGACAACACTGCCCCCTACTGGGCACTGCCCCCTACTGGACACTGCCCCCTACTGGACACTGCCCCCTACTGGACACTGCCCCCTACTGGACACTGCCCCCTACTGGTCACTGCCCCCTACTGGACACTGCCCCCTACTGGACACTGCCCCCTACTGGGCACTGTCCCCTACTGCAGCAGAAGTGTCAGGCTGCCAAATCAGGAGAAACCCAGCAGAACCAGAAGGCGGCGCTTTCTTCTGATCTCTGAGTTGCTCGTTAGGAAATAATTACAGTACAATAATTATTTTGAGTTCTAATGGTGCAACGCTGATCTAGAGGCATCAAAGATTACACCTGTTTTAATATAAACTGATTTAAATATGGAGTCACAGGCACTTTAAATCTGTCCTGAAGGCCGTAGAGTTGCTGTTGTGATTGGTGGGACCAGGATGAGGTGGGAGGTGTGTGTGTGTGTGTGTGTGTGTGGGGGGGGGGGGCTCCAGTGTGGACAGATGTACAATAATTATCGTATTTGTAGAATAATTAGCACTCTGTACGATCAATAATTCCATAAATACGATCATCTGAGCCCTTTGTGGTGTGGAATTTGTGTAAGAGATGCTTGTTTTAATCATTGTGTTAGATTATTTAAAGCTAAAACTCCTTTATAGATTATAATTTTGCACAGTGTTTGATATACTGGTATTAAAACTGTGGCTCATCAGGCTGTAACTTAGTAGTGTACGATCATTTTTCTTAAAATACGATAATTTTAAGATCCTGGTACGATACTTTAAGATTTCTAATCTGGCAGCACTGGGGGGCTCACACCGGTCGATCCAGACACGTACGCCTCCTTCCCCTGGACACAGGTCCACACACAGCAGCACAGGTAGCACAAAGCAGGGAACTATCTTGTGACTTCTTGGTCTTTGGCTTCTGTTTCTGCTGACACACACGCGCCCTCTTGTGGTGGTTTTGTGACATTACAACAAGCATTATTTACAGTGCTTTTAATAGAAAAAACCTTGGTATCTGTCGCCCTCTTGTGGCAATAAGGTGTAACTACAACAAGAATGATTTACGATGCTTTTAGTTGAAAAAACTTGGTATCTGTCGACCTCTTGTGGCAATAAGGTGAAACTACAACAAGCATTATTTACAATGCTTTTAAATGGTAAATGGCTTGTATTTATAGAGCGCTTTCTAGAGCGCTGAACACTCCCCAAAGCGCTGTACAACATGAACAGTCACACTCACATTCACACTCTGGTGGTGATAAACTACGTTGTAGTCTCAGCTGCCCTTGGACACTCTGACAGAGGCGGGGGCTGCCATACACCGGCGCCCTTCCAGGTCCCTCTGACCACCACCAGTTTTTAGTTGAAAAAACCTTGGTATCTGTCGCCTTCTTGTGGCAGTTTTGTGACATTACAACAAGCATTATTTACAGTGCTTTTAGTTGAAAAACCCTTGATAAATCTTATCTTATCTTACCTTACACCTTATCTTAGATGTCTTCCCCTGGGTTAGGGTTAGGGTTAGCGCTCGCTGTCCTCAGAATTGTACCTGACACACAGCCGTCAGGTATAAAAGTAGAAAATAAAACGGAAAAGGATAAACTCATAAGTCATGGCAGTAATGTTTAAAAACAACTAGCTAAGAGGTGAGGTGTGATGGTAGAACAAAGCAGTGAACTATCTTGTAACTTTTTGATCTTTGGTTTCTGCTTGTAAAGTTGTAATGTCAGGAAACCACCACAAGAGGGCGTGTGCTTCTGCTGAAAACACTCGCCCTCTTGTGGCGGTTTCCTGACATTACAACTTTATTTATTTACTGCACATTCCTTTGGACAAATAACACTAATGATGATCAAAGAATGTAATAAAATATAATTGACTTGTCTTTTTATTCCACCTTATATTCAATTTAATACACATTAAATCATTTTAAATTTGAAAAGATCTTTAATTTTAAATAAATAAATAAATAAATAGATAGATATTTGGAACAACAAACTGACGTAGGTGAATTTAGCACTGATGACAGTACAAGGCTGCTGTCGCCCTTGTGGCCATACATTGATATTACCACAGACGTCATATACAGCACTCCTTGTTAAAAAAAAAACTTGAATTTTTTTTTTGATTTTTCACAGTTTATTTAATAATTGCAGTATTTTAACATATCTTAAATGTGGTTGAATAGTGATTTTAATTGAGAGAATTTGTGTTCTTTATTTACTGATTATTTTTCAAGTTTTCTTTTACTGGAAGTGTTGTAAATAATGTTTGATGTAATTTCACCTTATTGTCACGAAAGAGCAACAACTTCCTGTCATCAGTGTTAAAATCACCTA
>SSNR01000425.1:219358-231858 GCA_006937965.1 Callopanchax toddi | reverse complement strand
GTCGCTCCCTCTTCACACCTCACATCCGAGGCCTTCTGGTTTCCACGGCGACGAGCCTAGCAGCCAATCAGCTTTGAGCTGGAGACAAAAGCAGTCCGAACATTTTTCTAACCCATCTGTTCAAACTGCTCCAGGAGTTAGACTGATCCCACTGCTTTCAGCTGAAAACAGGATTGGATGTTTTTCATGTTGATTCTTTAAATAAATCAATACTCAGACGATGTTTTTAGGATTTTATGACATTTAAACATGAACAAACCAAACCTTCAGGAACACAAACATTTACGACCTCGTTCATGTTTTAAACTTGTGACGTTCCTGTGGTCAACCTGCGACCCGCTGGACGTTCCCTCTGAGCCAGAGACCTTTTTACTGCAGCACAAACCATAAAAAACCTTTTAAATTAGGTCTGATGGCTGCTCCTGGGTCGCCACGGCAACCATCTGTGATTCCTTAAGACTTCCAGTAAACAGAAAGAGAAAGCTGGAAAACCCCAGAGACAGGCTTCAGAGGACGCGTCGACTGAAGGAACACGAGTACCGAAACAGGAAGTGACTGACGGTTTAAACTCTGAGGTCAGAGGTCAACTCTGACAGGACCACACCCACTCAATGTTGGTGGGGTCTCTAGAAACAGGAAGTAGTCCTCTGAGACAGAATACTCCTGGCAGGTCAGATCAGGAGAGACACTGCTGCAGATCAGTGACACGCTAGCTGCTAACTTTCATGTCTTTAAACAGATCGCTGTGTTTGAGCTCTGCATGACCTGTGAGTGAACCTGAACCTGAACCGGTTAGCATGAGACCGTCTGAGTTAGCTTCAACCTCCTGCTGCAGCAGCACAAACACCATCAGCTAAACAAACGGTTTCATGCTAACTAACCTGTACAGGTACGTCGGTGAGACCTTTCTGAGCCCATCGGTTTAAATACCAGACATCTGAGACCAATCTGCAGCAGCGTCTCTCCTGGTCTGAGTATCGCTCCGGTCAGAGGACTACTTCCTGTTCCTAGAGGCTCCGCCCACTCTGAGTGATGTTATTGGTGTGTTTGAGTCCTGAAATGGTTCTGATGGTTTTAATTGGCCGTTTGGTTTCAGGGACTGGCAGCAGCAGTTCCGATGTTTGAGTCTAGAAGTCAGACTTTGGGGGACACGGCGTCGGACGTCGTCTCCAAAGACGACCAGCTGATCCAGTAAAGCTGCTGTAGCCTCAGAGCGCGGCGCGGCGCCGAGCCAGCTGATGATGGTCGCTCGAAGCCACAGCAAAGCCACGCCCCTACTAGGAAGCGTTTCAGTGACGCTACAGTCACATGTTAAACTTACAACACGTCCAGACTTCTGGTCCCTCATGACATTAGTCCACGTGTCCAGAGGTGGCCGCCATGTTTTTGGTAACCTCAGTAACGCGTCCGTAGCTTCAGGCTGAGGGAGGAGCAGGGTGAGGAAGCTGATAAAAACCCTTCTTCCTGGCTCTCCTGATGTACTCCAGGACCAGGGCGCTAACCGCTAACCCAGCAGCCACGCAGAGGGCGGGGTAGATGACGAGTTCAGGTCCTGGACAATGCGCCGCTCTGCTCTCTGCAACACAAAGACACACACACTCCAGGAATAAAGAACGTTTTGACCCAGACAGACGGCGGATCCTCCTGACTGACTGACCTGTGACGCTGATGCTGAAGTTTCTGATCTCAGAACCGAGATCGTTGGAGACGTTGACCTGATACAACCCCGAGTGTCTGGCTGTGACGTTGATCAGCAGGAAGGTCCCGTTGGTGGAGTACAGCTCTAACCCGTTGTTGAGTTTCTTCAGGATCACGGCTGATTGTGGGAAGCTGAAGGTTTCACAGCAGATGGTGACGTTCTGTCCCTCCTGGACCACCGTAGACGGCAGGATGTGGATGAACGTGTTCCTGGGGGCAGCTGAACAAAGAGCGGGAACGTTAAACACCGCGACAGCAGAGAGCGACACGTGAGCCTATAAAGAAACAAACAAACGCCTGAGGTTTCACCAGGAACCAGATCAGACCCAGTTCAGGACCAGATCAGACCCAGTTCAGGACCAGATCAGACCCAGATCAGACCCAGTTCAGGACCAGATCAGACCCAGATCAGGACCAGATCAGACCCAGATCAGGACCAGATCAGACCCAGATCAGGACCAGATCAGACCCAGTTCAGGACCAGATCAGACCCAGATCAGGACCAGATCAGACCCAGTTCAGGACCAGATCAGGACCAGATCAGACCCAGTTCAGGACCAGATCAGGACCAGATCAGACCCAGATCAGACCCAGTTCAGGACCAGATCAGACCCAGATCAGGACCAGATCAGACCCAGTTCAGGACCAGATCAGACCCAGATCAGGACCAGATCAGACCCAGATCAGGACCAGATCAGACCCAGATCAGACCCAGTTCAGACCCAGATCAGACCCAGTTCAGACCCAGATCAGACCCAGTTCAGGACCAGATCAGACCCAGATCAGGACCAGATCAGACCCAGATCAGGACCAGATCAGACCCAGATCAGGACCAGATCAGACCCAGATCAGGACCAGATCAGACCCAGATCAGGACCAGATCAGACCCAGATCAGGACCAGATCAGGACCAGATCAGACCCAGTTCAGGACCAGATCAGACCCAGATCAGGACCAGATCAGACCCAGTTCAGGACCAGATCAGACCCAGATCAGGACCAGATCAGACCCAGTTCAGGACCAGATCAGACCCAGATCAGGACCAGATCAGGTCCAGATCAGGTCCAGATCAGACCCAGATCAGACCCAGTTCAGGACCAGATCAGACCCAGATCAGGACCAGATCAGACCCAGTTCAGGACCAGATCAGACCCAGTTCAGGACCAGATCAGGACCAGATCAGACCCAGTTCAGGACCAGATCAGGACCAGATCAGACCCAGATCAGACCCAGTTCAGGACCAGATCAGGACCAGATCAGACCCAGTTCAAGACCAGATCAGGACCAGATCAGACCCAGATCAGACCCAGTTCAGGACCAGATCAGACCCAGTTCAGGACCAGATCAGGACCAGATCAGGACCAGATCAGACCCAGATCAGGACCAGATCAGACCCAGATCAGAACCAGATCAGACCCAGATCAGGACCAGATCAGGACCAGATCAGACCCAGATCAGGACCAGATCAGACCCAGATCAGGACCAGATCAGACCCAGTTCAGAACCAGATCAGACCCAGTTCAGGACCAGATCAGGACCAGATCAGGACCAGATCAGACCCAGTTCAGGACCAGATCAGACCCAGATCAGGACCAGATCAGGACCAGATCAGACCCAGATCAGGACCAGATCAGAACCAGATCAGACCCAGTTCAGGACCAGATCAGACCCAGTTCAGGACCAGATCAGACCCAGTTCAGGACCAGATAAGACCCAGATCAGGACCAGATCAGGTCCAGATCAGACCCAGTTCAGGACCAGATCAGACCCAGATCAGACCCAGATCAGACCCAGTTCAGGACCAGATCAGACCCAGTTCAGGATCAGTTCAGGACCAGTTCAGATCCAGTTCAGACCCAGTTCAGGACCAGATCAGACCCAGTTCAGGACCAGTTCAGGACCAGTTCAGACCCAGTTCAGGACCAGATCAGACCCAGTTCAGGACCAGATCAGACCCAGTTCAGGACCAGATCAGACCCAGTTCAGGACCAGTTCAGACCCAGTTCAGACCCAGTTCAGGACCAGATCAGACCCAGTTCAGGACCAGTTCAGGACCAGTTCAGACCCAGTTCAGGACCAGATCAGACCCAGTTCAGGACCAGATCAGACCCAGTTCAGGACCAGTTCAGACCCAGTTCAGCAGACCGACCTGCTTCGGCTCCTCTGGGCGCTGACATGAAGAGCAGTGAGTGTGGAGGCGCTTGGTGACTAATCCTAACACTTGGAGGAGTCAGAGACGGAGACCTGTGACCTCATCAGTTAACGGAGGAGTGAGGAGACCTGTGACCTCATCAGTTAACGGAGGAGTGAGGAGACCTGTGACCTCATCAGTTAACGGAGGAGTGAGGAGACCTGTGACCTCATCAGATAACGGAGGAGTGAAGTGAAGCTGCTGACAGGACTCACGCTCTGAACGGAGAACAGGATGAACTTCAGCTCGTCTCTCTCTCCTTTATTCTGCAGCTTAAACATCTTTCTGTAAACGGACTCAACTCCTGTCCTAATGATGATGAAAAAGCATGACAACTGAAGCTGTTGACATGTAGTTTGACCTTTGACCTCCTGGCCTGATAATGGGCCTGTCATGTCAAACACTTTGAGTTTGCCTCTCAGAAGAGAAGCAGCTGTAATGTGTTGACGTGTCCTCTCCAGTGAGGACACGTTGGTTTATAACGAGATGGTCCAGGTCTGTAGGTTTCTGAGTAAACTACAGACGTCCAGCTGGAAGCCTTTACTCACCGTCAGCTCCACAAACACAAACATCTGCATCATGTCTGAAGTTCTAAAGTCTGTCGTTTTTAATCCTGATGGTCGTGTGTTGAGTTCCTGACCACTCAGAGCTAAATGTTCACCGCTCGCTGAACGTGACTTCACTCTGAGGTCAGAGGTTATTTCTGTCTGAGCGTCTCGTGAAACAGAGAGAGGTCGATGACAGCCACCAGCACAGAGAAACACGAGGACTAAAACAGAAACTGAAGCTGGACGAAAGGTCTGGAGGTCTCAGGAAAACGTCTTCAGAATTCACACGGTGAAGACAAACATCAGGTGTTACTGAACAGGTCCTCAGGTATCAGGTCAGAAACATTCATAATGCTCTGCTCGTCAACAAATCATCAGGTAAGACGGTGTGAGACAGAAAAGCTTCAGGTAGGTTTGAAGTTTGAGGTTAACGTCTGACCTTTGACCTTGATGCTCCTGGAGACCAGCTGGGAGCCGTACTGGTTCCTGCTCTCACACTGATAGGAGCCAGAGTCCTCCAGCTGGGGGGAGGAGATGATGAAGCTGAGCAAAGGGGTGGAGTCAGTCCTCAGAAGCTCCTCCCCATTCCTCTTCAGCACCAGTGTAGGGGGCGGAGCTCCGTCAGATCGACAGGTAAGCGTCACCGTCTGATTGTTCATGACCTCCTCAGCTGGGCTCAGTGAGAGGGAGGTGGACTTTGGAGGATCTGGATCAGAACCAGAAGGGGGGGGGGGTAAAACCTGATCAATAACAGTTTTAATTAATAAACTAATAAAACCCAGAGCTCAGATAAACCTGAGTCGAACTCTCCCTCCTTCACTCTACAGCGAGGCGGCCATTTTGAATTCTACCTGTTTATTTTCACACACCCCCCCAACCTAGAAACGTCACTTGGACGCAGCATGCTAACGCTAACAGCTGAGGGCGCTCTAGACTCTGAGCGGACGCGTCTCGTCTCCTGGACTTTTAGAGTCCTGAGGCATCAGGAGGACCTCTAAACTCTCTGATCTGCAGCAGTGTCTCTCCTGATCGTATTGCTCCAGTCAGTGGACTACTTCCTGTTTCTACAGACTCCACCCACTTTGAGTGATGTCACCAGTGGGTATAAATCAGAGTTCAATCCAGGACCTGAGACACAAACGTCTCATTTTAAATCTTAAATCTGAATCAATCTGTCATTAAAGCAGACCCCAGATCAGTGTGTGGACACTCACAGTGGACCTGCAGGGGGACGCTGGTCCTCCTGGACCGCCACACGCCCCCGTTCTCCATCAGCAGCTCCACTCTGCACGCCAGCGCCGGCTGGACCTCCTGGACCCGGAGCTTCAGAACAGACGAGATGTTCTGGAAGGAACCAGAGAAGTTGAAGGACTCTGACATCAGAGTGGTGTTTCCCCACAGCCAGTCAACCCTCAGCTGATTGGCTGAGAAGACGTTGATGACATCACAGCGAAACTGGGCCTCCTGGTCCAGTAGGACAGGACCAGGACCGTCCAGGACTGGATCAGAGGGGAACGCTGGAGAGAGGGAAACAGACCTTTAGTTATTAGAGAGCTTCAGATTCCCTGGATCTGATTGGTTGAAACTAAACTCTCCTCCAGGATCTCCATATAGGGTCAGCTCCATGTCAGTGGAAACAACACAGTGAACTGAAAACTAAAGAAAACATGGAGAGAGTGTGGAGGACGTCCTAGTCCTGGTAAAGAGTGGAGGTCTCAGGTCCAGTCTAACAGAGAGAGACCTGTAGGACCAGCTGATCCCAAACAACCAGCATCCATTAAAACGTCAAACCAGTAACCCTCTGGTGAACAGGATCAACCATCAGCTGATTTCTGCTCAGGTTTTAGTCTCAGAAGGTTTCTGTGATTAAAAGGTTCAGATCCCCTCGGGCGTTTTCAGGGTCAGGGTTCTGTTTAAGGAGGGTCGGGTTTCAGCCTCTCAGTCCATGAACCTCCTCCGCTCCATGTGAGTACGAGTGACTCCTTCCTCTCTGCTCTGAACATGTGGGGGGGGGGGTCACATCCTGTCAGCTGTCTCTGAGGACTTTGTCCTCTCCAGCTCTGACTGAAGGACGAGGGTGAAGCTGTCCTTGTCTCTCTGAGGCCTGAGACGCTTTAGGTCTTCTAAAATGTAGCTCAACATTCCTAGCCCCACTAAACGCTCCGCCTGAGGTCAGGATGTTTGTCCAAACTGTAGAGTCCTGTAGGAGGACTTTGGTCGCCAGAACAAACTGTGATGAAATGCTGCTTCCCTCTGAGACTAAACCACCTGACCTTTGACCTGTTGGCGTGAAGAGCAGGACTGAACCAGTTCAAAGTGACGTGAGAACGCGTTTCCTCTGAGCCGTTCCTGCAGGCTGAGAGGAGGACAGTCTTCTAGAAGGACGTCCAGCTTCAGCTTCTGGTAGAAGATGGAAGTTAAACTTAGGATCTGAAAAACCTCACAGATCTACATCAGACATGGTCTGGTCCATCTTGGCTCACGCCGCCCCACAGACAGGTCCAGATATACACAGGCTAGATGTGGCTTTAGCCTCGGGGCCTGGTGTGGTCTGGAGCACCATTGGCCAGTAAAATATAGGATTTATTTAAATTTACATTCAAGAATATTCTTAAAGCGAGTTGACCCACAGAATCGTAAGAGACACAATGCTTGGTGACCTTGACTCACGTTTAGAAACAGATCAGTTCTAACAGCTGGACCGTAGAGGTTCAGACCCCGCCCCTCCTGTAGGGGCCTGGGGTTGAATCCCACCCATGTGTGCATTCCTAAAGGAGACCAGTAAAGGCTGGGTAACATGTTGCTGTGATGCTAGTTATTCTGAGGTCTCTCATGGTGGTTAGCCACACATGCTAATGCTAACATAGCGCCCCCTACGGTCTGCTCTGGCCCGGTTCAGCTGTCACACAGATTGGTGATGATGAGGAACAACACGTCAGGTCACCATTCAACGCTGAGGAAGACCTGCCTATAAAACGTCTTCTTCATCCTCGGATTCAGGATCAAAAGGCAGAACCTCGATGTGATGCAGTAGTCTGAGTAAAGGGGCGGAGTAGTGACGTCTTGTTATCCAATCAGAAGCGAGGGGCGTGCGTATCATTAATAATGAGGAAACCTGCTGGTTCACCTCGGCATCAGAGCTAAATGACTCCAAAGGACCAGAGAACACTGGAAAAGTCTTCAATAAACCAGTCTATAAATGCTAATGGGATCCCGGAGAACCAGCTCAGAAGCCCCGCCCCCTTTAAAGCTCAGGTAGAGACGGTTCAGAGTCTCAACAGGAACCTCACTCAGCAGCTGTTTGAGACTTCCTGTCTGACTCGCCTTCTGTTTACTTTACTGGAAAGACAGGTGAGCCCCTCTTCACTGTGGTTACCACGGTGACCCTAATGACCCACTGGCTGCAGCGTTAACGTTTTGGTTGATCCTGGTTAGCGGTTTGAATGAAAGGAGCTGTGATTTAGTTCTAAATGAAGAGGACCTGTTTCTTCACAGGAAGACTGATTAAACTTTATAAAACATCTTCCAGACGTTTGCTGAACTTCTGTTTCAGATTCTGGACAGAAACATTAATAAATGAGACTCGGATCACCAGGCGGTCCGACTCACCGTAGACGTGGACGTGGATCTCTCTGGTCCTGATGACGGAGTCACACTCCGCCTCACAGCTGTATCCTCCCTGATGCTGGAGGTCCAGCTCCTGCAGGTGGAGCTGGGACCGCCCGTCCTGCGGCTGCGTCTTCTGGAGGACGGTCCGGTTCTGGTCCACCCTCCTCCAGCTGAGGGTGGGGGGGTGCAGGCACCCGGAGGCCCTGCAGGTCAGAGTCAGGGCTGATCCTCGTTCTGCTGAGACCTGAGGACTGGCCTCCACCTGCAGAGGGTGAGCTGAAGGAACAGCACAACACAGAATCTGACTTGGACAGTCACACGACTCACTACGACTCAGGAGGGTGATCAGCTGACAGAGAAACTAGACTAGACTAGAAACAAGACCCTAGACTTGGTGTTTCGTGACCCACAGAGGGACCCCGCCCCCCATGCCGGACCCAGGTACCTCTGACAGCAACGGGCCGGGACACCAGCTGGGACCCAAACCGGTTGGCGGCTTCACACTGGTAGAGGGCGGAGTCTTCAGGTGAAGCAGGGAGGATGCTGTATGTGAGGGTGGAGGCAGAGTCAGTCACCAGAAGCTCCTCCTCCTCCTTACTCAGGACCATTTTTGGGGGCGGAGCTCCATCAGAGCGACAGGTAAACGTCACCTGCTGACCCTCCACCACCTCCTCACCTGGATGCACTGACAGGGTGGTGCTGGTGGGCGGAGCTACATGAGGTGAGAGACAGGTGTGTCAGAAGAGTGAGACGTAAAGAGATAAAGGACCCAGGAGCGTCAGGCTCACCTAGAACGGTGACGTTTACCGACACGCTGCGGTTTCCTTCTGTGTTCCTGACCTCGCAGTCGTACCGACCCGAGTCAGAGGGTCTCACCGCCCCCAGCACAAGTGGACCGCCTCGTCCTCGCAGCAGAGACCGTCCGTCCACCGTCCTAAACATCCAGGTGATGTCCGGCTCTGGGTTTCCATCAGCTGAACAGTTCAGAGTCAGCAGGGAACCTTCCATCAGGACCACAGAGTCGGAGATCTCCACGACAACAGGAGCATCTACGGGGAGGAAGAGGGAGGAGTCAGGGACCAGAGGGAGGAGTCAGGAATCAGAGGGAGGAGTCAGGAATCAGAGGGAGGAGTCAGGAAACAGAGGGAGGAGTCAGGAAACAGAGGGAGGAGCCAGGAATCAGAGGGAGGAGTCAGGGATCAGAGGGAGGAGTCAGGAAACAGAGGGAGGAGTCAGGGATCAGAGGGAGGAGTCAGGAAACAGAGGGAGGAGTCAGGGATCAGAGGGAGGAGTCTAATTTGGATATCAATACTTAGATTTGGATATAGAGACTGACTTAAAGTGATAATATGCAGTTTTGCTTGTTTTGGGCGCCCTCTGGTGTCCGTTTTAAATCACTGCATTACACAAGTAAGCATATTGTTTCAGCTTCTAAACGCCTAAATCTCCCTGTTGAAATGTCTCCTCAGCCTTCATAGCTTTCTACAGGAGCGGTTATTTACTCCTTCAAAGAAATCAGCAGGAGGGTGATGCGCGCGCACTGACGGAAGCGACGGGAACTCACGGTAGCGTTTGAATGGTGAGTGGCAGCTGATTAGCAAACAAATTCAAACATTTTGCTTAACTTTGTCACTCTTGTTTATTTGGCAACGCAAATAACTCGGTGAGATAAAGCCAGCATCAACTCACTCTGGAGGAGACTGAGGAAACTCTTGAGAGCCTCCAGGAATTTATCGATCAGGTGTTTGATAATCTAGTTATGGGGCCGAAGAAACAGCCAGCCGAGGCGGACCAACCTGCCAAGAGGAGCCGACAGCCGGACTCTCCGGTGGCGGCGGAGGCCCCCGCCGATAAAGGAATTTATGACGTTCTGGAAAAAATAGAAAAGAAGCTTGAAGGAGTAGAGTTACGTCTACACCTACTGGACGAGTTACATAGAGATTTCCAGAAACTCTGCGAGTCTCTGGAGTTCAGTCAGGGACAGGTAGAGTCTCTGGAGTTAAGTCAGGGACAGGTAGAGTCTCTGGAGTTCAGTCAGGGACAGGTAGAGTCTCTGGAGTTCAGTCAGGGACAGGTAGAGTCTCTGGAGTTCAGTCAGGGACAGGTAGAGTCTCTGGCGACAGAGAACGCGTCTCTTAGGGAGACCGTGACATTCCTCTCAAAGGGAATGGACCGGCTCTCCCACGATAATAAAACCCTCCAACAGGCAGTGTTGGACCTCCAGGCCCGGAGTATGAGGGATCATTTAGTGTTTGCTGGTTTACCTGAGCAGACAGGCAGGAGGACTGTGAGCTGACGGTGAAGACCTTCCTCCAGACCCACATGAAGATCTCTGAGGAGACGGTTAAAAACATCACCTTCCACCGTGTGCACCGGATTGGAGCCAAGAGAGGGGACGGGAAAAGATCTCGTCCCATCGTGGCAAAATTCGAACACTTTAAAGAGAAAATCTTAGTGAAGTCTCACGGCAGGGAGCTGGAAGGTAAAGCTTTCAGTGTAAATGACCAGTTTCCGAAGGAAATATTAGATCGTCGCAGAGTCCTGTTTCCTCTACGCAAGAAGTTTATTCAGGAAGGTAAACGAGCTGTGATCTCTGTGATAAACTGTATGTGAATAATCAGCTTTATAAGGAGAGAGGAGTGACCGACTGGCTCTTCTGAATCATCACCAGGTCAAAGAAATGTTCCTTTATCTTCACTGGATTTCACCAGGTCACAATCAAACATTAGCTGCTAAATCCGTGTTTCCCTTTGGATGACGATGTTCACGTCTTTCACCTCACGCACGCACCATCACGCACCCACACACGCACCCACTCTATCCCTTCATTTTTCCCTTTTTTACTCTCTTTTCTTTTTACCGTCTTTTCTCCCACTCTTTCCACCCTGTTATTTACTCTCTTTTTCTTTTGTCTCTCTCTGCTTCTGGACTTTCAAGCTGCACAGGGGAACTCTGATCTGCAGCATCAGACACAGCAAGCACAAACATCTAGAACTCAGTGCATCCACACAGCGATCATGCATATATATGTCTATGTATAGGTCCTATATATGTCCATGTATAGGTCCTATATATGTCTATGTATAGGTCCTATATATGTCTATGTATAGGTCCTATATATGTCTATGTATAGGTCATATATATGTCCATGTATAGGTCATATATATGTCTATGTATAGGTCATATATATGTCCATGTATAGGTCATATATATGTCCATGTATAGGTCATATATATGTCTATGTATAGGTCATATATATGTCTATGTATAGGTCATATATATGTCTATGTATAGGTCATATATATGTCTATGTATAGGTCATATATATGTCTATGTATAGGTCATATATATGTCTATGTATAGGTCCTATATATGTCTATGTATAGGTCATATATATGTTTATATATAGGTCACACACTCACACATAGAAGCTATCAGACAACACCAGGCACTATGTATGACTTCACCTGGTTTCATTTTACTTTCTTGTCTCTTATTATTTCCTTTTTTACATTTATTATTATCGTTGTGTGGCTGGCCATGTGGTGGAACGTTGCTATTATTAGTAGTATTATGATTGTCCCTAATCTGTTTGAGGATGATATGCGTCATCATTTAGCTAAACACACAAATCTATGGGGTCACTAAGGTTTGTCTCATGGAATGTTCATGGAGCTGGCTCCAGAGAGAAGAGGTTAAAGATCTTTGACCAGCTTGAACGGCTGAAGGCAGATGTTGTCTTGCTTCAAGAAATTCATAAGAATGCTGCAGCTATAGAGGATCTTAGGACGCCTGAATTTAACAGCGTGTTCTCTGCCTGCTATAACTCGAGGCAGAGAGGAGTAGCTATTTTAATACACAAAAATGTCCATTTTTCAATACTTGATACAGTTACTGATCCAGAAGGTAGATTTATAATAATAAAAGTAGCTATTCAGAATAAAAAGCTATGTATTGGCAGTATATACGGCCCAAATGTTGATGACCCCTCATTCTTTCATTCCTTTTTTGCTGCACTCTCTGATCACTCAGACTGCTCACTGGTTATTGGGGGCGACTTCAACTTTGGTCTGAATGAGGAAATAGACCGGCTCAGTTCAGCTGGGGTTCAGCGCTGTTGGCAATCCACAAATATACTTAAACAGTATATGAGTGATTATGGACTTTGTGATGCATGGCGATCTCTTCACCCCAACCAGAAAGAATACACTTTTTTCTCACATGTCCACCACTCTCACTCCCGTCTGGATTATTTTCTAGTCAGCAGCTCCTTGTTGACTGACATTTCAGACACTGAGATACACGCTAAGGCGGTCAGTGATCATGCTCCTGTCTCTTTAGCTCTGGTAAATAATAAAACTGTTCCACCAAGTAGGAACTGGAGATTTAATACATCACTGCTTGAGGATGAAGATTTTATTAAATATTTTAAAGAAGAGTGGGCCTTATATTTAG
>SSNR01000425.1:178792-213126 GCA_006937965.1 Callopanchax toddi | reverse complement strand
AAAAAAAAAAAAAAAAAAGTGATAATATGCAGTTTTGCTTGTTTTGGGCGCCCTCTGGTGTCCGTTTTAAATCACTGCATTACACAAGTTAGCATATTGTTTCAGCTTCTAAACGCCTAAATCTACCTGTTGAAATGTCTCCTCAGCCTTCATAGCTTTCTACAGGAGCGGTTATTTACTCATTCAAAGAAATCAGCTGTGTTCAAGCAGGGAGAGATGGGAAAAATCAGGAATCATGAGCTAAAAACACTCCAGAGCTAGCATAACAGCTAGCCACATTGGGTTAGCCTAACCCTCGTGAGACACGTGACTTCCTGGGTACCGTGACGGCGACGGAGATCTTTCAATCGTGTTATTCCGGATCTAACCACCAGATGGGGCTAAGTGACTTTTCATTAACTCTGTAAAGAGTCAGATTAGCACAGACTGGCTCAAGGAGAAGATTTAAAAATACGAAAAAGTTGCATCTTATCACTTTAAAACAAAGGAAAACTTTGATTCAAACATTCAGACTCGGAGGTCGGGACTCATCTAACAGACGGATTGACCCAGAAGTGAACTGTGACTCACAGAGGACGTTCAGGGGGACGGTGGTCTCTCTGGTCCTGTCCTCAGCCGGTAGGTCCTGCAGGTCCAGCGTAGCTCTGCAGGTCAGATTCCTTCCTGATGATGTGAACTCAGACTCAAACAGGCGGGCTGAGGATTCCCCCATGATGCTCTTCAGAACGGTGCCTTCCCTGATCCAGGAGAGGGTCAGCTCCTCAGGGGGGTAAAGATCAGACACATGACAAGTCAGGGTGGACCCCGCCCCCAGTCTCAGCTGGTCCTGACCCGTGATGACCGGGTCTGAAGGGAAGGCTGGAACCAGAGGACACACAGGTGAGTCTGAGGCTCTCAACACAGAAACAATCTGAGTCAAAGGACTCACAGTAAACTCTGACGGACGCTTTGATCTGCCTGCTCTCTCCTCCACACGACACTTTACACCGCAGCTGGACTTCATCCTCCAGCTTCACGGGGTCAAAGGTCAGCACGGAGTGAGTGCTGTTGGTGCTGACGGAGGCTGAAATGGGACGGTCGTCCGCCGGGGACCAAGTGATGCTGGGAGTGGTGGGACAGCCCTGAACCCAGCAGACCAGCTGCTGCCGCTCCCCCAGCCTGAACAACGGCCTCCTGGGAAACACGTCGACATGCAGGCCCTGAACGCACCACAATGACATCAGCAGCACAACTGTGGAGGAAACAACACCTCTGATCAAACACCTGGTAGACAGAGCACGTTTTCTCACTGGAGCTTCAAATAACAACATCTATAATATTTATAATAATAAAAACTCTACATCATTACCTTATTATTATATTACTATACCACATTTAGTTTGGTGTGACCGTCAGAAGGTCACAAATCATCAGTTTTACATGTTTCATCCTCAGAAAAACTAAACTGTTTCTGAAACCGGATCAGGAGTCTAAACCGGATCAGGAGCCTAAACCGGATCAGGAGCCTAAACCGGATCAGGGGCCTAAACCGGATCAGGAGCCTAAACTGGATCAGGAGCCTAAACTGGATCAGGAGCCTAAACCGGATCAGGGGTCTAAACCGGATCAGGAGCCTAAACCGGATCAGGGGTCTAAAGCGGATCAGGGGTCTAAAGCGGATCAGAAGTTTAAACCGGATCAGAAGTTTAAACCGGATCAGAAGTTTAAACCGGATCAGGAGCCTAAACCGGATCAGGAGCCTAAACCGGATCAGGAGTCCAAACCGGATCAGGAGTCCAAACCGGGTCAAGGGTCTAAACCGGATCAGGAGCCCAAACCGGATCAGGAGCCCAAACCGGATCAGGAGTCCAAACCGGATCAGGAGCCTAAACCGGATCAGGAGCCTAAACCGGAGCCTAAACCGGATCAGGGGCCTAAACCGGATCAGGAGCCTAAACCGGATCAGGAGCCTAAACCGGATCAGGGGCCTAAACCGGATCAGGAGCCTAAACCGGATCAGGGGCCTAAACCGGATCAGGGGCCTAAACCGGATCAGGAGTTTAAACCGGATCAGGAGCCCAAACCGGATCAGGAGCCCAAACCGGATCAGGAGCCTAAACCGGATCAGGAGCCTATACCGGGTCAGGGGCCTAAACCGGATCAGGGGCCTAAACCGGATCAGGAGCCCAAACCGGATCAGGAGCCCAAACCGGATCAGGAGCCCAAACCGGATCAGGAGTTTAAACCGGATCAGGAGTTTAAACCGGATCAGGAGTCCAAACCGGATCAGGAGTCCAAACCGGATCAGGAGTCCAAACCGGATCAGGAGTCTAAACCGGATCAGGAGCCTAAACCGGATCAGGAGCCTAAACCGGATCAGGAGCCCAAACCGGATCAGGAGCCTAAACCGGATCAGGAGTTTAAACCGGATCAGGAGCCTAAACCGGATCAGGAGCCTAAACCGGATCAGGAGCCTAAACCGGATCAGGAGCCTAAACCGGATCAGGAGCCTAAACCGGATCAGGAGCCTAAACCAGATCAGGAGTCTAAACCGGATCAGGAGTCTAAACCGGATCAGGAGTCTAAACCGGATCAGGAGTCTAAACCAGATCAGGAGTCTAAACCAGATCAGGAGTCTAAACCGGGTCAGGAGCCTAAACCGGATCAGGAGCCTAAACCGGATCAGGAGTCTAAACCGGATCAGGAGTCTAAACCGGATCAGGAGTCTAAACCGGATCAGGAGTTTAAACCAGATAAAGGTGCTCATCATGATGTGATTCTTTGAGCATCGTGACCTCTGACCTGTGCCTGGAGCGTTTACTCTGACTGTTTTAAATGTTTCTGTTCAAACTGAACGAGTCATTCTGGCGTCATGAATTTTAATCACATGCTTGAGAAAAAGATTTAAAACAAACATCAGAGTTCCCTCAGAGGATTTCATAACCAGAGCCAGAGCCACTCAGTTAAACACAGGATTATAAACCTCCACGTGGATCCTCCTGGTCCAACACAAAACTCTACCTTTAGGTATTATTTCTATACATAAATAATGAGTTGTCCTAATTTAAATAAAAAGTCAAACATTTATGGTAAATTATAGGATGAGAATCTATTCCTTTACTGGTTTTGTGACTTTATTTTATAAAATGATTGACGACTGAATCAGCTGTTTGCAATAAACAAGAAAATGTGTTAAGGATTTAAAGGTTTTTAAAAGCTTTCCTGACCTGTGACCTTTCAGGGTGACCTAATGATTCAATCATCTGATAAACTGATATTTAATTAACAGAAGCCGAGGACATCGAGCTGGTCTCTAAAAACACAATAAAGGAAGGATTTGTCTTGGTTTCTAATCCCATCAGGTTATTATTCAGATTAATTCACTGCAGCTGAACAGAAGCAGAAACTGAAAGCCTCCTCCTGGTTTCTAGAACCTTAAATCTGATGAGAGTCCTACCGGAGACCAGCTGAAGGAAGCTCCTGAGGTCCCACAGCAGATCCATCCTTCCTCTACGCTGATGATGGATGGATGAACAGGAGGATGAGTGAACAGCAGAGCAGCGTCTTCTTTGTTTCTGTCTGAAGCAGAAAATGAGCTCCACACATCAGAGAACCCCTCTGACAGAAAAACGCCCCCTCTGATCTGATCAGCAGCTCTTTGTGTCACAGTCTGCAGACCACAGCGCCCCCTGCAGGACAACCCCCATCAGCACAGCTAACCTGTAACTTTCTCTTTTCATTTGATCCTAATGTGTTCCAATGAAACTGGACTTCTTCATCTGGTCACATTCAGAGGAAAAAAACAAACTAGGTAAAAAAAAACAACAACAAGAAAACAACAAAAAGACACAAAACAATGTGAATTCAGACAAAAAGAGACTGAAACTTAAAATGTAGTGGCATCGTCTGTTTCCATAGAGGAGCGCTGAACAGGGGTCACAAAGTTTAGATTAAAATGTTTCAATATCTCAAACACGGAGTTCTTTGATCACATCATCATTTCCATGCATGTTCATAAGAACATGAGGGGCGTGGCCTAAGATCAATACCTTTATTAAGGTGGTCTCAGGCAGATTCTTCTAAAGATCTAAAATGTTTTCAGAGGGACGCAAGACGTCGTAAAGAAACCTGGTCGTGGTGCAGAACATCACACGTCTTGTTGCTAAAGGTCAAAAGGAAACAGAACGGCCAGTGATTTATGAAAAACCACGAGTGAAGCTACCAGGAATTCATAGAGCTGTAACCCGCCCCTCACTACCCAGAATTCCAAGCTGTTATAACATCAACACTGAGCCAAGAAGCATCTGAAGCCTCGTCACCGCTCTGCAGCAGCGTCTCTCCTGATTGCTCTGGTCACAGGACTACTTCCTATTTCTACAGACTCCACCCACTTTGTGTCATTCTATCAGTTAGACCACACCCACTGATGTCATCAGTGGGTGTGGGACATCAGACATTTGGCCTTTTTTACTCATTTGGAGCAAAGAGGGTTTAAATATAATAAAGTGAATAATGTGATGTAATGAAGCTTTTATTCAAACAGCTCTAGTTTTATGTTGTTCAGCTGCAGGTTTCAGTAACATAAAAGGTGTACCTTTGAACCTTCTGACCTACAGGTCACAGACCCGTCATGACTCTGATTCAATATGTTGGAGATGGTCAAACTGAAAAACCAAAATCAGACCAATGCTTTGATTTTCTGTTTTTATTCAAATAGAAACTCTGCTGTGGGTTAAAACCTACATTTTCTTTTCCCCCTTTACAGATTCAGTGTGACACTAAATACAGAATCACAACATTCAGGTTCAAACAGCAGAAACTCATTTAAAATCTTCACTTCAGGGAAAGCAGGTCTGTCATTTTGTCACGTTTCACTAAAGTTCACCATTCCAACAGGAGGAGCTGTAATAAGGCACTTTGAGCCTGTTTAACCAACCAGGAAACACCTTTCTCCAAACAGACAACAACCTCTAAATGTTCCGTTACTATGACAACCTGAGGCTGGCCTCAGAGGGGTCATTTAAAGGTCGTCTGATCCACTGAGGGAACGGCTTCAGTTCAGACCCGACCCTGAGGGGTTTGACCTGCTGCAGGTAAAACATGGACCGGATCAGCTCACTAGCACACAGTGAAGCTACAGAATCCTGGAGCTCACCTGCAGCGGGTCAAAGGTCAAACCACCGGAGGGATGGACGCGTTTTATATCAAGATTTAAATCATTACGCCGTCCAAACCCGTCAAAGTGGCTTCTGATTGGCTGTTCCCTCTGTCCATCTGAATGTGACCTTTTACTTTTCAGTGCAGGAAGAACAAATGTTAAAAAGAATAAACGTATAAAACTATAAATACGATGAGGAGCTCCGTCGGTCCAAACTGATGAAACACTGACTGAAAGCTGGTGGTGAGTAAAGGTTAACCAGTAAAAATTAATCACGTGATTCCCTCTGGCGCCCCCTACAGGCTGCTGCTGATTCATGTTTCAGTCTGCCAAAGAATTTAAACAAAAAAAACTGTCTGAAGTATGAAAGAATATCAGGGCCACTCAGGAGGAAATAACGATGAGAAAGATTCACTTTGTTCCCCTGTCTCAAGACTCAAGTCTAAAAGTCAGGATTCAAGTTTAAAAAGTCAGGATTCAAGTCTAAAAAGTCAGGATTCAAGTCTAAAAAGTCAGGATTCAAGTTTAAAAAGACAGGATTCAAGTCTTAAAAAGTCAGGATTCAAGTCTTAAAAAGTCAGGATTCAAGTCTAAAAAGTCAGGATTCAAGTCTTAAAAAGTCAGGATTAAAGTCTAAAAGGTCAGGATTCGAGTCTAAAAAGTCCGGATTCAAGTTTAAAAAGTCAGGATTAAAGTCTAAAAGGTCAGGATTCAAGTCTAAAAAGTCAGGATTCAAGTTTAAAAAGTCAGGATTAAAGTCTAAAAGGTCAGGATTCAAGTCTAAAAAGCCAGGATTCAAATCTAAAAAGTCAGGATTCAAGTAAAAAAAGTCAGGATTCAAGTAAAAAAAGTCAGGATTCGAGTCAAAAAAGTCAGGATTCAAGTCTAAAAAGTCAGGATTCAAGTCTAAAAAGTCAGGATTCAAGTCTAAAAAGTCAGGATTCAAGTAAAAAAAGTCAGGATTCAAGTCAAAAAAGTCAGGATTCGAGTCAAAAAAGTCAGGATTCAAGTCTAAAAAGTCAGGATTCAAGTAAAAAAAGTCAGGATTCAAGTCAAAAAAGTCAGGATTCGAGTCTAAAAAGTCAGGATTCAAGTAAAAAAAGTCAGGATTCAAGTCAAAAAAGTCAGGATTCGAGTCTAAAAAGTCAGGATTCAAGTCTAAAAAGTCAGGATTCAAGTCTAAAAGTCAGGATTCAAGTCAAAAAAGTCAGGATTCGAGTCAAAAAAGTCAGGATTCAAGTCTAAAAAGTCAGGATTCAAGTCTAAGGCTACGTTCACACTGCAGGTCTTAATGCTCAAATCTGATTTTTTAATCAAATCCGATTTTTTTGTCTGGCTGTTCACACTTCAACTGAAATGCGACAGCAAACAATCTCCAGTGTGAACGAATCACGGCCCCAAAGCGGCCCGCATGCGCAGACAATGACAAGACGTCACACATAACGTGCTCTGTTTACGGAAGTAAAATGGTTTTGGACTTGAACACGGCCCAATTACGGTAAGATATATTTAAGGCTGAAATACACCGGAGACATCAGCGCTGCGCCACGTCGCGCTCGCACCGTTATTTTGATTAAAAACCATTTTAGTCCGTCAGATCACTCATCACACGGGGACCGCCACAGCGCTTCCCAGAAACGCGAGTCCACGCCACGGCGCTAAGTTCACTTGAACAGAATTGTCACCTAATATATTTCTAATCAAGTCCTAAACCTCACTTTCTGTTCACTGACTGCCTCCGTCTCCAGTATCAGCTCTACGTGTTGGAGCGTTTCCCTCCGCCGGCGCTGATTAGTGGTCTGCCTCCTGTCGGTCACGTACGAGGCGGATTCAATGCGACATGTCCGTTCAGACTGGAGTCGCTTTCAAAAACATCAGATACAGATCCAATTCAGTACCACATATGAAAGTGACCTGGGTCGGATTTGAAATAAATCGGATCTGTGCCGTTCAGACTGTCTTTAAAAAATCAGATATGGGTCGCATGAGGGAAAAAAATCGGATTTGAAGCGCATTTGGCTGCAGTGTGAACGTAGCCTAAAAGGTCAGGAATCAAGTCTAAAAAGTCAGGATTCAAGTCTAAAAAGTCAGGATTCAAGTCTAAAAGGTCAGGATTCAAGTCTAAAACGTCAGGATTCAAGTCTAAAAAGTCAGGATTCAAGTCTAAAAGGTCAGGATTCAAGTCTAAAAAGTCAGGATTCAAGTCTAAAAGGTCAGGATTCAAGTCTAAAAAGTCAGGATTCAAGTCTAAAAAGTCAGGATTCAAGTCTAAAAGGTCAGGATTCAAGTCTATAAAGTCAAGATTCAAGTTCAAAAAGTCAGGATTCAAGTTCAAAAAGTCAGGATTCAAGTCTAAAAAGTCAGGATTCAAGTCTAAAAGGTCAGGATTCAAGTCTATAAAGTCAAGATTCAAGTTCAAAAAGTCAGGATTCAAGTCTAAAAAGTCAGGATTCAAGTCTAAAAAGTCAGGATTCAAGTCTATAAAGTCAAGATTCAAGTTCAAAAAGTCAGGATTCAAGTTCAAAAAGTCAGAATTAAAGTTTAAAAAGTCAGGATTCGAGTCTAAAAAGTTGAGGTTCAAATCTAAAAGAAACTTTTGATTCAGCTTTTATTTAAAAAACTACCATTGTTTCATGTAAACATGAGATTCCATGTAAAGTCAGCATTTTAAACTCGTTGTGGAAGTAGTATTTAGACTTTAGCTTTCAGTTTCAATGTTCAGACTTTATTCTAAAAACTGTCTTTAGATTTCTTCCTGAACCCTGTGACTTCATTCTTTACATTTAAACTTTAACTTTCATCTCAAAGCTGGGACTCTAAGAAACCCTTCCTCCTCTTTTCCGTTCCCTGAGTGGCCCCAACAGGTTCTCATAATGTAACCAATCATTTCCATCAATAGTTATTCAGATATTTTCTACCATTTTGCTGATCAAAAGCCCAAATCCAAACCCTCCATGACTTCTGGGAGCTCCAGGCGGTGGTTATCTACTCAGCTTCATGCTGATGATCTGAACATAGAGATGAAGCTCCTTCAGCCTGTTGGACCTAAGAGCACGTGGTGGTGGTGGTTGTTGTTGTTTATCCGTCTGGATAAAGCCCCTGACCTTTAACAGCTTCTCCACACTCGCTCTGATCTCCTGAGTTTAGCTGCTCACTTTCTGCTTTCTTCTGTCATCGTTATTGCTGCGGATTAGAATAAAAACACCGATCAAACTGATCGGACAGGAAGTAAATACTGTAACCATGACGACGGAGCAGATCGCCGTCACCTGACACTTTATCAAAAGCGCAAAAACATTTTATACCATTAAAACAAAAATATACCTTCTTCTGTGACAAATAAGAAATATAAAATCTATCTGGTGTAAATATACCTGGAGCTGCACACGTGTGTAGATGACATCATATTTACATACAGTATCAACAGAGGTTCAGTCCAGAGAGAAAAACTCTCGCTGAGCTCAGTTCCCTTTCAACACAGGAGGATTCTGGGAAATGAGGAGAGGATTGTGGGTAGTGAGTCTTCAGGTCGGGCCTGTAGTTTTAGTACTGGATGTAATCGGACTGAAGAGACTGAAAAACAAAGAGGAAAACATGGAGGTGATGAATATGAATGTTTTCTTAGTAAAGGTTTGTTGTTTTGTTCAAACTAAATCTTGATTCCTTACAGCAAAGTGAAGAGAGGTGTTGTGTACAAATATTCTACAGGAGCCAGGAGATTCCATTATATAAACAGACTGTTGGTAAACAGGAGCTACTAGAACATTCATTTATTCTACCACAGGAGCTTGTAGAGGTGGGGTTGAGAGAGCGGGAGCACATTGGATTAAAACATTTCTCTCTCGCTCAAACGCTCTGGACAGCTTTAAAGCCACCGGATGGAGAAACAGGATTAGTACTTTCATTTTACGATAATGGAGGTCAGTGCAGCAGAGCATCAAACAGCTGTCAGACAGCCAGGAAACATGGAGTTATGGAGGTAAACGTCTGAAGATGAAGCATCGTGGTGATGACGTTCTGTGGGAGGAGACTGTGTGAGCTCAGCTGATCAGAGGACTGAGAGGAAAAGCCTCATGCAGACTTTTGACCTGACATGTCCTGAGTAAAGTTCTGACAGTTTGTATTACTGTGGTACTTTTTGTTCAGTATCTTTAGTGTCTTTCCTGACAGAACACCCCCCACCCACACACACACACACACACACTAGAATATGAATTACAGATCTTTGTGATTGAATTAATGGACAAATATTAAAAGGTCTGTAATTTAGGTATTATTTATATATCATATTTCAGGTTTTAAAGGGATATTTGGGTCCTTCTGATGCTGCGTCCTAGCAGTTATTCATCTACAGTAAATGAGCTGCTAATTGGTCACTGATCAGCAGCAGTGTCTTTCCTGATCTGACTAGCCACTAGGGCGCTGGTCCCTGGTCCTGAACATAGAGAGTGCATGGGGAGCGAGAGTGGGTGTACAGCGTCTATTGTGTGTCTTGGTATGTTTGCAGGAATGTGTGTGCACGCATGAGGGAGGGAGCGTGATTGTGTCTGTGTGTGACTGTTTTTCTGTCAGGTCTCGTCCCCCCCCTCTTTCTGTGACATGCTAGACCCTCCTCGGCAGAGACTATCCTCCCTGGCTGCGCCTCGGCATTGGTGGTGCCTTTCTCCAGTGGCGTGCTGGGGTGTCTCGGGGTCTGGGTCTGGGTGCTGGGGGCGTCTGCCTGCTCTTCTTCCTGTGGCGGCCTGGTGGGATCTGGGCCCCCGGGGGTGGTCGGGCCTCTGCTGGGGCCGGTTCGCTCCTGGGTCTCGGGTCTCTGGTTCCGGCTAGATCTATCCTGGATGGCCGGCTGCAGGCGGTGCCTGTGAGCTCCTAGCCACGCCCCCCCAGGGGCTCTAGCGCGGCGACTGCCGGGGGGCCCACGTGGGGTAAGCCTCTGCGCCCTCTGGGGGAGAGTTTAGCGACTGCCCTGACGGCGATCTCCCTGGGGTGTCCGTGCCCTGGGTGGCCTCTGGACGTCTGGGACCTGGACCTCCTCCGCGTCCTCCGTGGGCCTTGGGGGCGGGTCTGTGGCTCCTCGAACTTATTATTGAATGTTTCAATAGAGAAACCTTACATAAACAAGCGCGCATATATACACACAGGTGATCACAAGGTGCTCACATAAAGACGACTCAGGTGTTTTCAGACACATTAACTGGGGCTGTGGTTGACACTGAACTCTCTTGAACTGGTGTATACGTATACATTTGAAGAATATCACAACTGTTGTGTATTCATATGCTGTTTGTTGGTGTTGTATCTTTTCTCCCTGTTTTGTTTGTTTGTGCTTTATTTACAGGTCTAGAAGTGGACTCTTCACGTCTCTTCTTCTCTTCTTTTTCTGTTTACTTTCTCCCCCATCCCTCTTTCTGTACCCTTCCCTTCACTTTCAGGCTCCGTGTCCAATCAACCATAAAAACATTCTAATAAAGATTTTGGGGGTTATATTTAAACAAAAATCAGGAGGAGTTTTATAGCAGTGGCTGTAACCTCTCACCTTGTTTTTGGCACTCAGACATTATTCTGTTTGCTCCACAGCCGGACAGGACACGGGGTTAAAAAAAAAAAAAGATCTGACTAGCCATGACTAATGATCCAATCAGAGGACTTCTTTCTGTTTCTAGAGGTTGCACCCACTATATGTGATGTCACTAGTGGGTGTGGTCTTTACTGTAGATCAATAACTGATAGATGCCACTTCAGAACGACCCTTTAATGATAAAGTTTTAAACAAAGATGTTAGGGATGACTCAAATTCAGCACCTCCTCCAACGAGACCCAATGAAGGAGGTGGTCTCCCTTTGTTTATAAAGTGAACCGCCATCCAAACATTGCAGGTTTGAGCCAAACAACCGGCATAGACAGGTTGGTGTTGCATTCTGGGATCATGCAGAAGAGTGCACACTTCAGAAAGCTACTGAGTAGCTAACAGTAAATGAAGCTGGGTTTACGTAGACGATCAACAGAGTCCGTTAGCGCACTGATATCTGATTTAACAGCTGAAACTCATCAAAATACTGAAGATCAACATCTCAGGGAGAGGATCAGGATCAGAACATAGCCAGACAGTCTGCCCTCAGACAGTCTGACCAATCAGCAGACTGAACACTCTCACCTGGTCTGTAGAGAAGTATTTTGTTGTGTTTGCAGTTTTCTCTATAAAAAACTAAACGGGTACAAATGAACTAGCGTGACCTGATTCAGACTACAGGGTAAGGAACCCCCTTCAGGAGGCATTCTGAACAAACCCAGTCCGACACAGGTCACTTTATATGTGGTCCTAAATCAGAGCTGGACGCTGAACGGTCGGTCACTTTACATCAACAGCATGTGAAGGTGGAACCAATCAGCAAGAGATACACATGCTAACGTGTAGCATCCATGTTTCCTCCAGTAAAACCAGCAGGAGGCGACACGCAGCTTTCTGGTTCCTCAGCTCAGCAGCAGCTTCCGGTTAGTGAGTTAGTGATGTTAAGATGAGCATACGTATTTAAAAACAGATGGAAAAACTCTACAGGTTTATGGGAAAAAACAGGTCACATGAAGACAAAACGACCATCAGCTGGTTAAACAAACAGGGAGGTTTACGGTGGCGTTAGAACTGAGGCTGTTATAAACCTGGAGTGATGTTAGCAGGAGGGTTAGCTCAGTTCCTTTAGAGGGTTGGAGGTTAAACACAGAACTCCTCCTCAACCTTTACAGTCGTTCGTGTTGCCGTTCGCGTTGCCGTTCGCGTTGCCGTTCGCGTTGCCGTTCGCGTTGCCGTTCGCGTTGTCGCGTTGCCGTTCGCGTTGCCGTTCGCGTTGCCGTTTGTGTGCATTAAGCGGTCATGTTGTGGTTTACTCTGTAGCGACACCTCGTTTATAGTTCCAAGCCAACAGCAGAGTTCCTATCAGAACAGGATCAGAGGTCAGGAACACACTGGAACCAGGTTTTACAGAGCTGCACTCTGATTGGCTGATGGCTAACCCTGAAGCACTTCTTAAGAATGGCTTTGTCCAGTGTGTTCCTGACCTTAGAACAGACAGAACCAATCAGTAAGAAGGGGTGGAGCTAAGCTGCTGCTGTGTCAGAGGACTTACAGGTATGGAGCGGCTCAGGTAGCGTCCCGACGGGCCCTTCATGGCGCTGTAGGGCCCGTGGCCCCTGTAGGGGTCCTGATGAGCGGCTCTGATAAAGCCTTTGCCTGCAGGTGGCGCCACAGAGCTGCTGAACAGGGCGCCGTTGTTGTTGACCTCATGCTGCAAACCTCGAGGTCCATTACCATAACAAGCCAGAGAGGGCGGGGTCAGAGGTGAGGGGGCGGGGCCTACAGACACACTGGAGGGGGAAGTGGGGGACAGAGACGTGTACGCCGTCTTCTCGTTTTCCTCCATGTTGGCGCTGTAGAGGTCACTGAGAGAGCTGGCCAATCGGGAGCTAAACGCTGAGCTGAGGTCAGCGGGAGTGGGAGGAGCAAATACAACAAACAGGAAATTAAAATGAATAAAAACACTTTGATCAACTCAGCTAAAAGCACATGACGCTGTGTGTGACCAGACCAGCGTGGTCTGAGGGCAGACCAATCACTAATCACTAATCTTATATTCTACTAGAACTTCACTTAGAGACGAACTGAAAGAGTTCCCAGAATGCCTTGAGATAAAACACTCACAAAGTTAAGGGTGTTTATCTTACTGGTTATAGAAAACAGTGATATTATATCATTTAACTGATTTCCTCATCTCTAATTATTGATTAAAACAAAGCCAACAACAGTTTCTTCTGCCCCGTGTGACCTGATCACTTCCTGTTCTAACAGTCACAGCCCTGTGAGATACTAGCGTTTTAAAGTACCAGGTAGTACCACGCAGTACCAAATAGTACCAGTTAGTACCAAGTAGTACCATGTAGTACCAAGTAGTACCATGTAGTACCATGTAGTACCAGTTAGTACCATGTAGTACCATGTAGTACCACGTAGTACCACGCAGTACCAAATAGTACCAGGTAGTACCAGGTAGTACCACGCAGTACCAAATAGTACCAGTTAGTACCAAGTAGTACCATGTAGTACCAAGTAGTACCATGTAGTACCATGCAATACCAGTTAGTACCATGTAGTACCATGTAGTACCACGTAGTACCACGCAGTACCAAATAGTACCAGGTAGTACCAGGTAGTACCACGCAGTACCAAATAGTACCAAATAGCACCAGGTAGTACCAGTTAGTACCAGGTAGTACCATGTAGTACCAGGTAGTACCAGGAAATACTAGGTAGTACCAGGTAGTACCATGTAGTACCACGCAGTACCAAATAGTACCAAATAGTACCAGGTAGTACCAGTTAGTACCAGGTAGAACCACGCAGTACCAAATAGTACCAAATAGTACCAGTTAGTACCAGGTTGTACCAGGTAGTACCAAATAGTACCATGTAGTAATATGTAGTACCAAGTAGTACTAAGTAGTACCATGTAGTACCATGCAGTACCAGTTAGTACCATGTAGTACCATGTAGTACCATGTAGTACCACGCAGTACCAAATAGTACCAAATAGTACCAGGTAGTACCAGTTAGTACCAGTTAGTACCATGTAGTACCATGTAGTACCATGTAGTACCAGGTAGTACCAGGTAGTACCAGGTAGTACCATGTAGTACCACGCAGTACCAAATAGTACCAAATAGTACCAGGTAGTACCAGGTAGTACCACGCAGTACCAAATAGTACCAAATAGTACCAGGTAGTACCAGTTAATACGAGGTAGTACCAAATAGTATCATGTAGTACCAGGTAGTACCATGTAGTACCACGCAGTACCAAATAGTACCAGGTAGTACCAGTTAGTACCACGCAGTACCAAATAGTACCAAGTAGTACCAGTTAGTACCAGGTAGTACCACGCAGTACCAAATAGTACCAAATAGTACCAGTTAGTACCAGGTAGTACCACGCAGTACCAAATAGTACCAAATAGTACCAGGTAGTACCACGCAGTACCAAATAGTACCAGGTAGTACCAAATAGAACCATGTAGTACCAAATAGTACCAAATAGTACCAGGTAGTACCAGTTAGTACCAGGTAGTACCACGCAGTACCAAATAGTACCAGGTAGTACCAGTTAGTACCAGGTAGTACCAAATAGTACCATGTAGTACCATGCAGTACCATGCAGTACCAGTTAGTACCATGCAGTACCATGTAGTACCATGTAGTACCACGTAGTACCACGCAGTACCAAATAGTACCAAATAGTACCAGGTAGTACCACGCAGTACCAAATAGTACCAGGTAGTACCACGCAGTACCAAATAGTACCAAATAGTACCAGGTAGTACCAGTTAGTACCAGGTAGTACCACGCAGTACCAAATAGTACCAAATAGTACCAGGTAGTACCAAATAGTACCATGTAGTACCAAATAGTACCAAATAGTACCAGGTAGTACCAGTTAGTACCAGGTAGTACCACGCAGTACCAAATAGTACCAGGTAGTACCAGGTAGTACCAGTTAGTACCAGTTAGTACCAGGTAGTACCATGTAGTACCATGTAGTACCATGTAGTACCATGTAGTACCAGTTAGTACCATGCAGTACCATGTAGTACCATGTAGTACCACGTAGTACCACACAGTACCAAATAGTACCAAATAGTACCAGTTAGTACCAGGTAGTACCACGCAGTACCAAATAGTACCATGTAGTACCATGTAGTACCATGTAGTACCATGCAGTACCATGCAGTACCATGCAGTACCAAATAGTACCAGGTAGTACCAGTTAGTACCAGGTAGTACCACGCAGTACCAAATAGTACCAAATAGTACCAAATAGTACCATGTAGTACCATGTAGTACCATGTAGTACCATGCAGTACCATGCAGTACCATGCAGTACCATGCAGTACCATGCAGTACCAAATAGTACCAGGTAGTACCAGTTAGTACCAGGTAGTACCACGCAGTACCAAATAGTACCAAATAGTACCATGTAGTACCATGTAGTACCATGTAGTACCAGGTAGCACCATGTAGCACCATGTAGCACCATGTAGCACCATGTAGCAACATGTAGCACCATGTAGTACCATGTAGCACCATGTAGTACCATGTAGTACCATGTAGTACCAGGTAGTACCATGTAGAGGTGGAGTCAAGTCAAATAAAACTCCAGGAAACAAAGGGACCTCTCCCACTAGATGTCAGTTCAAAAGGGTTAGCTTAAGTTAAATCAGTTTAAATGTCAAAGACTTGACTTTGGACCTGAGAAACACTGAAGTATTATACTTAGGTAGTACTACAGGTTTGTGTTTTAGTAATAACAGCTAGCTGTAGGACATCTACTGAAGGCTGTGTGAAAACATCCGAGGACAGGATGAAGCTCAGACCTTCTGAGGTTCGACGCCGTTGAGGAGGAGTTCCTCCCGATCCTCTTGGCTGCAGCAGAAGCAGAGGATGCTGGGAACTTGGAGGACTTGAAGATTGAGGTGGGACTCTGACCGAGCCCCATGGACAACCTGAACACAGACGCACAGATCAGGACCAAGACCTGCTTTAGCTCCTGAAGGAGTCACCTGATGGACCAGGTACCTGAGGGGCTGTGAGGAGGAGGAGGAGGAGGAGCGGCCGTGCATCTTCATCTCATCGACTCTGGAACAAAAAGACAGTCGTCTTTACCCGGAGGCCACTGTGACCTGATGAGTGCTCCACTTGAACATCATCAGTATGAAGACCTCGTTAGTGCCGTTCTGAGGCGTTTCAGTGTCAAAGTTGTAAATAAGGAACAGCCTCTGTTCAGAGAAAGAGTTTAGTCCTTCAGCCTGATGAGCTAATCCGAGTCCCAGAACATCTCTGATGGTTCCTCCTAACTCAGGATCCCACACTGACCTTTGACCTCTCGTCTTGCGTTAACTGACCCTGATCCTGGCTTGAATCCATTAATGACTCTTGATTTCATCACAGGAACACCAGAGGTTAACCACCCCTGTGATGCTAAACAAGCAGCCTTCATGAAAACACCTGAGTGATGTCACATCCCGTCATCTGTCCCTGAAATGAGGACACGTGTCACAGAGCTCCTGCTGAGGACACGGAGCTCCAAGCATCAGGCCTGAAGTCCAAGGGTCATTTCATTTTGTCTGACAGAATTTCAGTAGGATTTTTTATTTTTCAACCAGTTCTGAAACCAGCTTCTCTAAACAAACGGAGTCAGAAGGTTGACCTGCATCAGAGAGCAGGTGAACCGTCTCTCTGAAGGGTTCTGGTACCTCAGGGCTCCGGAGGTGGACTGTCGAGGAGGACGTCGGCTCTTCAGGGCTCTCAGTTTGTCTCCTTGTGTCAGACCTGAGCTGTCAGTAAGGTCACCCTGGAGGAGAAAACAAGTGCTCCATGAGACAGTTTACAGAACCTTTAATCATTACGTGGGTCATCTCTGTGGTCGTTAAGGGCGTCGTCATCAACCGCTGGACTAACGCTCACTCATCAGATCATTTAGCTGTTTTAGGTCATCAATAACAGGAACTCCTCTGGTCCATTCTTCATCCTCCACAGCACCAGTCAAACTGGAGCTCAGCACCTCAAAACCAGGCGCCAGATCTCGTGATGGACTTCAGAATCCAGGTTTATGAAAATCAGCCCAGGAGAAAGGAGCTCTAACCTAGGTCAGAGCCAAGCTGTGAGCGTACCTCCAGCAGGTGGTCGGAGAGGGGAGCTCTGGAGTTCAGTGAAAGCTCGTCCATGCTGGTGATGAGTCGAGGCACAGACTTGTCCTCCAGCTTCACCTTCTGAGCTCGATGGCTGTCGCCCTGCAGCCACAGCGACGCCTGCTTCCTGTCAAGAAGAGATTTAAACAGGTAACCTCTCAAAGTGAAAAGGAAGGGATCAGCTGATGAGAGATTTATTAGACACGGACGGGAGGCCATCCATGGTTCAGTTTAAACAGAAAATTAAAGAACTGGTTTAACTAAAACTAATGAAACCTAACTTTTCTCTCCTCCTTCCTTTGTGTTGTTCTGCAGTGAGAGGCTGTTGGAATTCCTGTAATATAAACTTCCCGTCTCTGATCCCAGTTTTCCATATCTGAAGGAATTCTTTAACAGGAAGAACTTCATCCTAAAAAGACCCATGACTTCCTCTAAAGCTTTATAAACTGAAAAGAAACCCCGCTTCCTGTCAGCTCAAATCACTAAACGCTGAAAGATGAATCATTCATCAGGACCAGAACCAGGAGTGAAACTGGAACATGATGGAAACCAGTCTTTTAGAATCCATTATCAGAGGTTATAATACCTCTGAACCGAGGAAGAGAATAACTATTTTATTGTTTTAAAGATGAATGATGCCCAAACCTGTTGATTCACGTTTGCTGACTTATTAAAACCACTCAGATATCAGAGGAAACTCCTGTGAGTGATGGAAACATTCATCTTTCATCCTGCTGGACTTCCTGTAAACTTTACTTTGCTGTTCCCAGACCAGTAGTCTCGTCTCTTAGCCAACAGAAACAAGACACGCTGCAGAACTTAAAGCAGGCAGAAGAAATGATCTCAGACCTGACAACCTTCTCAGCATTTTCTGAGTTCCACTTGTGTCGCGCTGCATTTCCCCCCCAGACTTTTGCTTCTCCGTTGCTTTGAACACAGTAACTTCCACATTCACTGGATGGAAGTTGATTATAAAAATTATATGCACACAGACATCACTGGGGCTCATTTATACCTGCAGCTCCCTGGCATCCATCTGTATATTAACCCATCATATCTACATCCAGTATATTTCATTCTAAACACATATTTGTTTATTAAAAAGGATCCCCATTAGCTGACGGGTAGACGACAGCTAGTCTTCCTGGGGTCCAAGATATATCTTAGGTAGGTCCAACATATCTCTGTGCATAAGCTCCCTGTTCATTAGACTCCTACCTGTCTCCTCCTGTCTCCTCGTCCTGCAGCACGTCCTCTGCTCGGTGCGCGCAGAGCGAACTGTCCAGTTTCTAATTTGAAGAATCCCGTCATCTTGTCTTAGTGACTCTTTATCACAAAACAACTCCTTTCTTTCCCAGAGCGCTGCTCTCATGTGTTGAAACAGGCCTTAGTTGCTGTGAGCGCGCGACTCGGACCACGCCACTTCCTTTTAGACCGAGTTCTGACGCGTGGACTTCAGTCCGACTCCAGACTGAACCGGTTCGGTAGAACTCGTTATTCTCTGCTTTTCTACAATGACTGACTGCTCCACCACGCTGCTGCATCGTGGTGTCAGACATGAGCACACGCACACAGAACTGTGCGAAGACAAAGGGCCTTAAACACACGTGATGTCGTGCGTCTCCATAGAGAACTCACTTGTCCGCAGCGTTTTGCGTAGTTTAGAGAAGGAAGTGGTACCAGAGTATTTGGATGTCAAATTGCGTCGTTTCTACTTAAAATGCGTACAGGTTGGCAGGTCTGCAGAGGTTTCATCATCTCAAAGGGTCTGAACTCAGCTGGCTTAAAGAAATAAATCCACGTGTACCAAAAGCTGGACCGGGTCTTTGTCTTGTCGTAAAACACAATCAGAGAATGATCTGAGAACCGCGAGTCGTTGTAGGTTTGGTTAAACCAGACTAAGATCAGAAGCCTGGATATGTTGAACTGGTTTCAGACTCACTCTTCCAGGAAGTTCTGCTGTGGGCCGATCACAGAACCCGGCCTGCAGATCCTGATCCAGGCGATGGCCTCACCGGCTGTGAAGCGGTAATGTTTCATCAGGTAACAGCCAATCAGAGTGCCCGTTCTGCCCAGACCCGCTTATGGAAAGAAAGAGAGGAACAGAGAGAGAGAGAGAGACGTTAATCAGCAAAACAGAACCTTTAAGGTCTGGATCAGAAACAGAACCATGACCCTCTGGACCAGAACACAGCTGCTGAGTCTGATCAAAACCAGAACCTGACCCTACTGACCTCCATCAGTCAAAACAAACACACCAGTTCATTTTACAGATATGAAAACATTCTATCTGGTTACTCAACAAAACCATTTAGACCACAGGGTTCCTACACGCCATCCCAAACCAGATCAAGAACCTCTCAAGCTCCTTTAAAGCACCTCCCCCTGATGAGGAGTTTCTGACTGAACAGCTGATTTTACTGCTTTGTTTACTGGTGTAGCATCATCAAATAGGCTATAACCTCTGACCTTTGACCTCTGTTGACCATCACAACAATAATCCATCTTCTTCCAATCAACTTGGAATACAATCACTCTTGGATTATGTTTTAACCTGAATCAAGACCCCTACAGGTGTCCAACTGTCCACTTTCAGGTGTCCACCTCCCAGATGACCTTAACTGGACACTAGCTGGTCTAATAAAACACTCTCTGTAAAGGAGTCTCTTCTGTAACACCACAGACTGGTGTTCCAACTGTAATCTCTTGTTTACAGAACAGTCTCCTGTAGTGTTCCTGTTCAGGGTCATCCACACACTCAAAGTGTTATAATGTTTCTCTGCTATGTCATGCATTTCTACATTTATAATGTGAGTGTTTAATGGGCGGAAGTCATATGTGAGTTGGTAACTCCCTCACAGTCCCCTATCCAATCAGAGCCATCCACCAGTCCACTAACTCAGTTTTGATTAGTACACTTAATATCTTCTGATTGGTTGAATTTAAGATAACTCGTCTCAAAACTAATACTCAGTTCCGGTACGAATCAGTCAGAGTCTGAGCTACAGCCTGAATGTAGTCGAGTCTGAGCTGAACCTCCATCAGCTTTGAACAAGGCCTTGAGAGACCTGCTTGTGTCTCTCCCTCTCGTCTCTCCCTCACCACGGGGACTGATCAGAAATGACTTCAGCATGCCTGCTGAAATGCCTCCCTTGCTGACCGGGACGTATCCACGGACTGCCCGGCGAGGTCCTCGGCGGCCACGCCTTCCAGGACCACCACTCCGAGTCTGGGGACTCCAGCCTCAGCTCGTGGAGAAACCAACGCCTGCCAGATCCAGGAGCGTCCACCTTTCAGTGAGCGAACACCACTTTCTGATCGAGAGGTTTGCTTTGATAAAGCTTCATTCTTCAAACTAAATTAAGCCAAAACTAAATCCCATTCCAAACTCAAATTAGCCTAAATTGACTCTTAAAGTCCCAACTAGGTTAACTAAATTAACTAACCTCCCTAGTCATTAAAACATATGCTACGGTCCGTTAAAACTCACAATTAACCATCTTTAACATCCTCAACATGTTTAAGGATATTAATTGTGTTTACATCAAACTTTCAAACTGTCTTATCTGTCTGTGTTCTTAGGTTTTTCAAATTAAATGATTGTTCAATCCTTATCTGCCTCAGCTTCACGTTATTAATAAGGTATTTCAATTCACTGTACTCTTTCAAAGAACCTAGATACCTTCAATAAATATTAGCTATTATCAGGGTTAAATGACAGTTTATCACTTTTCATTATAATCCAGAAATAAGCTTTGTTTATATGAAGAGGGTGTAGTTAAAATAACTCATAGTTATTTCAAACGCTACATTGGTTTGTTTACTGGTTTGTTTGCTGGTTTGTTTGCTGGTTTGTTTGCCTTGTTTACTGGTTTGTTTACTGGTTTGTTTCCCTTGTTTACTGGTTTGTTTGCTGGTTTGTTTGCCTTGTTTACTGGTTTGTTTGCTGGTTTGTTTGCCTTGTTTACTGGTTTGTTTATTGGTTTGTTTGCCTTGTTTACTGGTTTGTTTACTGGTTTGTTTGCCTTGTTTACTGGTTTGTTTACTGGTTTGTTTGCCTTGTTTACTGGTTTGTTTGCCTTGTTTACTGGTTTGCTTGCTGGTTTGTTTGCCTTGTTTACTGGTTTGTTTACTGGTTTGTTTGCCTTGTTTACTGGTTTGTTTGCTGGTTTGTTTGCCTTGTTTACTGGTTTGCTTGCTTTGTTTACTGGTTTGCTTGCTGGTTTGTTTGCCTTGTTTACTGGTTTGTTTACTGGTTTGTTTGCCTTGTTTACTGGTTTGTTTGCCTTGTTTACTGGTTTGTTTGTTTGCCTTGCTTACTGGTTTGTTTGCCTTGTTTACTGGTTTGTTTGCCTTGTTTACTGGTTTGTTTGCCTTGCTTACTGGTTTGTTTGCTTGCCTTGTTTACTGGTTTGTTTGCCTTGCTTACTGGTTTGTTTGCTTGCCTTGCTTACTGGTTTGTTTGCCTTGTTTACTGGTTTGTTTGCTGGTTTGTTTGCCTTGTTTACTGGTTTGTTTGCTTTGTTTACTGGTTTGTTTGCTGGTTTGTTTGCCTTGTTTACTGGTTTGTTTACTGGTTTGTTTGCCTTGTTTACTGGTTTGTTTACTGGTTTGTTTGCCTTGTTTACTGTTTTGTTTACTGGTTTGTTTGCCTTGTTTACTGGTTTGTTTGCTGGTTTGTTTGCCTTGTTTACTGGTTTGCTTGCTGGTTTGTTTGCCTTGTTTACTGGTTTGTTTACTGGTTTGTTTGCCTTGTTTACTGGTTTGCTTGCTTTGTTTACTGGTTTGCTTGCTGGTTTGTTTGCTGGTTTGTTTGCCTTGTTTACTGGTTTGCTTGCTTTGTTTACTGGTTTGTTTGTTTGCCTTGCTTACTGGTTTGTTTGCCTTGTTTACTGGTTTGTTTGCTGGTTTGTTTGCCTTGTTTACTGGTTTGTTTGCCTTGTTTACTGGTTTGTTTGCCTTGCTTACTGGTTTGTTTGCTTGCCTTGCTTACTGGTTTGTTTGCCTTGTTTACTGGTTTGTTTGCCTTGTTTACTGGTTTGTTTGCCTTGTTTACTGGTTTGTTTGCTTGCCTTGCTTACTGGTTTGTTTGCCTTGTTTACTGGTTTGTTTGCCTTGTTTACTGGTTTGTTTGCCTTGTTTACTGGTTTGTTTGCTGGTTTGTTTGCCTTGTTTACTGGTTTGTTTACTGGTTTGTTTGCCTTGTTTACTGGTTTGTTTACTGGTTTGTTTGCCTTGTTTACTGGTTTGTTTACTGGTTTGTTTGCCTTGTTTACTGGTTTGTTTGCTGGTTTGTTTGCCTTGTTTACTGGTTTGCTTGCTGGTTTGTTTGCCTTGTTTACTGGTTTGTTTACTGGTTTGTTTGCCTTGTTTACTGGTTTGTTTGCCTTGCTTACTGGTTTGTTTGCTTGCCTTGCTTACTGGTTTGTTTGCCTTGTTTACTGGTTTGTTTGCTGGTTTGTTTGCCTTGTTTACTGGTTTGTTTATTGGTTTGTTTGCCTTGTTTACTGGTTTGTTTGCTTGCCTTGTTTACTGGTTTGTTTGCCTTGCTTACTGGTTTGTTTGCTTGCCTTGCTTACTGGTTTGTTTGCCTTGTTTACTGGTTTGTTTGCTGGTTTGTTTGCCTTGTTTACTGGTTTGTTTGTTTGCCTTGTTTACTGGTTTGTTTGCCTTGTTTACTGGTTTGTTTACTGGTTTGTTTGCCTTGTTTACTGGTTTGTTTGCCTTGTTTACTGGTTTGTTTGCCTTGTTTACTGGTTTGTTTGCCTTGCTTACTGGTTTGTTTGCTTGCCTTGCTTACTGGTTTGTTTGCCTTGTTTACTGGTTTGTTTGCTGGTTTGTTTGCCTTGTTTACTGGTTTGTTTGCCTTGTTTACTGGTTTGTTTGCTGGTTTGTTTGCCTTGTTTACTAGTTTGTTTGTTTGCCTTGCTTACTGGTTTGTTTGCCTTGTTTACTGGTTTGTTTGCTGGTTTGTTTATATTGTTTACATGTTTGTTTGCCTTGTTTACATGTTTGTTTGCCTTGTTTACATGTTTGTTTGCCTTGTTTACATGTTTGTTTATATTGTTTACATGTTTGTTTATATTGTTTACATGTTTGTTTATATTGCGTAATGTCTGTAAATGATTGTTCGTGAGAGCTATTACCAGCCAGAACCAAATTCCTTATTTAGCAAATAAATCACATTTTAACTCTGATTCTGACCTTCTGACATGACTGATCTCAAAGATATATGAACAACAGAACACTTTAAAAAACCTTCTGATCAACAAATTTAACAACAAAGTTAGATTTAGACAAATCTTCAGGCATGTTTCTTCTAAGTTTTAGTCTTTTTTTTTAGCCCAAATGTTGTTAGTAGCAGTAGTAGTAGTAGTAGTAGTAGTAGTAGTAGTGGATGTATGCATGCTGTCTAGCATCCCTAGAGAATACTACAAATATTTTATTACTTTGTAAGAAAAACTGTGATGATTTCATGAATAATGTGATTTCTTTTGATTCTGAGTTGAATCTGATCTCCAGCTTAAACCAACAGCCAGACTCAACTCCTCATGGAACACAAAAAACAAAACATTTCTTTTTCTAGACCTCAGATGAGTGAGAACACATCCCCCTCTGCTGGTCACTCTGAGAACTACACCTTCCATCTCAGGACAGACGGGCTGAGGGGACAGACAGAATCAGAGGAGACAGGAGGGACAGGAGGACAGGAAGTCACTCACCCTTGCAGTGGACGGCCACAGCTCCTGCTGCGTTCTCACAGATGTACAGGAAGCGGCGCATGATGATGTCATTGGGCGTGCTGCCGTCCACAAAGAAGAGGTCATAGTGCTCGAGGCCGGCATTGGTGAAGCGCTTGGCGTCGTAGATCTTTTTATTCAGACGGATGACGGTGGTCACGTTGTGTTTCCTGAAGTAGGGGAAGTAAGCCTCAGGTGCGTGCAGGGGGTAACCTGTAGGAGGCGGAGCAACCACACTTCCCGTTTCCATTGAACAGCTTCAGATAAAATCATCTCGGCTCGCTCAATTTAACACAACAACTCTGTATGATCCTCAAACAAATCAAAAGTGATGAATGTGGAGGTAAAGGTTTAACCGTAATGTCAAAAAAGTTCAGGTTTAAAGAGGAAGGAGGTCAGACTCTAGTCTGCAGACAGAGCAGTATGCTAGGCTAGGCTAGGAGGAGGCTGCTAGGACTCCTCAGCTGGCAGCTTTTTTACTCTGTCTCGTCACTTTTTGTTCCTGACAGTTTTCAGATGAAGGTTTTGATACTCGATGTTTAACTGTTGAGAGCGGTCGCACTGTTCCTTCTCTCCCTTGTGTGTTCCTCCTGCAGCTGTTTTTGTCTTCTGAGCATTTTCCTCATTCCTTCTGGTTAAATATTTTTATTTTTCTTGATATGACTTTGGTTTACTGGCTTCCCAACAAAATGGATAAAATTTTTTACACTCTCAAAACGGAGGAGGGGACTCCGCGGCTGACTGAGACAAGAGCTGTGGGGTTCGTAATGGATCAGATTGCGGGTCCTGCAAGTCTGTCTCTGGAGGTCTACAACTTTGGATTAATGATGATCGGGTGCACGCTCATTGGAATCTGCATGGTCCTGGTTTATCGGAAAACAACGGAGCTAACAGGTGCGATTGACAGGATTCCTGTGCTTCAAAGGGGGCTGATGCGTGCTTTGAACACTGAAACACTCGCGAGGACTGAGTTGTCTCGTAGGACTGTCTGCGAACGAACTCTGGCGCGGAGTGAATTACGATCGATGTGTCGAACTACACGGATCAGATGGGACTGGCCAGGATGTGGAATTTGGACGGGATGAAGCCAGTGAGACAGACATTTAAGGCGGCTGTAACAAACAGGACTGCCTGCTCCAAACACATTCTGTTATCTCATCTGGTGACCCTGAAAACATTCTCCTACTCAACAGAGTGAATGAAGCGACTGCTCAGCCCCCCCCTTCTCTACGCTCTCTCACCCTAACTCGCCTCCCCCCCCTCTACTGGGAGTGAAGGTCGGTCAGCTGTGCCGTGTCCTTGCTGCTGGTGGAGATCCTGACCCCCCCCCCACCCTCCTTGATGTGTTTATCGGTTGTTGTGACTGTGTGTAAAATGCTACTCCCTCCCTCCATTTTGTTTACATTTTCTTCTGCTCCCATCTTTATTTTTATTTTTTTTGCCCAAATATTGTATTGAAGTTGTCCCAATATTTCTGCCCAAGACTTTAGTTCCTTACACAAGTCAATGTCCCACTATATCTCATAATTTACAATGTAGGTCCCCTGAAGGTACCCCAAATCTAGAAGTTTGCCCCAATATTTCTCTTTGCCCAAGCCCAAGTCAATGTCCCACTATATCTCATAATTTACAATGTAGATCCCCTGAAGGTACCCCAAATCTTGCCCAAATATTGTATCTGGTACCCCCAAATCTCTGTTTTGTTTTTTATTTTCAATGTTTTCTCTGTTTTGTTTTTTTTGTTTATATTGTCAAGCGCTTTGTGATGTATATCTGTGAAAGGCGCTATATAAATAAACTTTACTTACTTACTTACTTACTTACTAACTGTTTTATTATAAAACCAATGTATTATTATCATTATTATCATTATTAATAAACTACAGCTGTTCTATTTCTGTATCGTAACAGAAACACTTTCTGTTCAATTTAGGACTTTATTCCATTCAAGTTTTTGACTTTTTTCTGCAAATTTAAGACTTTCTAATGTCAGAATATTCAGGTTTTCACAAACTTGTTTCTATTTTCAAAGACAGTCTCACTTTGAAATATTTAATTAATATCTGTTGTGACTTCAAATTAAGAGAAACACAGGTCCAACACATTTGTTGTTTTTGTTCAGCTCTGAAGTGCAGGTTTAAACATTCTCTCACATGTTTTGTGTGTCTGGAAGCTTTGGATCCAACCTCCAACCATTTCCTTCTTTAGGATGAGAGCTGAGCTAAAGCTACAGGATGTGTTTGTCAGCAGATTCCACAACATTTCAGCTGAATTTCATCTAAATGACTCAGAATAGAAAGAGAAAGAGGAAACTCCAGTTTAGATCTGGACTCAGACTGTTGGTTTAAGGAAACCTGTGCTGAATATTAGTTAAACTGATGTTTACAAAATTAATGACCAATTAGAGTGAAGTGAAAACAGTTCCTTTCATCAACATTGACCTAAAATGAAACGTTTTCTAAGAGTAATAAACAGAAACATGTTTCTGATGACTGAACATGTCTGACTCACCGTTTTCTATTTTAGACTTGGGATGAGGTCCACTGAAGGCCAGAAACTTCCCTGGGACGATCCAGTTCAGGTCTCCGTTCTCCACGCGCTGAGGATGAAAACAACTCAAACATCTCAGAGTAAAAAACAAACACGGTGGAGTTCATCTCGTTTTAAAACCTACTGATCACAACCTTTACTACTAGAAGGAAGAACAAGAGGAGAAAACAGACAACGGTCCAGAATGATGAGATCGTGTCAGATGAGGAGGATCACCAGACTGTAGATGTGGATCTATAGAGCAGAACTGAAGGTCTAGTTCACCAGGCTACAGGATCACAGCAACTGACTCCATATTTATTTATCTAAATTAATTTAATAAAAGACTAAGACTTACCTTTTTAATCAAAACTGAATAAAACTTAAAGTTTCCAGTGACTAAAACGATCACATTTAGCTTCTCTCAGGTTGTAGCAGTAGGTTTGTTGGTATAAAAACCTGAAACACGATAAACTGCTCTGATGTTTTCTGGTATTAATGATTAAAGTTATTTTAGATTCCTCAACATTCTGAGAACTGAAGCTCTAAGTTTTAAACATAAGAACATTGACTATATTCATCCTGAGGGGGGCGCTATCGTCCACATTTCCAAACAACACAATCAGCCTCTCGACTTCCCTCCACAGAAAACCGTTTTTACCTCGTAGTGTTCGTACTCTTCCACATCAAACGTCTCAAAGTTAAAGAAGCCGTGCTGCAGAGCCTGGAAACAGACACACAACAGGAAACAAGTTTTAATACACAACAGTTCATCTACCGTTCAGACAAAAAGACATCGGATTCTATTCCGGCTCCTTGGATGTCCAGAAGCAGGTTTTAGATTTCTTGGATCAAATAACCTTGATTTGATTGTGGTTCTGGTTTTTGACAGATTTATATTTTCAGATTTCTTCTGGGCTCCACTTGTCGATCCTTATTTTTAGGAGAACTGAACATAAAGCTCAGGTGATTGTTGCAGCAGAACACAGAAATGTTTAGTAGGTTTTTGATGCAGTGAGCTAGCTCTGATGGGAGCTAGACCCCGTCTGCCTCTGGGACAGGATGCTGGTTCTTCATCATCTGTTATGTGATGCTCAAACCTCAATTTAGAAATCTTTTAGAACTTGAATGATTCAGAGGTCAAAGTTAAAAAACATTCCTCTGATGATGTTCAGCTAAAAAACAAAGAGGAGCTGAGAAAAGTCCAAAGAAAAACTCTGGAAGGCCATCAGAAACCCTGGAGAACAAGTTCAACAGATTACAGGAAAGTCTGGCTGTCGGGAAGGTAGAGGACTGGATCAGGACTGTCCACAGGCCTGGACCACGACTGTCCACAGGCCTGGACCACGGCTGTCCACAGGCCTGGACCACGGCTGTCCACAGGCCTGGATCACGACTGTCCACAGGCCTGGACCACGGCTGTCCACAGGCCTGGACCACGGCTGTCCACAGGCCTGGATCAGGACTTTTCACAGGCCTGGATCACGACTGTCCACAGGCCTGGATCAGGACTGTCCACAGGCCTGGACCACGACTGTCCACAGGCCTGGATCACGACTGTCCACAGGCCTGGACCACGACTGTCCACAGGCCTGGACCACGACTGTCCACAGGCCTGGATCAGGACTGTCCACAGGCCTGGACCACGACTGTCCACAGGCCTGGACCACGACTGTCCACAGGCCTGGACCACGACTGTCCACAGGCCTGGATCACGACTGTCCACAGGCCTGGACCACGACTGTCCACAGGCCTGGACCACGACTGTCCACAGGCCTGGACCATGACTGTCCACAGGCCTGGATCACGACTGTCCACAGGCCTGGATCAGGACTTTTCTCAGGCCTGGATCAGGACTTTTCTCAGGCCTGGATCAGGACTTTTCTCAGGCCTGGATCAGGACTTTTCACAGGCCTGGATCAGGACTTTTCACAGGCCTGGATCAGGACTTTTCTCAGGCCTGGATCAGGACTTTTCTCAGGCCTGGATCAGGACTTTTCACAGGCCTGGATCAGGACTTTTCTCAGGCCTGGATCAGGACTTTTCTCAGGCCTGGATCAGGACTTTTCTCAGGCCTGGATCAGGACTTTTCTCAGGCCTGGATCAAAGGGACACTGATATTATGACTGGATCGGTGCGTCTCTATTCGTGTCCACTTCTGTATAAGCCTCAGTAAAACGTAGTGGAATCTGTTCTCTGGACCTGACCTGTCCCTGAGGAGCAGAAGCCAGTTTCTCCGTGCCCGGGAGGCAGCTGGGTGTTTAATACCTTAACCTAGGACACATCAACACGTGGCTTGGGCCTGGGATTGACCCCTGACCTCCTGATCCGTGGACAACCTCTCTACACCTGAGCCACGCTCACAAAAGGACCCATTGGGACCTGGTTCCAGGTCTAGATCAGGACCTCGCCTGGACCTGGACCTTTTTCCAGGCCCAGATGTGGATCTTTGAGGATGAAAACATTAAAATGAATCTAACTGTTAAAAGGAAAACTAGAAGCCAACTTGAGTCAAGCAGCCAGACAATCCTTTACTTGTATCCACTTCACATCAGTAACCAGACTATAGGGTTAAATAATAAAGCCTGACTCCACATCAGCAGACCCTGACCTCCAGCAGGTCTCCTCCTGTAACCACGTCAGTGACCAGTTCATGTAGAAACACTCAGACTGCTGACAGATTAGCTCCTGTCAGTCAGCGCCGGTACAGCAGCTCCTTGTCCGGCGCTGACCCGTTATGTAACTAATCTGGTGACAGAACCACAGACTCAGCTTACAGACGCTTCTCCTGAACTCACAAACATCTTTGATTGTTTACAGTTTTCTTCTCATCCACGTGTTCTGGTTTTTACATAAAATAAACTTTTAGAAGCTAACAGTTTAAGTAACTTCACTTTATGTAAATTACCCTTTAAAATCATCTTCATATGAAGTCATTTCATTACAGATATTAGAAATAAAACGATCCATTCAGAGTCAAGTTTCCAGTGAGAGTTTCAGAAGCATCAGGTGAGCTCACCTTCCTGATCCCCTGCAGACAGTCCAGCACTGTCAGGTTGTAGGTGCAATTCCCAAAGGAAGCATCTCTGCAGAGGAAACACAAAGAAGATGAAGACAAATGCAGCCTGATGAGTCCATCAGTCATCTCAGTCCTCTGAGAGGTAACAGTCCTGCAGCTCCTCCTAATAAACAAACTGACTGTAAGCATGTCCCGAGAGGAAAAACAACACTAACAAGAGTTATTTTACTCTGCTTGTTCTATTATAAAAACCTGATTTAACAATCTGATAACGACTACAGATACTAACAGAGGTTTAACCTGTTGATCCACACTTGGAGAATTTCTCCTAAAGGACAGAAATCTGACACGTGGCTGTAAACCAGACCCAGAGCTGTGGGGGTTCTGATGGTGTCAGCGTTATTCTGGGTGGTGCTAGTTTCATCTCCTCACAGTGAGAATGTTCTCATTCATTATCACATCGCTGTCAGACTCTCACTGAGCTCAGAGCTGCTTTAGCTTTTCCTTTTCTCAAACTGCAGAGTGAAGGGAGGCCGAGGACACAGCCTGGCATCACAACACAAGCCTACAGCTACCAAACAGTCTGGAAAACGTTCTTCAGTTTAGAAATGTGCAGCCTGTCCTCGTATACAGTCAACTCTACTGAGTTATAAACATCTCATCCTAAACTCCACCTGATGAAGCCTAAATGTGCTCAAGTATCACAGCTCGATAGGAAAAGCTAACAAAAGGTTTCTGTCCCGTCAGTCAGCTGATGTGAACAGCTGGGTCAGAAAGTTCAGGTGAAAACGAGAGTAAATGGATATCAATACAAAAAAACAACAACAATAACAAACCATGACGGATCAGATCAGTCAGTGAGCATCAGCTGGTAACACCCAAGTTTAAATGTTCTAAATGACACAAAATACCAATAATGTGTTTATGAAGTTGGCACACATTAACTTCAACACGGTTTTCTGAACACATTCAGACCTCCTCATTCAGCAGCTTTAAAGTCTCTTTGATTGGATTAGTTTGAAATATTGTTCTAGAAATGAAAAGCCACTAAACTAACATTCACTAGACACTAAATACAGAAATGATCTTTACCATGACACAAGTATTATAAATCTGCTAAACACCTACATACCCCAGCTCTTTGGATGTTAAAAGAACAACCTAAATGTCTGTAGTGCTGCCAGTCAGTTTCCTCACTCTGACTGTTACAGACAGTCAGTGAACGCCTCTCAGAGTGGGCGTGGCCTGTTGGTTTACTTTAACCATCAGTCTGGAGAGCTCAGAGCTCCTCATGAGGCCGACACAAGAACAAAGTCCCACTGCCTCCACTGACTCTGCTGTTATGTAATCAGTGTGTTGATGACAACAAAAAGCCCTTTATAACACACACACACACACACACACACACCCCCTGTCTGTGTCAGAGAACAGAAGCTGAAACTAAACAGTAAATAGTTCATGTTTATTATTTATTATAACTACTAGAGGACCAACGGGGAAGTTTCTACTGCTGAAAACAAACCGTTCTGTTGTTAGTCGTCGTTCTAAAGCTGCTTCCTTCCACCTGCTCTGTGGTTTTAGCTGCTCTTATAAAGAACATGAAACATCCTCCACCTTCTCAGCTGCAGCTCTGGGTTAATCAGCACCAGACTGAGCTGAGTCCAGTAGGGTCCATTTAACGGTGATGTTCAGTCAGTCTGACTGTAGTTTACAGCCTCAGAGGCACCATGAATCTCAGGGTTCTTCTTTCTTCATTATTCAGAAACAGGATTAATGGTTTCAGGTCCTGGAACCCTGAACCATTCTGATGGAGGACTCGAGCTACCAGCCTGAACCACGATGAGCTTCACATTCCTTAAAACGGGTTTCAGCCATTCTCAGGGGTTCGGTCTAAATCACAGACATTTCCCATCATTCTGCTAACGCTAACGGCTGCAGCCTTTCAGTAGCTGGACAACGGGGGAAATGGCGGTTCGAGCTTCACGTCCTTCGGGTCATTTAGTGTTCGGGTTAAACGTTTGGGCCCACTGAGAACTCTACTTCAGACGTGTGGAGGTGTTTTAGAATCTCATCTAATATCTTCAAATTTCACTTCAAAGTACCAGGAAACATTTAAGATCAACCAAAACAGGGACTTGTTTGATATCATGATCTATATCGTTACTGACCAATATGAAAAATGACATCGTGATCGCCCAGCTCTAGTTACACACAGACTCCTTCCAGCTTCCCCAAAGTTTTTAGAACATATATTTATTTATTTAAATAATAACATCAATAATTACAATCACATTTAATTTGGCTAATCAGTCCGTGCCCGTTTACATTGCTCCGCCTACAAGAATGTCAAAACCTGTGTGAATATACTGAACTGTCAGAGGAAATCTCACAGATTGCCCAATTTTAGTCCCTAATTAGAAATGCTGTACGGCAGGCCGTTTGTGTATTTATTGGTTAATCACACTAGGACTCAGATAGCTGATTACTTTGAGTTTAAACATCAGGAGATGGTTTTTATTGGACATCAAGTCCAATCAGATGAACAGTTGTTGTTTGATCTTAAAGTTATTTTATTTACATTTTCTAATCAGCTAACTTAATAAACACAACTTTATCATTTATATTTGTTTTGACTTTTTATTAAACTATATCTAATTGAATGTTTTTTTTATGGTCATATTTAGAGCTGACAGTCTGGTTGTCATGGTAACTTTAGCTGTTGATTTTCCACATTTGGTTCTATAAATAAATAAATGGTAAATGTTTCATAAATATTTATTTAGAGGTAAAACTCCCCAAAGCGCCGTGCAACACTCAGTCACTCACTGGTGGTGATCAGCTGCCCTGGGGCGCATCAACACCACCAGGTCCCTCGGGCCTCCACCACCAGGTCCCTCGGGCCTCCACCACCAGGTCCCTCGGGCCTCCACCACCAGGTCCCTCGGGCCTCCACCACCAGGTCCCTCTGACCACCACCAGTAGACAAGGGAGCAGGAATTGAACCGGTGACCCTCCGCTCTACCTACTGAGCTACATGTTTTACTTTAACTTCAGTATTTTTGCTCATCAGGATCTGAACTGGACTTGGTGACACATTTCTGAGCTCACACCTGTCCCTAATCTGGACAATCAAACAGGACTAGAAATAAACTCGACCTCAGAGGAGATGGAATGATCATCTGTCTCAGTCAAGGGTCAAAGGTCAGTGGAAATTGAACAAACTAGATCCACCTTTCAGACATCAACACCAGTTTAGAACTGGAGGAATGGAGGAAACTCACCTGAACGGCAGGTAGTAGGCATTGGAACCAGAGATCAGAGCTCTGTAGGCCTCTTCTGGAGTCTTCTTCAGGTAAATCACCTGACATCAAGAAACAGGTGTTCAAATCTGACTACCGTGTTACATAACAGTCTACCTGCTCCCTCACTTGATCTCCAAGTTAGCCAGTCAGCTGTTAGCACCGCTGATGGAACATGAAGTAATAACAGACTGGAATGAAACTAAGAGCCACTAAAATCTTTATTATATCAAAAGTATTATCAGAGAAAACCTCAACTGAGCACACATTAAGCAAAATACAGGCTAACCTACTTTATGAAACTAATAATCCTTTAATGGTAAATGTTGTGTTTAAACTCTAAGAAACACTCGTTGTTGTTGTGAGTCCTCCGGTCTGATTGTGTCACCCTGAAGCTCCTCTATGTTCACAAACAACTTTTGTTTCAACAACATCAAATATTCATCTCACAAAACACAGCAGGGGTGTGTGTGTGTGTGTGTGTGTGCGCGTGCGTGCGTGAGTGAGTGAGTGAGTGCGTGCGAGAGAGAGAGACGCACGCACGCACGCACGCACGCGCACACACGCACACACACACACGCACACGCGCACACGCACACACACGCACGCGCACACACGCACGCACGCGCGCGCACACACGCACGCGCGCGCGCGCGCACACACACACACGCGCGCGCGCGCGCACACACACACACACACACACACACACACACACACACACACCGGATGGTTGACTGGACCTGAAAGGATCAGTTTTAATATACAGATACTTTCTGTTTACTACGGTAGCTGTAGTAGTTGACTGTTTAAACTATGGTAGTAGTAGTAGTAGTTGACTGTGTGGGAGACTATCCTCCCTGGCTGCGCCTCGGCATTGGTGGTGCCTTTCTCCAGTGGCGTGCTGGGGTGTCTCGGGGTCTGGGTCTGGGTGCTGGGGGCGTCTGCCTGCTCTTCTTCCTGTGGCTGCCTGGTGGGATCTGGGCCCCCGGGGGTGGTCGGGCCTCTGCTGGGGCCGGTTCGCTCCTGGGTCTCGGGTCTCTGGTTCCGGCTAGATCTACCCTGGATGGCCGGCTGCAGGCGGTGCCTGTGAGCTCCTAGCCGCGACCCCCCAGGGGCTCTAGTGCGGCGACTGCCGGGGGGCCCACGTGGGGTGAGCCTCTGCGCCCTCTGGGGGAGAGTTTAGCGACTGCCCTGATGGCGATCTCCCTGGGGTGTCCGTGCCCTGGGTGGCCTCTGGACGTCTGGGGCCTGGACCTCCTTCGCGTCCTCCGTGGGCCTTGGGGGCGGGTCTGTGGCTCCTCGAACTTATTATTGAATGTTTCAATAGAGAAACCTTACATAAACAAGCGCGCATATATACACACAGGTGATCACAAGGTGCTCACATAAAGACGACTCAGGTGTTTTCAGACACATTGACTGGGGCTGTGGTTGACACTGAACTCTCTTGAACTGGTGTATACGTATACATTTGAAGAATACACAACTGTTGTGTATTCATATGCTGTTTGTTGCTGTTGTATCTTTTCTCCTGTTTTGTTTGTTTGTGCTTTATTTACAGGTCTAGAAGTGGACTCTTCACGTCTCTTGTTCTCTTCTTTTTCTGTTTACTTTCTCCCCCATCCCTCTTTCTGTACCCTTCCCTTCACTTTCAGGCTCCGTGTCCAATCAACCATAAAAATATTCTAATAAAGATTTTGGGGGTTATATTTAAACAAAAATCAGGAGGAGTTTTAAAGCAGTGGCTGTAACCTCTCACCTTGTTTTTGGCACTCAGACATTATTCTGTTTGCTCCACAGCCGGACAGGACACGGGGTTAAAAAAAAAAAAAAAGTAGTTGACTGTGTTTACTAAGGTAGTAGTAGTAGTAGTAGTAGTAG
>SSNR01000425.1:157187-178677 GCA_006937965.1 Callopanchax toddi | reverse complement strand
TAGTAGTAGTTGACTGTGTTTACTATGGTAGTAGTAATAGTAGTAGTAGTAGTAGTAGTAGCTGACTGTGTTTACTAAGGTAGTAGTAGTAATAGTTGACTGTGTTTACTAAGGTAGTAGTAGTAGTAGTAGTTGACTGTGTTTACTATGGTAGTAGTAGTAGTAGTAGTTGACTGTGTTTACTAAGGTAGTAGTAGTAGTAGTAGAAGTTGACTGTGTTTACTAAGGTAGTAGTAGTAATAGTTGACTGTGTTTACTAAGGTAGTAGTAGTAATAGTTGACTGTGTTTACTAAGGTAGTAGTAGTAGTTGACTGTGTTTACTATGGTAGTAGTAGTAGTAGTTGACTGTGTTTACTATGGTAGTAGTAGTAGTAGTTGACTGTGTTTACTAAGGTAGTAGTAGTAATAGTTGACTGTGTTTACTAAGGTAGTAGTAGTAATAGTTGACTGTGTTTACTAAGGTAGTAGTAGTAGTAGTAATAGTTGACTGTGTTTACTAAGGTAGTAGTAGTAGTAGTAGTAGTAGAAGTTGACTGTGTTTACTAAGGTAGTAGTAATAGTAGTAGAAGTTGACTGTGTTTACTAAGGTAGTAGTAGTAATAGTTGACTGTGTTTACTAAGGTAGTAGTAGTAATAGTTGACTGTGTTTACTAAGGTAGTAGTAGTAGTAGTAGTAGTAGTTGACTGTGTTTACTAAGGTAGTAGTAGTAGTAGTAGTAGTAGAAGTTGACTGTGTTTACTAAGGTAGTAGTAATAGTAGTAGAAGTTGACTGTGTTTACCAAGGTAGTAGTAGTAATAGTTGACTGTGTTTACTAAGGTAGTAGTAGTAATAGTTGACTGTGTTTACTAAGGTAGTAGTAGTAATAGTTGACTGTGTTTACTAAGGTAGTAGTAGTAGTAGTAGTTGACTGTGTTTACTAAGGTAGTAGTAGAAGTAGTAGTTGACTGTGTTTACTAAGGTAGTAGTAGTAGTAGTAGTTGACTGTGTTTACTAAGGTAGTAGTAGTAATAGTTGACTGTGTTTACTAAGGTAGTAGTAGTAATAGTAGTAGTAGTAGTTGACTGTGTTTACTAAGGTAGTAGTAGTAGTAGTAGTAGTAGTAGTAGTAGTAGTAGTAGTAGTAATAGTTGACTGTGTTTACTAAGGTAGTAGTAGTAATAGTTGACTGTGTTTACTAAGGTAGTAGTAGTAATAGTTGACTGTGTTTACTAAGGTAGTAGTAGTAGTAGTAGTTGATTGTTTTTACTATGGTAGTAGTAGTAATAGTTGACTATGTTTACTAAGGGAGTAGTAGTAATAGATGACTGTGTTTACTAAGGTAGTAGTAGTAATAGTTGACTGTGTTTACTAAGGTAGTAGTAGTAGTAGTAGTTGACGGTGTTTACTATGGTAGTAGTAGTAGTAGTTGTTGACTGTGTTTACTATGGTAGTAGTAGTAGTAGTTGACTGTGTTTACTAAGGTAGTAGTAGTAGTAGTTGACTGTGTTTACTAAGGTAGTAGTAATAGTAGTAGTAGTAGTAGTAGTAGTAGTAGCTGACTGTGTTTACTAAGGTAGTAGTAGTAATAGTTGACTGTGTTTACTAAGGTAGTAGTAGTAATAGTTGACTGTGTTTACTAAGGTAGTAGTAGTAATAGTAGACTGTGTTTACTAAGGTAGTAGTAGTAGTAGTAGTTGACTGTGTTTACGAAGGTAGTAGTAGTAGTATTTGACTGTGTTTACTATGGTAGTAGTAGTAGTTGACTGTTTACTAAGGTAGCAGTAGTAGTAGTAGTAGTAGTAGTTGACTGTGTTTACTAAGGTAGTAGTAGTAGTAGTAGTAGTAGTAGTAGTAGTAGTTGACTGTGTTTACTAAGGTAGTAGTAGTAATAGTTGACTGTGTTTACTAAGGTAGTAGTAGTAATAGTTGACTGTGTTTACTAAGGTAGTAGTAGTAGTAGTTGACTGTGTTTACTATGGTAGTAGTAGTAGTAGTAGTAGTAGTAGTTGACTGTGTTTACTAAGGTAGTAGTAGTAGTAGTAGTAATAGTTGACTGTGTTTACTAAGGTAGTAGTAGTAGTTGACTGTGTTTACTAAGGTAGTAGTAGTAGTAGTAGTTGACTGTGTTTACTAAGGTAGTAGTAGTAGTAGTTGTCTGTGTTTACTATGGTAGTAGTAGTAGTAGTTGACTGTGTTTACTAAGGTAGTAGTAGTAGTAGTAGTTGACTGTGTTTACTAAGGTAGTAGTAGTAGTAGTAGTTGACTGTGTTTACTATGGTAGTAGTAGTAGTAGTTGACTGTGTTTACTAAGGTAGTAGTAGTAGTAGTAGTAGTAGAAGTTGACTGTGTTTACTAAGGTAGTAGTAATAGTAGTAGAAGTTGACTGTGTTTACTAAGGTAGTAGTAGTAATAGTAGAAGGAGTTTACTAAGGTAGTAGTAGTAATAGTTGACTGTGTTTACTAAGGTAGTAGTAGTAATAGTTGACTGTGTTTACTAAGGTAGTAGTAGTAATAGTTGACTGTGTTTACTAAGGTAGTAGTAGTAATAGTTGACTGTGTTTACTAAGGTAGTAGTAGTAGTAGTTGACTGTGTTTACTAAGGTAGTAGTAGTAGTAGTAGTAGTAGTAGTAGTAGTAGTAGTTGACTGTGTTTACTAAGGTAGTAGTAGTAGTAGTAGTTGACTGTGTTTACTATGGTAGTAGTAGTAGTAGTTGACTGTGTTTACTATGGTAGTAGTAGTAGTAGTTGACTGTGTTTACTAAGGTAGTAGTAGTAATAGTTGACTGTGTTTACTAAGGTAGTAGTAGTAGTAGTAGTAGTAGAAGTAGAATAAAACTATGGTAGTAGTAGTAGTAGTTGACTGTGTTTACTAAGGTAGTAGTAGTAGTAGTAGTAATAGTTGACTGTGTTTACTAAGGTAGTAGTAGTAATAGTTGACTGTGTTTACTAAGGTAGTAGTAGTAATAGTTGACTGTGTTTACTAAGGTAGTAGTAGTAGTAGTAGTTGACTGTGTTTACTAAGGTAGTAGTAGTAGTAGTAGTAGTAGAAGTTGACTGTGTTTACTAAGGTAGTAGTAGTAATAGTTGACTGTGTTTACTAAGGTAGTAGTAGTAATAGTTGACTGTGTTTACTAAGGTAGTAGTAGTAATAGTTGACTGTGTTTACTAAGGTAGTAGTAGTAATAGTTGACTGTGTTTACTAAGGTAGTAGTAGTAATAGTTGATTGTGTTTACTAAGGTAGTAGTAGTAATAGTTGACTGTGTTTACTAAGGTAGTAGTAGTAGTTGACTGTGTTTACTAAGGTAGTAGTAGTATAGTAGTTGACTGTGTTTACTATGGTAGTAGTAGTAGTAGTTGACTGTGTTTAATATGGTAGTAGTAGTAGTAGTTGACTGTGTTTACTGTGGTAGTAGTAGTAGTAGTTGACTGTGTTTACTAAGGTAGTAGTAGTATTAGTTGACTGTGTTTACTAAGGTAGTAGTAGTAATAGTTGACTGTGTTTACTAAGGTAGTAGTAGTAATAGTTGACTGTGTTTACTAAGGTAGTAGTAGTAGTAGTTGACTGTGGTTACTAAGGTAGTAGTAGTAGTAGTTGACTGTGTTTACTAAGGTAGTAGTAGTAGTATTTGACTGTGTTTACTAAGGTAGTAGTAGTAGTTGACTGTTTACTAAGGTAGCAGTAGTAGTAGTAGTTGACTTTTACGAAGGTAGTAGTAGTAGTAGTAGTAGTAGTAGTAGACTGTGTTTACTAAGGTAGTAGTAGTAGTAGTAGTTGACTGTGTTTACTATGGTAGTAGTAGTAATAGTTGACTGTGTTTACTATGGTAGTAGTAGTAGTAGTAGTAATAGTTGACTGTGTTTACTATGGTAGTAGTAGTAGTAGTTGACTGTGTTTACTAAGGTCGTAGTAGTAGTAGTTGAATGTGTTTACTAAGGTAGTAGTAGTAGTAGTTGACTGTGTTTACTAAGGTAGTAGTAGTAGTAGTTGACTGTGTTTACTAAGGTAGTAGTAGTTGACTGTGTTTACTAAGGTAGTAGTAGTTGACTGTGTTTACTAAGGTAGTAGTAGTTGACTGTGTTTACTAAAGTAGTAGTAGTAATAGTTGACTGAGAAAACTATGGTAGTAGTAGTAGTAGTTGACTGTGTTTACAAAGATAGTAGTAGTAGTAGTAGTAGTAGTAGTAGTAGTAATAGTTGACTGTGTTTACTAAGGTAGTAGTATTAATAGATGACTGTGTTTACTAAGGTAGTAGTAGTAATAGTTGACTGTGTTTACTAAGGTAGTAGTAATAGTTGACTGTGTTTACTAAGGTAGTAGTAGTAGTAGTAGTAGTTGACTGTGTTTACTAAGGTAGTAGTAGTAGTAGTTGACTGATTACTAAGGTAGTAGTAGTAGTAGTTGACTGTGTTTACTAAGGTAGTAGTAGTAATAGATGACTGTGTTTACTAAGGTAGTAGTAGTAATAGTTGACTGTGTTTACTAAGGTAGTAGTAATAGTAGTAGTTGACTGTGTTTATTATGGTAGTAGTAGTAATAGTTGACTGTGTTTACTATGGTAGTAGTAGTTGACTGTGTTTACTATGGTAGTAGTAGTTGACTGTGTTTACTATGGTAGTAGTAGTAGTAGTTGACCCTCTGTCCTAGGGTAGTAGTAGTAGTAGTTGTTGACTGTGTTTACTATGGTAGTAGTAGTAGTTGACTGTGTTTACTTTGGAAGTAGTAGTTGTTGACTGTGTTTACTATGGTAGTAGTAGTAGTTGACTGTGTTTACTTTGGAAGTAGTAGTAGTTGACTGTGTTTACTATGGTAGTAGTAGTAGTAGTAGTAGAAGTTGACTGTTTTTACTATGGTAGTAGTAGTAGTAGTAGTAGTTGACTGTGTTTACTATGGTAGTAGTAGTAGTAGTAGTAGTAGTAGTTGACTGTGTTTACTATGGCAGTAGTAGTAGTAGTAGTTGACTGTGTTTACTAAGGTAGTAGTAGTAGTAGTAGTTGACTGTGTTTACTATAGTAGTAGTAGTAGTAGTTGACTGTGTTTACTATGGTAGTAGTAGTAATAGTTGACTGTGTTTACTAAGGTAGTAGTAGTAGTAGTAGTTGACTGTGTTTACTAAGGTAGTAGTAGTAGTAGTTGACTGTTTACTAAGGTAGTAGTAGTAGTAGTTGACTGTGTTTACTAAGGTAGTAGTAGTAATAGTTGACTGTGTTTACTAAGGTAGTAGTAGTAGTAGTAGTTGACTGTGTTTACTAAGGTAGTAGTAGTAGTAATAGTTGACTGTGTTTACTATGGTAGTAGTAGTAATAGTTGACTGTGTTTACTATGGTAGTAGTAGTAATAGTTGACTGTGTTTACTAAGGTAGTAGTAGTAGTAGTAGTAGTAGTAGTTGACTGTGTTTACTAAGGTAGTAGTAGTAGTAGTAGTTGACTGTGTTTACTAAGGTAGTAGTAGTAGTAATAGTTGACTGTGTTTACTATGGTAGTAGTAGTAATAGTTGACTGTGTTTACTAAGGTAGTAGTAGTAGTAGTAGTAGTAGTAGTTGACTGTGTTTACTAAGGTAGTAGTAGTAGTAGTAGTAGTAGTAGTAGTAGTAGTAGTAGTAGTAATAGTTGACTGTGTTTACTAAGGGAGTAGTAGTAATAGATGACTGTGTTTACTAAGGTAGTAGTAATAGTAGTGGTTGACTGTGTTTACTATGGTAGTAGTAGTAATAGTTGACTGTGTTTACTAAGGTAGTAGTAGTAATAGTTGACTGTGTTTACTAAGGTAGTAGTAGAAGCAGTAGTTGACTGTGTTTACTAAGGTAGTAGTAGTAGTAGTTGACTGTGTTTACTAAGGTAGTAGTAGTAGTAGTTGACTGTGTTTACTAAGGTAGTAGTAGTAGTAGTAGTAGTAGTAGTAGTAGTAGTAGTTGACTGTGTTTACTATGGTAGTAGTAGTAGTAGTAGTTGACTGTGTTTACTATGGTAGTAGTAGTAGTAGTAATAGTTGACTGTGTTTACTAAGGTAGTAGTAATAGTTGACTGTGTTTACTAAGGTAGTAGTAGTAGTAGTAGTTGACTGTGTCTACTATGGTAGTAGTAGTAATAGTTGACTGTGTTTACTATGGTAGTAGTAGTAATAGTTGACTGTGTTTACTAAGGTAGTAGTAGAAGTAGTAGTTGACTGTGTTTACAAAGGTAATAGTAGTAGTAATAGTTGACTGTGTTTACAAAGGTAGTAGTAGTAGTAATAGTTGACTGTGTTTACTATGGTAGTAGTAGTAATAGTTGACTGTGTTTACTAAGGTAGTAGTAGTAGTAGTAGTTGACTATGTTTACTAAGGTAGTAGTAGTAGTAGTAGTAGTAGTAGTAGTAGTAGTAGTAGTTGACTGTGTTTACTAAGGTAGTAGTAGTAGTAGTTGACTGTGTTTACTAAGGTAGTAGTAGTAGTAGTAGTTGACTGAGAAAACTATGGTAGTAGTAGTAGTAGTTGACTGTGTTTACTAAGGTAGTAGTAGTAGTAGTAGTAATAGTTGACTGTGTTTACTAAGGTAGTAGTAGTAATAGATGACTGTGTTTACTAAGGTAGTAGTAGTAATAGTTGACTGTGTTTACTAAGGTAGTAGTAATAGTAGTAGTTGACTGTGTTTACTATGGTAGTAGTAATAGTAGTAGTTGACTGTGTTTACTATGGTAGTAGTAGTAATAGTTGACTGTGTTTACTATGGTAGTAGTAGTAGTAGTAGTAGTAGTAGTAGTTGACTGTGTTTACTAAGGTAGTAGTAGTAGTAGTAGTAGTAGTAGTTGACTGTGTTTACTATGGTAGTAGTAGTAGTAATAGTTGACTGTGTTTACTAAGGTAGTAGTAGTAGAAGTAGTAATAGTTGACTGTGTTTACTAAGGTAGTAGTAGTAGTAGTAGTTGACTGTGTTTACTAAGGTAGTAGTAGTAGTAGTAGTTGACTGTGTTTACTATGGTAGTAGTAGTAGTAGTAGTTGACTGTGTTTACTATGGTAGTAGTAGTAGTAGTAATAGTTGACTGTGTTTACTAAGGTAGTAGTAATAGTTGACTGTGTTTACTAAGGTAGTAGTAATAGTTGACTGTGTTTACTAAGGTAGTAGTAGAAGTAGTTGACTGTGTTTACTAAGGTAGTAGTAGTAGTAGTTGACTGTGTTTACTAAGGTAGTAGTAGTAGTAGTTGACTGTGTTTACTAAGGTAGTAGTAGTAGTAGTAGTAGTAGTTGACTGTTTACTAAGGTAGCAGTAGTAGTAGTAGTTGACTGTTTACTTAGGTAGTAGTAGTAGTAGTAGTAGTTGACTGTGTTTACTAAGGTAGTAGTAGTAGTAGTTGACTGTGTTTACTAAGGTAGTAGTAGAAGTGGTAGTTGTCTGTTTACTAAGGTAGTAGTAGTAGTAGTAGTTGATTGTTTACTATGGTAGTAGTAGTAGTAGTTGACTGTGTTTACTATGGTAGTAGTAGTTGACTGTGTTTACTATGGTAGTAGTAGTAGTAGTTGACGGTGTTTACTATGGTAGTAGTAGTAGTAGTAGTAGTAGTAGTAGTAGTTGACTGTGTTTACTAAGGTATGGTAGTAGTAGTAGTTGACTGTGTTTGCTATGGTAGTAGTAGTAGTTGACTGTGTTTACTATGGTAGTAGTAGTAGTAGTTGACTGTGTTTACTATGGTAGTAGTAGTAGTAGTAGTTGACTGTTTACTAAGGTAGTAGTAGTAGTAGTAGTTGACTGTGTTTGCTATGGTAGTAGTAGTAGTAGTTGACTGTGTTTACTATGGTAGTAGTAGTTGACTGTGTTTACTATGGTAGTAGTAGTAGTAGTAGTTGACTGTGTTTACTAAGGTAGTAGTAGTAATAGTTGACTGTGTTTACTAAGGTAGTAGTAGTAATAGTTGACTGTGTTTACTAAGGTAGTAGTAGTAGTAGTAGTAGTAGTAGTTGACTGTGTTTACTAAGGTAGTAGTAGTAGTAGTAGTAGTAGTAGTAGTAGTAGTAGTAGTAGTAGTAGTTGACTGTGTTTACTATGGTAGTAGTAGTAGTAGTAGTTGACTGTGTTTACTATAGTAGTAGTAGTAATAGTTGACTGTGTTTACTAAGGTAGTAGTAGTAATAGATGACTGTGTTTACTAAGGTAGTAGTAGTAATAGTTGACTGTGTTTACTAAGGTAGAAGTAGTAGTAGTAGTTGACTGTGTTTACTATGGTAGTAGTAGTAGTAGTTGACTGTGTTTGCTATGGTAGTAGTAGTAGTAGTTGACTGTGTTTGCTATGGTAGTAGTAGTAGTAGTAGTAGTAGTAGTAGTAGTAGTAGTAGTAGTAATAGTTGACGGTGTTTATAAGGTAGTAGTAGTTGACTGTGTTTACTAAGGTAGTAGTAGTAGTAGTAGTTGACTGTGTTTACTATGGTAGTAGTAGTAATAGTTGACTGTGTTTACTATGGTAGTAGTAGTAGTAGTTGACTGTGTTTACTAAGGTAGTAGTAGTAATAGTTGACGGTGTTTACTAAGGTAGTAGTAGAAGTAGTAGTTGACTGTGTTTACTAAGGTAGTAGTAGTAGTAGTAGTTGACTGTGTTTACTATGGTAGTAGTAGTAGTAGTAGTAGTAGTAGTAGTAGTAGTTGACTGTGTTTACTAAGGTAGTAGTAGTAATAGTTGACTGTGTTTACTAAGGTAGTAGTAGTAGTAATAGTTGACTGTGTTTACTAAGGTAGTAGTAGTAATAGTTGACTGTGTTTACTATGGTAGTAGTAGTAATAGTTGACTGTGTTTACTAAGGTAGTAGTAGTAATAGTTGACTGTGTTTACTAAGGTAGTAGTAGTAGTAGTAGTAGTAGTAGTAGTAGTTGACTGTGTTTACTAAGGTAGTAGTAGTAGTAGTTGACTGTGTTTACTAAGGTAGTAGTAGTAGTAGTTGACTGTGTTTACTAAGGTAGTAGTAGTTGACTGTGTTTACTAAGGTAGTAGTAGTTGACTGTGTTTACTAAGGTAGTAGTAGTAGTAGTTGACTGTGTTTACTAAGGTAGTAGTAGTAGTATTTGACTGTGTTTACTAAGGTAGTAGTAGTAGTTGACTGTTTACTAAGGTAGCAGTAGTAGTAGTAGTTGACTTTTACTAAGGTAGTAGTAGTAGTAGTAGTAGTAGTAGTAGTTGACTGTGTTTACTAAGGTAGTAGTAGTAGTAGTAGTAGTAGTAGTTGACTGTGTTTACTATGGTAGTAGTAGTAGTAGTAGTTGACTGTGTTTACTATGGTAGTAGTAGTAATAGTTGACTGTGTTTACTAAGGTAGTAGTAGTAGTAGTAGTAGTAGTAGTTGACTGTGTTTACTAAGGAGTAGTAGTAATAGATGACTGTGTTTACTAAGGTAGTAGTAGTAGTAGTTGACTGTGTTTAATAAGGTAGTAGTAGTAGTAGTAGTTGACTGTGTTTACTAAGGTAGTAGTAGTAGTTGACTGTGTTTTCTAAGGTAGTAGTAGTAGTATTTGACTGTGTTTACTAAGGTAGTAGTAGTAGTTGACTGTTTACTAAGGTAGCAGTAGTAGTAGTAGTTGACTTTTACGAAGGTAGTAGTAGTAGTAGTAGTAGTAGTAGTAGTAGTAGACTGTGTTTACTAAGGTAGTAGTAGTAGTAGTTGACTGTGTTTACTAAGGTAGTAGTAGTAATAGTTGACTGTGTTTACTATGGTAGTAGTAGTAGTAATAGTTGACTGTGTTTACTAAGGTAGTAGTAGTAGTAGTTGACTGTGTTTACTATGGTAGTAGTAGTAGTAGTAGTAGTAGTAGTTGACTGTGTTTACTAAGGTAGTAGTAGTAATAGTTGACTGTGTTTACTAAGGTAGTAGTAGTAGTAGTTGACTGTGTTTACTAAGGTAGTAGTAGTAATAGTTGACTGTGTTTACTAAGGTAGTAGTAGAAGTAGTAGTTGACTGTGTTTACAAAGGTAGTAGTAGTAGTAATAGTTGACTGTGTTAACAAAGGTAGTAGTAGTAGTAATAGTTGACTGTGTTTACTATGGTAGTAGTAGTAATAGTTGACTGTGTTTACTAAGGTAGTAGTAGTAGTAGTAGTAGTAGTAGTTGACTGTGTTTACTAAGGTAGTAGTAGTAGTAGTAGTAGTAGTAGTAGTAGTAGTAGTAGTAATAGTTGACTGTGTTTACTAAGGGAGTAGTAGTAATAGATGACTGTGTTTACTAAGGTAGTAGTAGTAATAGTTGACTGTGTTTACTAAGGTAGTAGTAATAGTAGTGGTTGACTGTGTTTACTAAGGTAGTAGTAGTAATAGTTGACTGTGTTTACTAAGGTAGTAGTAGTAATAGTTGACTGTGTTTACTAAGGTAGTAGTAGAAGTAGTAGTTGACTGTGTTTACTAAGGTAGTAGTAGTAGTAGTTGACTGTGTTTACTAAGGTAGTAGTAGTAGTAGTTGACTGAGAAAACTATGGTAGTAGTAGTAGTAGTTGACTGTGTTTACTAAGGTAGTAGAAGTAATAGTTGACTGTGTTTACTAAGGTAGTAGTAGTAATAGATGACTGTGTTTACTAAGGTAGTAGTAGTAATAGTTGACTGTGTTTACTAAGGTAGTAGTAGTAATAGTTGACTGTGTTTACTAAGGTAGTAGTAGTAATAGTTGACTGTGTTTACTAAGGTAGTAGTAGTAGTAGTTGACTGTGTTTACTAAGGTAGTAGTAGTAGTAGTTGACTGTGTTTACTAAGGTAGTAGTAGTAGTAGTAGTTGACTGTTTACTAAGGTAGCAGTAGTAGTAGTAGTTGACTGTTTACGTAGGTAGTAGTAGTAGTAGTAGTAGTTGACTGTGTTTACTAAGGTAGTAGTAGTAGTAGTTGACTGTGTTTACTAAGGTAGTAGTAGAAGTGGTAGTTGACTGTTTACTAAGGTAGTAGTAGTAGTTGACTGTTTACTAAGGTAGAAGTAGTAGTAGTAGTTGACTGTGTTTACTATGGTAGTAGTAGTAGTAGTTGACTGTGTTTGCTATGGTAGTAGTAGTAGTAGTTGACTGTGTTTGCTATGGTAGTAGTAGTAGTTGACTGTGTTTGCTATGGTAGTAGTAGTAGTTGACTGTGTTTGCTATGGTAGTAGTAGTAGTTGTTGACTGTGTTTACTATGGTAGTAGTAGTTGACTGTGTTTACTATGGTAGTAGTAGTTGACTGTGTTTACTATGGTAGTAGTAGTAGTAGTAATAGTTGACTGTGTTTACTAAGGTAGTAGTAATAGTTGACTGTGTTTACTAAGGTAGTAGTAGTAGTAGTAGTTGACTGTGTTTACTATTGTAGTAGTAGTAGTAGTTGACTGTGTTTGCTATGGTAGTAGTAGTAGTTGACTGTGTTTGCTATGGTAGTAGTAGTAGTTGACTGTGTTTACTATGGTAGTAGTAGTAATAGTTGACTGTGTTTACTAAGGTAGTAGTAGTAATAGTTGACTGTGTTTACTAAGGTAGTAGTAGTAATAGTTGACTGTGTTTACTAAGGTAGTAGTAGTAATAGTTGACTGTGTTTACTAAGGTAGTAGTAGAAGTAGTAGTTGACTGTGTTTACTATGGTAGTAGTAGTAGTAGTAGTTGACTGTGTTTACTATGGTAGTAGTAGTTGACTGTGTTTACTATGGTAGTAGTAGTTGACTGTGTTTACTATGGTAGTAGTAGTTGACTGTGTTTACTATGGTAGTAGTAGTAGTAGTCGACCCTCTGTCCTAGGGTAGTAGTAGTAGTAGTTGTTGACTGTGTTTACTATGGTAGTAGTAGTAGTTGACTGTGTTTACTTTGGAAGTAGTAGTAGTTGACTGTGTTTACTAAGGTAGTAGTAGTAATAGTTGACTGTGTTTACTAAGGTAGTAGTAGAAGTAGTAGTTGACTGTGTTTACTAAGGTAGTAGTAGTAGTTGACTGTGTTTGCTATGGTAGTAGTAGTAGTTGACTGTGTTTGCTATGGTAGTAGTAGTAGTAGTTGACTGTGTTTACTATGGTAGTAGTAGTTGACTGTGTTTACTATGGTAGTAGTAGTTGACTGTGTTTACTATGGTAGTAGTAGTAGTAGTAGTAGAAGTTGACTGTTTTTACTATGGTAGTAGTAGTAGTAGTAGTAGTTGACTGTGTTTACTATGGTAGTAGTAGTAGTAGTAGTAGTTGACTGTGTTTACTATGGTAGTAGTAGTAGTAGTAGTAGTAGTAGTTGACTGTGTTTACTATGGCAGTAGTAGTAGTAGTAGTTGACTGTGTTTACTATGGCAGTAGTAGTAGTAGTAGTTGACTGTGTTTACTATGGCAGTAGTAGTAATAGTTGACTGTGTTTACTAAGGTAGTAGTAGTAATAGTTGACTGTGTTTACTATGGTAGTAGTAGTAGTAGTAGTAGTAGTAGTTGACTGTGTTTACTAAGGTAGTAGTAGTAATAGTTGACTGTGTTTACTAAGGTAGTAGTTGTAGTAGTAGTTGACTGTGTTTACTAAGGTAGTAGTAGTAATAGTTGACTGTGTTTACTAAGGTAGTAGTAGAAGTAGTAGTTGACTGTGTTTACTAAGGTAGTAGTAGTAGTAATAGTTGACTGTGTTTACTAAGGTAGTAGTAGTAGTAGTAGTAGTAGTAGTAGTAGTAGTAGTAGTAGTTGACTGTGTTTACTAAGGTAGTAGTAGTAGTAGTAGTTGACTGTATTTACTAAGGTAGTAGTAGTAGTAGTTGACTGTGTTTACTAAGGTAGTAGTAGTAGTAGTTGACTGAGAAAACTATGGTAGTAGTAGTAGTAGTTCACTGTGTTTACTAAGGTAGTAGTAGTAGTAGTAGTAGTAATAGTTGACTGTGTTTACTAAGGTAGTAGTAGTAATAGATGACTGTGTTTACTAAGGTAGTAGTAGTAATAGTTGACTGTGTTTACTAAGGTAGTAGTAATAGTAGTTGACTGTGTTTACTAGGGTAGTAGTAGTAATAGTTGACTGTGTTTACTAAGGTAGTAGTAGTAGTAGTTGACTGATTACTAAGGTAGTAGTAGTAGTAGTTGACTGTGTTTACTAAGGTAGTAGTAGTAATAGATGACTGTGTTTACTAAGGTAGTAGTAGTAATAGTTGACTGTGTTTACTAAGGTAGTAGTAATAGTAGTAGTTGACTGTGTTTATTATGGTAGTAGTAGTAATAGTTGACTGTGTTTACTAAGGTAGTAGTAGTAATAGTTGACTGTGTTTACTAAGGTAGTAGTAGAAGTAGTAGTTGACTGTGTTTACTAAGGTAGTAGTAGTAGTTGACTGTGTTTTCTAAGGTAGTAGTAGTAGTAGTAGTAGTTGACTGTGTTTACTATGGTAGTAGTAGTAATAGTTGACTGTGTTTACTAAGGTAGTAGTAGTAATAGTTGACTGTGTTTACTAAGGTAGTAGTAGTAATAGTTGACTGTGTTTACTAAGGTAGTAGTAGAAGTAGTAGTTGACTGTGTTTACTAAGGTAGTAGTAGTAGTAGTAGTTGACTGTGTTTACTAAGGTAGTAGTAGTAGTAGTTGACTGTGTTTACTAAGGTAGTAGTAGTAGTAGTTGACTTTGTTTACTAAGGTAGAAGTAGTAGTAGTTGACTGAGAAAACTATGGTAGTAGTAGTAGTAGTTGACTGTGTTTACTAAGGTAGTAGTAGTAGTAGTAGTAGTAGTTGACTGTTTACTAAGGTAGCAGCAGTAGTAGTAGTTGACTGTTAACTTAGGTAGTAGTAGTAGTAGTAGTAGTTGACTGTGTTTACTAAGGTAGTAGTAGTAGTAGTTGACTGTGTTTACTAAGGTAGTAGTAGTAGTGGTAGTTGACTGTTTACTAAGGTAGTAGTAGTAGTTGACTGTTTACTAAGGTAGAAGTAGTAGTAGTAGTTGACTGTGTTTACTATGGTAGTAGTAGTAGTAGTTGACTGTGTATGCTATGGTAGTAGTAGTAGTTGACTGTGTTTACTATGGTAGTAGTAGTAGTAGTTGACTGTGTTTGCTATTGTAGTAGTAGTAGTTGACTGTTTGCTATGGTAGTAGTAGTAGTTGACTGTGTTTGCTATGGTTGTAGTAGTAGTAGTTGACTGTGTTTGCTATGGTAGTAGTAGTAGTAGTTGACTGTGTTTACTATGATAGTAGTAGTTGACTGTGTTTACTATGGTAGTAGTAGTTGACTGTGTTTACTATGGTAGTAGTAGTTGACTGTGTTTACTATGGTAGTAGTAGTAGTAGTTGACTGTGTTTACTATGGTACTAGTAGTAGTAGTAGTTGACTGTGTTTACTATGGTAGTAGTAGTAGTAGTTGACCCTCTGTCCTAGGGTAGAAGTAGTAGTTGTTGACTGTGTTTACTATGGTAGTAGTAGTTGACTGTGTTTACTATGGTAGTAGTAGTTGACTGTGTTTACTATGGTAGTAGTAGTAGTAGTAGTAGTTGACTGTGTTTACTATGGTAGTAGTAGTAGTAGTAGTAGTAGTAGTAGTTGACTGTGTTTACTATGGCAGTAGTAGTAGTAGTAGTTGACTGTGTTTACTATGGTAGTAGTAGTTGACTGTGTTTACTATGGTAGTAGTAGTAGTAGTTGACTGTGTTTACTATGGTAGTAGTAGTAGTAGTAGTTGACTGTGTTTACTATGGTAGTAGTAGTAGTAGTTGACCCTCTGTCCTAGGGTAGTAGTAGTAGTAGTTGACTGTGTTTACTATGGTGGTAGTAGTAGTAGTAGTAGACTGTGTTTACTATGGTGGTAGTAGTAGTAGTAGACTGTGTTTACTATGGTGGTAGTAGTAGTAGATGACTGTGTTTACTATGGTGGTAGTAGTAGTAGTAGTAGTTGACCCTCTGTCATAGGGTAGTAGTAGTAGTAGTAGACTGTGTTTACTATGGTGGTAGTAGTAGTTGACCCTCTGTCCTAGGGTAGTAGTAGTAGTAGTAGACTGTGTTTACTATGGTGGTAGTAGTTGTAGTTGACTGTGTTTACTATGGTGGTAGTAGTAGTAGTAGTGACTGTGTTTACTATGGTAGTAGTAGTAGTAGTAGTTGACTGTGTTTGCTATGGTAGTAGTAGTAGTTGACTGTGTTTGCTATGGTAGTAGTAGTAGTTGACTGTGTTTGCTATGGTAGTAGTAGTAGTTGACTGTGTTTACTATGGTGGTAGTAGTAGTTGACCCTCTGTCCTAGGGTAGTAGTAGTAGTAGTAGACTGTGTTTACTATGGTGGTAGTAGTTGTAGTTGACTGTGTTTACTATGGTGGTAGTAGTAGTAGTAGTGACTGTGTTTACTATGGTAGTAGTAGTAGTAGTAGTTGACTGTGTTTACTATGGTAGTAGTAGTAGTTGACTGTTTTCTATGGTAGTAGTAGTAGTTGACTGTGTTTACTATGGTAGTAGTAGTAGTAGTAGTAGTTGTTGACTGTTTACTATGGTAGTAGTAGTAGTAGTAGTAGTTGACTGTGTTTGCTATGGTAGTAGTAGTAGTTGACTGTGTTTGCTATGGTATTTGTAGTAGTTGACTGTGTTTACTATGGTAGTAGCAGTAGTAGTTGACTGTGTTTACTATGGTAGTAGTAGTAGTTGACTGTGTTTGCTATGGTAGTAGTAGTAGTAGTTGACTGTGTTTACTATGGTAGTAGTAGTAGTTGACTGTTTGCTATGGTAGTAGTTGACTGTGTTTACTATGGTAGTAGTAGTAGTAGTAGTAGTAGTTGACTGTGTTTACTATGGTAGTAGTAGTAGTAGTTGACTGTGTTTGCTATGGTAGTAGTAGTAGTAGTAGTTGACTGTGTTTGCTATGGTAGTAGTAGTAGTTGACTGTGTTTGCTATGGTATTTGTAGTAGTTGACTGTGTTTACTATGGTAGTAGCAGTAGTAGTTGACTGTGTTTACTATGGTAGTAGTAGTAGTTGACTGTGTTTGCTATGGTAGTAGTAGTAGTAGTTGACTGTGTTTACTATGGTAGTAGTAGTAGTTGACTGTTTGCTATGGTAGTAGTTGACTGTGTTTACTATGGTAGTAGTAGTAGTAGTAGTAGTAGTTGACTGTGTTTACTATGGTAGTAGTAGTAGTAGTTGACTGTGTTTGCTATGGTAGTAGTAGTAGTAGTTGACTGTGTTTACTATGGGGGTAGTAGTAGTAGTAGTAGTTGACTGTGTTTACTATGGTAGTAGTAGTAGTAGTTGACTGTGTTTACTATGGTAGTAGTAGTAGTAGTAGTTGACTGTGTTTACTATGGTAGTAGTAGTTGACTGTGTTTACTAAGGTAGTAGTAGTAATAGTTGACTGTGTTTACTAAGGTAGTAGTAGTAGTAGTTGTTGACTGTGTTTACTATGGTAGTAGTAGTTGACTGTGTTTGCTATGGTAGTAGTAGTAGTTGACTGTTTTCTATGGTAGTAGTAGTAGTTGACTGTGTTTGCTATGGTAGTAGTAGTAGTAGTTGACCCTCTGTCCTAGGGTAGTAGTAGTAGTAGTAGACTGTGTTTACGATGGTAGTAGTAGTAGTAGTTGACTGTGTTTACTTTGGAAGTAGTAGTTGTTGACTGTGTTTACTATGGTAGTAGTAGTAGTTGTCTGTGTTTACTATGGTAGTAGTAGTAGTAGTTGACTGTGTTTACTATGGTTGTAGTAGTAGTAGTAGTCGTAGTTGTCTGTGTTTACTATTGTGGTAGTAGTAGTAGTAGTAGTTGACTGTGTTTACTATGGTAGTGGTAGTAGTAGTAGTAGTAGTCTGTGTTTACTATGGTGGTAGTAGTAGTAGTTGACTGTGTTTATTATGGTGGTAGTAGTAGTAGTAGTAGTTGACTGTGTTTACTATGGTAGTAGTAGTAGTAGTAGTAGTTGACTGTGTTTACTAAGGTAGTAGTAGTAGTAGTTGACTGTGTTTACTATGGTAGTAGTAGTAGTAGTTGACTGTGTTTACTAAGGTAGTAGTAGTAGTAGTTGACTGTGTTTACTAAGGTAGTAGTAGTAGTAGTAGTAGTAGTAGTTGACTGTGTTTAATAAGGTAGTAGTAGTAGTAGTTGACTGTGTTTACTATGGTAGTAGTAGTTGACTGTGTTTGCTATGGTAGTAGTAGTAGTTGACTGTTTTTGCTATGGTAGTAGTAGTAGTAGTTGACCCTCTGTCCTAGGGTAGTAGTAGTAGTAGTTGACTGTGTTTAATAAGGTAGTAGTAGTAGTAGTTGACTGTGTTTACTAAGGTAGTAGTAGTAGTAGTTGATTGTGATTATTAAGGTAGTAGTAATAGTAGTAGTTGACTGTGTTTACTATGGTAGTAGTAGTAGTAGTTGACTGTGTTTACTATGGTAGTAGTAGTAGTTGACTGTGTTTACTATGGTAGTAGTAGTAGTAGTAGTAGTAGTAGTTGACTGTGTTTACTAAGGTAGTAGTAGTAGTAGTTGACTGTGTTTACTAAGGTAGTAGTAGTAGTTGACTGTGTTTGCTATGGTAGTAGTAGTAGTTGACTGTGTTTACTAAGGTAGTAGTAGAAGTAGTAGTTGACTGTGTTTACTAAGGTAGTAGTAGTAGTAGTAGTTGACTGTGTTTACTATGGTAGTAGTAGTTCACTGTGTTTACTAAGGTAGTAGTAGTAGTAGTAGTAGTAATAGTTGACTGTGTTTACTAAGGTAGTAGTAGTAGAGTTGACTGTGTTTACTATGGTAGTAGTAGTAGTAGTAGTTGACTGTGTAGACTATGGTAGTAGTAGTTGACTGTGTTTACTAAGGTAGTAGTAGTAGTAGTTGACTGTGTTTACTAAGGTAGTAGTAGTAGTAGTTGAGTGTGTTTACTAAGGTAGTAGTAGTAGTAGTGGACTGTGTTTGCTATGGTAGTAGTAGTAGTTGACTGTGTTTGCTATGGTAGTAGTAGTAGTTGTCTGTGTTTACTATGGTAGTAGTAGTAGTAGTAGTAGTTGTTGACTGTTTACTATGGTAGTAGTAGTAGTAGTAGTAGTTGACTGTGTTTGCTATGGTAGTAGTAGTAGTTGACTGTGTTTACTATGGTAGTAGTAGTAGTAGTAGTAGTAGACTGTGTTTACTATGGGGGTAGTAGTAGTAGTAGACTGTGTTTACTATGGGGGTAGTAGTAGTAGTTGACTGTGTTTACTATGGGGGTAGTAGTAGTAGTTGACTGTAGTTAGTATGGAGGTAGTAGTAGTAGTAGTTGACTGAGAAAACTATGGTAGTAGTAGTAGTAGTTGACTGTGTTTACTAAGGTAGTAGTAGTAGTAGTAGTAGTAGTAGTTGACTGTGTTTACTATGGTAGTAGTAGTAGTAGTTGACTGTGTTTGCTATGGTAGTAGTAGTAGTTGACTGTGTTTGCTATGGTAGTAGTAGTAGTTGACTGTGTTTACTATGTTGGTAGTAGTAGTAGTAGTAGTTGACTGTGTTTACTATGGTAGTAGTAGTAGTAGTAGTAGTAGACTGTGTTTACTATGGTAGTAGTAGTAGTAGTTGACTGTATTTACTATGATGGTAGTAGTAGTAGTAGTTGACTGTGTTTACTATGATAGTAGTAGTTGACTGTGTTTACTATGGTAGTAGTAGTTGACTGTGTTTACTATGGTAGTAGTAGTTGACTGTGTTTACTATGGTGGTATACTATAGTAGTAGTAGTTGACTGTGTTTACTATGGTAGTAGTAGTAGTAGTTGACTGTGTTTACTATGGTAGTAGTAGTAGTAGTAGTTGACTGTGTTTACTATGGTAGTAGTAGTAGTAGTTGACCCTCTGTCCTAGGGTAGAAGTAGTAGTTGTTGACTGTGTTTACTATGGTAGTAGTAGTTGACTGTGTTTACTATGGTAGTAGTAGTTGACTGTGTTTACTATGGTAGTAGTAGTAATAGTTGACTGTGTTTACTATGGTAGTAGTAGTAGTAGTAGTAATAGTTGACTGTGTTTATTATGGTAGTAGTAGTAGTAGTTGACTGTGTTTGCTATGGTAGTAGTAGTAGTTGTTGACTGTGTTTACTAAGGTAGTAGTAGTAGTTGACTGTTTACTAAGGTAGTAGTAGTAGTAGTAGTTGTCTGTGTTTACTATGGTAGTAGTAGTAGTAGTTGACTGTGTATACTATGGTAGTAGTAGTTGACTGTGTTTACTAAGGTAGTAGTAGTAATAGTTGACTGTGTTTACTAAGGTAGTAGTAGTAATAGATGACTGTGTTTACTAAGGTAGTAGTAGTAGTAGTAGACTGTTTTTACTATGGTGGTAGTAGTAGGAGTTGACTGTGTTTACTAAGGTAGTAGTAGTAGTAGTTGACTGTGTTTACTAAGGTAGTAGTAGTAGTAGTTGACTGTGTTTACTAAGGTAGTAGTAGTAGTAGTAGTAGTAGTAGTAGTAGTAGTAGTTGACTGTGTTTACTATGGTAGTAGTAGTAGTAGTAGTTGACTGTGTTTACTATGGTAGTAGTAGTAGTTGACTGTTTGCTATGGTAGTAGTAGTAGTTGACTGTGTTTACTATGGTAGTAGTAGTAGTAGTGACTGTGTTTACTATGGTAGTAGTAGTAGTAGTAGTTGACAGTGTTTACTATGGTAGTAGTAGTTGACTGTGTTTGCTATGGTAGTAGTAGTAGTTGACTGTGTTTACTATGGTGGTAGTAGTAGTTGACCCTCTGTCCTAGGGTAGTAGTAGTAGTAGTAGTAGACTGTGTTTACTATGGTGGTAGTAGTTGTAGTTGACTGTGTTTACTATGGTGGTAGTAGTAGTAGTAGTGACTGTGTTTACTATGGTAGTAGTAGTAGTAGTAGTTGACTGTGTTTACTATGGTAGTAGTAGTAGTTGACTGTTTGCTATGGTAGTAGTAGTAGTTGACTGTGTTTACTATGGTAGTAGTAGTAGTAGTGACTGTGTTTACTATGGTAGTAGTAGTAGTAGTAGTTGACAGTGTTTACTATGGTAGTAGTAGTTGACTGTGTTTGCTATGGTAGTAGTAGTAGTTGACTGTGTTTACTATGGTGGTAGTAGTAGTTGACCCTCTGTCCTAGGGTAGTAGTAGTAGTAGTAGACTGTGTTTACTATGGTGGTAGTAGTTGTAGTTGACTGTGTTTACTATGGTGGTAGTAGTAGTAGTAGTAGTTGACTGTGTTTACTATGGTAGTAGTAGTAGTAGTAGTAGTAGACTGTGTTTACTATGGTAGTAGTAGTAGTAGTTGACTGTGTTTACTATGGTAGTAGTAGTAGTAGTAGTATTAGTAGTTGTTGACTGTGTTTACTATGGTAGTAGTAGTAGTAGTTGACTGTGTTTACTATGGTAGTAGTAGTAGTAGTAGTATTAGTAGTTGTTGACTGTGTTTACTATGGTAGTAGTAGTAGTAGTTGACTGTTTTTGCTATGGTAGTAGTAGTAGTAGTTGACCCTCTGTCCTAGGGTAGTAGTAGTAGTAATTGACTGTGTTTACTATGGTAGTAGTAGTAGTAGTAGTTGACTGTGTTTGCTATGGTAGTAGTAGTAGTAGTTGACTGTGTTTGCTATGGTAGTAGTAGTAGTTGACTGTGTTTGCTATGGTAGTAGTACTAGTTGACTGTGTTTACTGTGGTAGTAGTAGTAGTAGTTGACCCTCTGTCCTAGGGTAGTAGTAGTAGTAGTTGACTGTGTTTACTATGGTAGTAGTAGTAGTAGTAGTTGACTGTGTTTACTATGGTAGTAGTAGTAGTAGTAGTTGACTGTATTTACTATGGTGGTAGTAGTAGTAGTAGACTGTGTTTACTATGGTGGTAGTAGTAGTAGTTGACTGTGTTTACTATGGTGGTAGTAGTAGTAGTAGTAGTTGACTGTGTTTACTATGGTAGTAGTAGTAGTAGTTGACTGTGTTTACTATGGTAGTAGTAGTAGTTGAGTGTTTGCTATGGTAGTAGATTACTGTGTTTACTATGGTAGTAGTAGTAGTAGTAGTTGACTGTGTTTACTATGGTAGTAGTAGTAGTAGTTGACTGTGTTTACTATGGTAGTAGTAGTAGTAGTTGACTGTGTTTGCTATGGAAGTAGTAGTAGTTGACTGTGTTTACTATGGTAGTAGTAGTAGTTGTTGACTGTGTTTACTATGGTAGTAGTAGTTGACTGTGTTTGCTATGGTAGTAGTAGTAGTTGACTGTGTTTGCTAAGGTAGTAGTAGTAGTAGTTGACCCTCTGTCCTAGGGTAGTAGTAGTAGTAGTTGACTGTTTACTATGGTGGTAGTAGTAGTAGTTGACTGTGTTTACCATGGGGGTAGTAGTAGTAGTTGACTGTGTTTACTATGGTGGTTGTAGTAGTAGTTGACTGTGTTTACTATGAGGGTAGTAGTAGTAGTAGACTGTGTTTACTATGGTAGTAGTAGTAGTAGTTGACCCTCTGTCCTTGGGTAGTAGTAGTAGTTGACTGTGTTTACTAAGGTAGTAGTAGTAGTAGTTGACTGTGTTTACTATGGGGGTAGTAGTAGTAGTTGACTGTGTTTACTATGGGGGTAGTAATAGTAGTAGACTGTGCTTACTATGGTGGTAGTAGTAGTAGTTGACTGTGTTTACTATGGTAGTAGTAGTTGACTGTGTTTACTATGGGGGTTGTAGTAGTAGTTGACTGTGTTTACTATGGG
>SSNR01000425.1:112741-136536 GCA_006937965.1 Callopanchax toddi | reverse complement strand
ACCAGAGAGACTGGATCACCAGAACTGGACCAGAGAGACTGGATCACCAGAACTGGATCAGAGAGACTGGATCACCAGAACTGGACCAGAGAGACTGGATCACCAGAACTGGACCAGAGAGACTGGATCACCAGAACTGGACCAGAGAGACTGGATCACCAGAACTGGACCAGAGAGACTGGATCACCAGAACTGGACCAGAGAGACTGGATCACCAGAACTGGACCAGAGAGACTGGATCACCAGAACTGGACCAGAGAGACTGGATCACCAGAACTGGACCAGAGAGACTGGATCACCAGAACTGGACCAGAGAGACTGGATCACCAGAACTGGACCAGAGAGACTGGATCACCAGAACTGGACTAGAGAGACTGGATCACCAGAACTGAACCAGAGAGACTGGATCACCAGAACTGGACCAGAGAGACTGGATCACCAGAACTGGACCAGAGAGACTGGATCACCAGAACTGAACCAGAGAGACTAGATCACCCGAACTGGACAAGAGAGACTGGATCACCAGAACTGGACCAGAGAGACTAGATCACCAGAACTGGACTAGAGAGACTGGATCACCAGAACTGGACTAGAGAGGCTGGATCACCAGAACTGGACTAAAGAGACTGGATCACCAGAGCTGGTCTGATGAGTCTTGTTTTCATCTCAAGACGTTCAGATGGTCAGACTTTGGAGTCAACATAAAGCTGGATCCATCCTGCCTGCTATCAGCTGGTGGAGGTGGTATGATGGTGTGGACTGACCCTTAGTCCCACCTGGTCCTGGTTTGTCCTCCACAGTGGACTGACCCTTAGTCCCACCTGGTCCTGGTTTATCCTCCACAGTGGGCTGACCCTTAGTCCCACCTGGTCCTGGTTTGTCCTCCACAGTGGACTGACCCTTAGTCCCACCTGGTCCTGGTTTGTCCTCCACAGTGGACTGACCCTTAGTCCCACCTGGTCCTGGTTTGTCCTCTACAGTGGACTGACCCTTAGTCCCACCTGGTCCTGGTTTGTCCTCCACAGTGGACTGACCCTTAGTCCCACCTGGTCCTGGTTTGTCCTCCACAGTGGGCTGACCCTTAGTCCCACCTGGTCCTGGTTTATCCTCCACAGTGGACTGACCCTTAGTCCCACCTGGTCCTGGTTTATCCTCCACAGTGGACTGACCCTTAGTCCCACCTGGTCCTGGTTAGTCCTCCACAGCCTGCCTGAGTATGGCTGCTGACCATGTCCATCCCTTTATGACCTCAGTGGACCATCTTCTGATGCTACTTCCAGCAGGATGATGCTCCAGGTCTCAGAGCTCAGATCATCTCTAACTGGTTTCTAGAACCTGATGGTGAGTTCTCTGGACTCCAGTGACCTCCACAGTCAGCAGATCTCAGTCCAGTCAAGAACCTTTGGATGTTGTCATGTCAATCTGTACCAGAACCTCTGAGGACCTTGTTGAGTCTGTGACTCAATAATGTGGTTCTAGATGCAAAGAGGTCCAACCTGGTTCTAACAAGGTTTACCTAATAAAATGGCCACTGAGTGTACTTTAAAGCCTTGACCCTTGACCTCTTACCTTCCCTAATAGCTGTGAAAGGTGTTCCCTCCTCTTCCTGCAGACGGATCACTTTCAGGGCCACCAGCTTCCCGTTCACCCTGAAGACAAAGAAGAAGAACGGTAATCTGCTGAACGTTCTGCAGATGATATAACAAATCTATTAAAACCAGTAAAGCTGGAGAGCAGTGGAGTGAAGTCAATGCAGCATCATTTATCAGCAGTGGAGTGAGACGAGGCTACAAGACGGGAGGATTACAACTGAATGAAGCTCACCAATCACAGAAAACAACAGGAGCTTAGAGCCGGTGGAGTGGTGTAGTTTAACAGTTCATGTCAGAGAACTCAATTAGAAAAGCAGTCAGACATTCAGCGTGGACGATGACTATTGGATGAGTAAAAGAATCCATCCTGCAGTCATTAAGAGAAGGAAATTACACTGAATGAGAGGTCCCTGGCTTTATGGACAAGACAGATTATTTACATAAAGCTGCCTCTGCTACTGTGATAGTTTGGTTTGTTTTTATTAAATGTATTGATTGTGTAGCAGCAGTGCCATAAACTCACCTCATGCACGGACAAACCATAAAGAGAAGGGACTGAATTAGATGACTCAACATGCACATTGTACTTACTTGCTCTTTCCTTTGTAAACTGTAGCATATGAGCCCTCTCCCAGCTTTTCCAGCTTTTCATAGGAGTCTGCCTTTCCAAATTTGGGGCTTGTGGGCTGAAAAAAATACATAAAAAGGTAATATGTGAGGATGAATTCAAAGAGGCAGAAAACCAAAGCCCTGGAGAATTTCACTGAAGACATTACAAGTCTGTCAGACATATTAAAATCTGTCGGCTCCCCACTGAATCATGGGAGAGGTGTGATGTCAGTGGAGAGGAGATCATTCATAAAGTCTTCTTGATAGAGTTTCCCTTTGTGTCATTTTCAGCTCATAACATTTAGACATTATTAAATTAGGGTGACCAGACATGGTCACTTTTCACACTCTGTCCGGGGCATCAGGGGGATTCACAGATTCATGAAAATGTCCGGGTTTTACCGTTTTCCAGCCCCAATAGGCGTGTACTTAAAGTGACTGGGAGGCCGTCCGTTTTGTGTGTGATGTCATCCGCTCCAGTTCTCCACTAAGACAGAAGACGGCGGGCTGCAGCGCTGCTCCTGATGAAATGTCGCTCTAACAGTCTCAGGTGGGTCAAATGGGAGGCGGAGTGCGCCGTGTGCAAAGCTGCTTCATACTGAAGGTTTCAGAGTCTAACAAAGGAGATCTTATAGCTCAGAGGACACAGAAAAACACACACAGGCTGTCTGAGGTGAGACACCCAGGAAACGTGAGGATGCTGTCCATGCAGCAGAGGGGGCACTGGCCTTTCATTTGAAATATAACTTCGGACATTTGCTAAATGTTTCATGTTTATTTGTTGAACAACCAAAAACTTGTGAGAAAGATCAGCTCTACAGCAAAATATGGATGAGCGGAAAAGGAGGATGAAAAGGAAAACTAAAGATTGTATTTGTTAAATATGAGACTGCTGCTTTTTATTTTATTATTACAATGGAAAGAAAGAATAGAATACTTATTTAAGTAGAAAGAATTTTTCAGTTTTGTGTTTATTTGTCCAGAAAAACTTGAAAGTTGAGCCATTATTTTTAATGGATACATTTTCTAATATAGAAAAGGCATTTCTTCTATTGTTATTTCATTCCAGAGTTATGTCTGTGACATGTGAAAGTCAGTCTGAAGGTTGTTATTTAAGTAAGTAAGTAAAGTGTATTTCTATAGCGCCTTTCTCAGATATTCATCACAAAGCGCTTCACAACACAAACAAAAGAACAAAACTGAGAAAACATTGAAAATAAAAACCAAAACAGAGATTTGGGCAGACAGGGGATCTACATGGTAAATGATGAGACTTGGGCAGAAATATTGGGGCAAACTTCAATACAATATTTGGGCTTGGGCAGAACAATTTTAGGGAAAACTTCAATAATATGTTTGGGCAAAACAATAAAAGGGAAAAAACTGTGAGCAGGTAAGAAAAGAGCTAACGACAAGGAAGGATGAGGAAGAAACCTCTGATACAGGAAACAATACACTGACAGTCCACAGTTAAAAACACATCCGGGAAGGTGGGCGGGACCAGGAACTCTGCCAGCAGCACAGACTTCAGTGCTGACGCAGCTGAACGCCTGCACCCCCCAGCAGGGGTGAAGGAGGAGAACGTAGAAAGGAGGGAGGGTTCAGAGCAGCTGCTCCATTCATTCTGTAGTGGGGGGTTGTGTTCAAGGGCACAGATAAGATTAGAAGTTGTTTGTCAGGCAGCAGCCATGTTTCCTCCACTGCCTTATTGTTCATTACTGTTCGTTCTGCTGGCTTCACCCTCCAAACAGCTGAATCATGGCCATCCCCACTGATCTGACAGTCAGACACCTCAGTTGTCATTTGCTCCGCTCCAGAGTTCGTTAGCAGCCAGTCCTCCAGAACGACTCCTTCACCGTGAGCGTTTCAGTGTTCAAAGCACAAATCAGCCCCTCCTGAAGTGCAGGACACCTGCCAATACCTGCTCTATATATATATATATATATATATATATATATATATATATATATATATATATATATATATATATATATATATATATATATATATATATATATATATATATATATATATATATATATATATATCCATATGGATCTGATTGGCTGCATACAACTGCCAAAGCTGTTGTAAAACTGAAATCTGATTCTCAATGATTTTTTTCAACTGGAGCTTGTTTCTGTCTTCACTAGGGGATGATTTAGTCCCTATGATATGTCGATAGTTAGACATAAACCACATGGTGTTGAATATCACTCACCGAGTGGCCTTCAGATTTCCTATCTTGACCATTCTGGACCAGAACATACTCAGAGATCATTTTGACTGGAACACACTCACTCAAAGAACGTAGTCACACTTTGGCTACAGGACTGGCTGTCAGATGTCCTCGTGCCTAACACCTCACACTAACGATCTGCCAGTGAAACTAAAATCACAAGTGGTAGAGAAGCATTAAAATCAACGAAAAAAGAAAAATGCTGTGAATCTCTGGTATGAGCTACTTCCTCATGCTGCTCATATCTTAAAATAAATCCTAATTCCTTGTTTATAAAGAGTCAGAACAACCTCCTCATGACGTCTGAACTGATATCCAGGGTTTGACTCCCCCTCAGTGCTCTACCTCCCCCCTCCTGTTCGCTCTGCAGCACTAATAAGCTCAGCGTTTCTGAGAGCTTCTCTAAACAAATTATACCTCCTCCTGGGATCAAGCAGGAAGTGAAACTCTATCTGTGAAGCCGCTCAGACAGTCAGATGTTTTTATACTGGTGGCCTGAGGAACCTCTCACAGAGACTTTCAACTAGAAAGCTCCTTTTTTACACTTTTTATATGCAAAAGTATTTTGGTCATTGTTTTTATTTATTCCATTGATTCCAATGCTACTGTCAGATGCTGTGTCTCAACATGATGGGAGTTCAGTATCAGTAACAACAGATCCTGGGTCAGTCCAGACACTGTGATCATATCAAGTTCATTTACATAAGACTCAAATCAGCGTCTCAAATCAAAGATCCAGCGAGGAGCAGAACGAGTCTTCAAAAATATCTTGGGAGTTAATAAAATACCCCACAGAGCCTCCAACTCATACAGGCTGTGTGGTAAAGTCAAATTAAAAGGAAGCCCACGGGTAGTTAGTGCAGGATAAAACAGACAAACGGCCCGATGATCTGGTGGTTTCGCTCCAGAACAGACAGCTGATTCCACTCTGGTTCAGCAGCAGTGGTAACATAAAGTCACTGTTTTCTTTAGGATCTTATCAGCCACCGCCAGAATGAGGGTCAAAGATCTGATGTCTGAGAGTAAATTCAAACATTACTTCAGTGTCTAAATGTGGATTATAAAATATTGTGATGTATATCTTGATCAAGGCCCAAGATCATGTGATATAGGTCCATCACCCAGCCCTATTTCTAGGTTTTCTAAAATGCAAGCTGGTTGGTTTGCAGGAGCCAAAAAGCAGCAAAATAATTTAAACATTTAAATTATGACTGAAACAATTCATTAGTGTCTTGCAGTGATGCTGGCAGGCAATCAGTCAAACCTCATATCACGCTTATTAAATCTGATTAGTGTGCACCTTCATTAGGCCTTTCACACTGAGAGCTCAATTAAAAAAGGAACCACATTCATATAAAAGCCTGAAATGTCATTAGCATGATTAGGAAAATACTGTTTTCTGTAAACTGCCTTCAATTAGGTTTGTGAGAAAAAACAGGCTAAAATGAGACTTCAGACGAAGGAATGAGGAACGTCTGTGCTGACGGCAGAAAGCACGTCAAACATTCTGGTGTTATCTGAAAAGCTCCAGAAGAAAGAGTCTCAGTCTGATCATTTATTATGCCTTTGAATTAAACTGTAACAATTAGCATGTGTCATATTTAAAATGAATTCAGACCAAAAATCCCTTTTTGAAAACAACCTACTTTTCTTTGAGTGAATATCCAGTCTGGACCAGATCAAACCCTCATTAACAGACTGAGAGGAAATCTGCCCCTCAGCAGTCTCTCAGTCTTATCTGGAGCCTCGCTGTGGTGATTCAATGTCATCCATCTTTTATGAAAGTGTGTCTCATTTTTCCCTCATGTGATCATTTTCTGTTTATATGCTGATGTGTTGTGTTTTCAGTAATAGTGTGTATATTCCTAGTGGGTGTGTGTTGGTCTTTTTTTAGAAGTTCAGCGTGACGATTCTGAATAGCTTTCTTGTTGTTTTGCATGTCCCTCCACTCAGTCTAGGTTTAAGGTAGTTATAGCCACCTGACTAGTTAAAGTAACCTGACTAGTTGGAGTCACCTGACTAGTTAAAGCCACCTGACTAGTTAGAGTCACCTGACTAGTTAAAGTAACCTGACTAGTTGGAGTCACCTGACTAGTTAAAGCCACCTGACTAGTTAGAGTCACCTGACTAGTTAAAGTAACCTGACTAGTTGGAGTCACCTGACTAGTTAAAGCCACCTGACTAGTTGGAGTCACCTGACTAGTTTTAGTCACCTGACTAGTTAAAGCCACCTGACTAGTTGGAGTCACCTGATTAGTTAAAGTCACCTGACTAGTTGGAGTCACCTGACTAGTTAAATCCACCTGACTACTTAAAGTCACCTGACTAGTTGGAGTCACCTGACTAGTTAAAGCCACCTGACTAGTTGGAGTCACCTGACTAGTTTTAGTCACCTGACTAGTTGGAGTCACCTGACTAGTTAAATCCACCTGACTACTTAAAGCCACCTGACTAGTTGGAGTCACCTGACTAGTTAAAGCCACCTGACTAGTTGGAGTCACCTGACTAGTTTTAGTCACCTGACTAGTGAAGACTCGGTTCTAGAACATGGTCAGATCCACTGGGTAATATTTCTTATGTTTTCTCTCTAAATAAACAAATAAATGTCTAATTTTTCACAAAAGAAAATCCTCAGCTCCCATCTGATCTGGAGTTCCGTTTCCATGGTAACACCATCCTTCCTGTTGTGTGCTCTCTCACCGATTGTTGATCAAACAGAAGCGACTGCTCAGCTGCCTCAGTGCAGATGGTGTTTATCGTGTTCCTCTTGTTCTTGCTAAGACTGTAACTGTTGTGTTAACTTGTGTAGAAACGTTGTGAACGCTGAAGGATTTCCATGTGTCTAAATATCACTCAGAGTTCATCTCACACACTGAATACACGAACAGAGGGACTTCGCTGCTGTTTGGTGTGAAAGAAGAAGCTGCCTTCATTGTATTTTAGGAAGCTTGCAGCAGATAGCTCACTCTGTAAAACTATTGGAGGCCATGATCAATTATTGACTGAGGCCTAAAATAAGCTGCATGCAGGTAAAAGGCAGCAGCAGCCCAAATGTCATGTTTCCATGTTATACTGTTTCTGAAGGTTACAAGTAAAAGGCTGAAGTTGCTGTAGTGTTCTATAACAACTGACACACAACCAATTTCAGCTTTAACCTGTATACTAGATGCTTTTTAAAGTTCAGTGAAGAAAAGACCATGATGGTTCTTGGAAGTTCCAGTGAGACCCCCGTGTTGATGCTGGCTGCCTGTCCCAGTACTTCAAACCAGTGGTGACAAATCTAGGGGTCAAAGTGGGTCCAGGACTCAAGTCCAGAGCAGATTGAGCTTCTTCTGAGGCAGCTGGCTAAAAGAACCAGTTCTTTGGCAGCAGAACTTTAAAACAGGAATCCAGTCTTTGTTAGTACTTGACTGATTTACTGTCACACTACACTTTATACTGGAGTCCGTGAATCATCTCCTACCACCTCCAGGGGGTCCAAAGTGCTGCTGTACATCTTTTAACTGGTAACAGGAACGTCTAATCACATTCCTCCAGTTTTAGTCTCCCTGCACTGGCTTCTGGATTGTTTAAGATTCATTTAAAATGTATTTTATTTATTTTATTTTAGCTTTAAATGGGCCCACCCCACTCGACCTGTCAGAGCTGCTGCACCCCCACACCCTCCTGTCCCCTCAGCTCAGCTGTTTAGCTGATCTTGAGTGTTCCAAAGACTACGCTGAAGCTCAGAGGAGATCACAGCTATGACAAACATGAATCTCCTCTACTTGTTTGTGTTTTTTATATCTATTTGTGTTCTGAGGGGACTTTTGTCACATTGTGGGGACGAGGATCCAAAATCAAGAGGACGAAGGAGGCAAGGAAGCAGGACTACAACTATTAAAATAACAAGCTGACGAGGCAGCAGCAATTTAAGAGAAACAAAAGGAGCACTGGAAGATAAAAGAGAGGAGGTCCAGGACCTACAGGAAGACAAGGAGGCAGATTACGCATCCAACCAGGTAGCTAACAGAGTAGCCTACAGAGAAACAGCTGACCAGCAGGAGGACCTGACTGGAGTGAGTGAGCTGGTGGAGTATATGTTCAGGTGATCCGAGGACTGAGGAGCAGGTGGGTTGATGAACTGAATGAGGAGCTGCTGTGACCAGAGGGGAGATGGAGGCGTGACCATGTGGGAAACTGGTTGTTTTTATCTGTAGGTTGAATGCTGATTAGTTTTTTGTGATCAGTAATGATTAGTATCAGTCTGCATTAGGGTTAGGGTTAGCGCACAAACCTGTCAATCTGCACCAACACTGGAACCATCATGACCCTTTATGACCCCACAGGGAGGTAAGGCTGCACAATGTATTGAAAGTTTATCGTCATGGCGATAACAGGACGTGCAATAGGCCCATCGCAAAAGACGTCAAAAAGGAGATAAATGCTTAAAGTGTTTCCATATGTTCTATAAGTCAACTCTTGGTAAGCTAATATGGATTTGACTAATCAAACATTGCCCTTCCCTTATGTGACCAATCACATGGCTCCGTTTACGTTATGCGCCGCCCCCTACCTAACCTGTTTGATGGTACTTGAGTTAGCTTAGCATCACAATGGCTGAGAGCAAAACAAGTGAGGAAAATGTTGGCGACGACCTCGTGGTTAAAACAACATCACGTCTCTCATTTGGAGACACTTTGGTTACAAGAGAGACGAAGTTCTACAAACACGTCCTCTGCAGGACAACCACCCTGGGTGTGTGTGTGTGTGTGTGTGTGTGTGTGTGTGTGTGTGTGTGTGTGTGTGTGTGTGTGTGTGTGTGTGTGTGTGTGTGTGTGTGTGTGTGTGTGTGTGTGTGTGTGTGTGTGCTTGTGTGTTTGCAAGAATTAGGAGTTAGGAAAATGGAGTACAAGAGGAGTGATGTTTTTCCTCAAACACGGATTATGACCATAAAACAGCAAAGGTCAGACTAAATGTATGATTCTGACTTCATGACGTTGTTTTTCCTTTTCTTCAGCTGCTGGTTCAGGGAGTTTTGCCCACAGTTATGAAACATAAACTGCTGGAAAGGAAATAATTTGTGCTTTAATTTAAATGGTGGCTTGTGTGAATAGGACCATATTTCATTGTAGCTGCTGTGTTTTTCTGTGTGTGTATTTAGCGTCTTTTACTGTTTTCATTTATCTGCTCAGTGTTGGATTTGGGTCCTGCTGAGGTAGAGCACATTGTTGTTGTAAGTCAGATGAGCTTTTTCCCATTTAGTTGATATGCAGCATGCAGTAAAGGTTAAGCAGGTCTTTAAAATGGATTTGTTGCTGGATGTGCTGCGGTGCCCAGGTCCTGGACAACTTGGGGAAAACAGGTTTGTTTATATGTCGCATTTGATTTCGTCATCACAATATTAAGCACCGTTATCGCATATCGTAGTTTTTCCTAATATTGTGCAGCCTTACAGGGGGGTCACCCTGAAATAACAACCTGTCCTGAAGTAGGAACTACAGAAGGGCCTTAAATAAGAAGGTACACACACACACTCTTACATGAAGACAGAACATGCTTCTTGTGAATGAAAGTGTCCACCAGGTCACTACTTACAGAACTTGGGCTGGAGTGTCGACGTAGTTTAGGCGACTCTTTGCTGCTAGACGAGCTCTTAGCGTTGATGCAGGCATTGTTCTCCGAGTGGACCCTCTTCACCTGGCTGGCGGGCTTCTCAAACGGGTCAAAGCCGCTCTGCGTGCGCTGAACTCTCACCTTCTTGTCCTCAGGGATGGTGTCCAGGGGCTTGATGACCGAGTCCGTTCCCTGGCAGCCGCGTGTGGACATCTTTGTGACACATATCTGTCAAAACAGGGAGAAAGCGACAGATACAGGTGAAAAATGAGGGATAAATAATAAAAGTGTCTACCTGTGATTACTGGTGCACAACCAGACAGATTGATCTCTGTTCCTGTCTTAGTCTGGGTCTCCTCCCTCACAGCTATACTCGGGTCAGGACTACATCCTGCTGTCAGCTCTGCTTCACACACGGCTGCTTCTGTTCCCAAACGTTTCCATTTCATCTCCGACACACGTCAACACACCCGTATAGTAATATATACTACACACAGGCTGAATCCACTGGGAAAGCTGGCTGCACCCCCCACCCCCCGATCTAGTCTCCCCACACAGCACCTTACCAGAGGCTCCTCCGCTACGGACTCTGTGTGTTGGACATGACGGACCCACGCGGCATGACATGTTTTTACCACAGCTCCCTTTAGATTAAATATTTAAAGCTGGGCTCTCCAGCAGGAAGATCTTCTAATTACTCTAACACACCAGGAGGAGTCATCTTGCAGCTCAGTGGTTCTTTAGAAAGAGACCTTTTTAAAACACAATAAGGAAGTTCTCACTACTAAACCCTGTGTCAAGTTCTGGCAAAACTTTACTCCAAAAAAGATACAGAATAAAGGCTTTTATGTAAAAAGCAGCAACCAGTGGTGAAAACGACTAATCAGACCAGGATCACTAAGACGCCTCGTATTACTGCAAACCAGAATCCATCATATGCATAAGACGGCATGAGACTTACTGTTATTTTATACAAATTTAACCAAAGTCCTGCAGCTGAGGTGGAAAAGGAGCATTCAGCTTTGTATTCAGATGTGTCAGATCTGTTCTTTTATACAGGAAAATACGACACAATAGGGCTGCACAAATAATCGTTAAAAACCGCAATCTCAGTTCATACTTGTATGCAATCAAGTACAATGTTTAAAAAAAAAAAAGAATATGACGATTGTACCTCATTAGATTTGGGACATTACCTGTATGAAAACAAGCGCTCCTCTTTCTCCCTCAAATGACAAAGTTCAACATTGTTCTTATTGTTAAAATTATTCAAAAGTACTGTATGTACGTAAGAGAAGACAAGAGAGACACTTATTGTTTTTATGTTCAGTGTCAGCTGTGATGAAGTTGATGTGCAGGTAATGAGTGTAATAAATATTTATATTGGAAGGAAACCGTGAGAGAATCATGATCTCAATTCTAAGGGAAAAAATTCCTGTTTCTCATTTTATCCAGAATCATGCAGCTCTACAACACAACCAACTTCCCTCAAAGTTCAGCACATTTAGGTAACAGTGTTTGAAGAAATTGCTAAAAAGCTTGACTGGTCCTGTGTCTCACAGTCTGCTCTGGAATCAGGACGTCAGGTAGAAACTAAACCAATCAGGAGTCTGGAATCAGGACGTCAGGTAGTAACTAAACCAATCAGGAGTCTGGAATCAGGACGTCAGGTAGTAACTAAACCAATCAGGAGTCTGGAATCAGGACGTCAGGTAGTATCTAAACCAATCAGGAGTCTGGAATCAGGACGTCAGGTAGTAACTAAACCAAACAGGAGTCTGGAATCAGGAAGTCAGGTAGTATCTAAACCAATCAGGAGTCTGGAATCAGGACGTCAGGTAGTATCTAAACCAATCAGGAGTCTGGAATCAGGACGTCAGGTAGTATCTAAACCAAACAGGAGTCTGGAATCAGGACGTCAGGTAGTATCTAAACCAATCAGGAGTCTGGAATCAGGACGTCAGGTAGTATCTAAACCAATCAGGAGTCTGGAATCAGGACGTCAGGTAGTATCTAAACCAATCAGGAGGATGTGACCTCGCTCCTCTTCCAGGGCTCTTTCTGAACTTTCTAAATGTAAATATCCTACATGTCTAAGTCATGGGCTCAGCCTATCACTGATGATCAATAAATGTGTCTGATCGTCTAACCCTAAGTGATATCTTACATTTTCAGCTTTTACAAAAGAAAATAAAGACAAAATGTAGGCATGTCAGTTTGTAAAATGGGTCAAAAACTACAAAGCAGAGACAAGGTGGACGAGGACCTGTAAACAAGGAGTCACATAATGTTTGATAATGAGGCAGCCTTAAAGCGCCACTCTGGAGGATTTCATCAGGAGAGCAGTTTTTGAATCTAGCGTCCAAAGGCTCCTCCTCAAAACATCTCGACACGCGCGTCCGGTCGCGTGTGCGCGCGTGCACGCGGCGCATATACTTCGGACATGAGCTGTACAGCTCAATGTGTAGGGTTTAATCACTCACAGTTCACAATCTTATTCCAACACTACGAGGGTCTGAAGAGCCCTCTCTGTCCCTGCTGCTTCTGATATTAGCTCTGTTAGCAGAGAGCTGCTGCTGGACTCTGAAGCTGAACTTGACTCGGCCCTGGATGAACTTTCTGACCAAAATAAATGCGTAACCCTGTCAAGCCTTGCCATTCTGTGAGGTGAAAGGTTTAAAAATAAAAATAAATCCGTCTTTAGCTGGAGAATGGGTAGGTTTTTAGTAGAAATGAGCTGTGAGTCCTTAGTGAACGGCTGAGACGGCAGAGAAACACACGGAGCGTCCTGTACGACAGCGCCCCCTACTGGTACAGGTTTGGTCGATGCGCGTGCGAGAGAATGCAAAAATTTGAATTTCATTCGCTGAAAAATGTCGGCGGCAAGAAAAAATGGAAAGGGGTCTCTAGGAGGAAGGAGGGTCTTCATCACACTCAAAAAACAGATTCAGGTCGTTCTTTCAAAAAATATATATACATTTTGTCAGTTGTCCATAAATAAAATTAATAAACACCAAATTAATTAGATTTTCTTTGTATGGACTAAAAATGATTCTAAACCATCAGAGGCTGATTCTGAACACAAAATAAATGAGTTTGTTTGGGCACTGGGGGGAGGAGGAGCACACTTTTGCACATTCACATTTGTACACAAAGAAAAAAAATTCAGTTAAGCTGAAACATTTTTTTTATTTCACTCCATGTAAATGTAGCACTTTAGCTTTACAATAATTATTATTTGTCTGGTGAACCTAAAATATTTTCTTTCAAAATGGGATTTGTTACAATAACACAAAACTATTGAGTTGCACAACGGTCCACCCTCTTTGAACATTTTGCACTCTCACGACCTCCAAAGTCCTTATCCAATGTCTGTATCACACAGAAGACAACAGATACAGACATCGGATAAGAGAGGCCATCAAAATAAGGAAGCAGGCCAGGTGGTCTATGAACCAGGACCAGGGGGCCTAGGTCTCATTCTCACCTGGGACTCTCTTCTCCAGCGGCCAGCTGGTGGAGATGGGCGTGGCCATCCCTGCAGATATGACAGGTCTGGGTNTGGCCACGCCCATCAGGAAGAACAGCTGATAATGACATGTCACACCTACATCTGTGACACTTCTGATGAAAACCGCAGACGCGAGTCAAAACATGTCAAGAAGGTAGTTGAACTAAAAATCATCCATTCAATTCAATGACAATTTAGCTTCACTGAATTACATTGTATTGAGTTGAACCAACTAAAAATGTTCACATCTTGTTAATGTGATTTTTTTCCTTTTAAAGGTATTAAAGAAATTGTGTTTGACTGACTCAATATATTTACATTGTCATGATGTATATAGATTTGATTGAAGCAACATATTTGTATTATGTGGAAAACCTGCCATCAATCAAATTGAGTTCATCCAATCAGGCCTGAAACTAAGCTTTCAGCAAATCCTTTTTCACAACATTATTTTTTATCTCAACATTTCTTCTGCAATTGATAATACTGCAATTAATCAGCAACACAGATGTTGTTGGCATTCACATATTTATTAGCAACCATTTCTCAAACTGATTTACACAAATTGTTTTTTGTTGCTCCAACAGCTCAGAGCCTTCAGTTATAAATTCATATAGAGGGTCTTGTGTAGCAGAGTCTGAATAAAAGAGCTGCTGCCCCCATCACGATCACATAACATCCTCATGCCTTTTTCTTTGCTGCTTAAATGAATAAATGTGTGTGAAGGGAGGGAGCTAAAGCAGGTTTTATGTTTAAAACCTGCGATTTGTCTCCCCCTGCTGGATGAAAAAGACATGACATGACAGTAAATGTCAAATTGAGTTACCATCTTTTTACCAACCTTTCCCCAAAATAGAAAAAAATGCAAAATAGTAATCAGGTGTTACATTAAGCGAGTTAATTCATAAAGAAGAAGAATAGCATATCAGTGCACTTTATTGCATAATAACAATAAAAATATCTAAATCAGACAGAAAAAATAAATAAGAATTAAATACTGTTGTATTATATATGTTTGTGACCATCTATCTAAACCTTGTGTCATATTATTACTTTCAACTTTATAAAACTGCTCAGAAATGCAAACTTAGTCATGTTGATGCTGAAATACGGTTGCTGTTTCTCCACATGAGCAGCTACGTCTCAGTCCTCTTCTCAAACACTGATGATTTTAAAAGTGACTGACTCCTCTAAGTCTGGCTCCTAATGGAGGTGAGGTTCAGGAAGCTGTCTCCTCTTTATCTGTCAACTTTTAGTTCTTGGAGGAATTTTTTTTTTTTTACTCTGACATGCACCAGATGTTTTTGAGACGATCATGGTTTGTGCTTGAAATATGCTTCCACTGCAAAATAAAAAAAAAAAAGAAAATATCACATCAGACTAATCCATGGAGAAGCAATGTAAAGCATGGATTTCTTCCAATGCTTACCTGCGTACTCCTGCGGCAGCATGGGTCTGTTAATAACGATCTGAAACGCTGCTATCCAGTCCTTCTGATCCTGTTCAGTCTCACAGGTGAAAAGGAACTTCCTGTCNTAAACGCCTGGATCTGAACCCAGGTCAGTTTGAACATCAAAACACCTGGATCTGAACCCAGGTCAGTCTGAACTTTAAACGCCTGGATCTGAACCCAGGTCAGTATGAACATTAAACGCCTGGATCTGAACCCAGGTCAGTTTGAACATTAAACGCCTGGATCTGAACCCGGGTCAGTTTGAACATTAAACGCCTGGATCTGAACCCAGGTCAGTTTTAACATCAAACGCCTGGATCTGAACCCAGGTCAGTTTTAACATCAAACACCTGGATCTGAACCCAGGTCAGTTTGAACATCAAACGCCTGGATCTGAACCCAGGTCAGTTTGAACATTAAACACCTGGATCTGAACCCGGGTCAGTCTGAACATCAAACACCTGGATCTGAACCCAGGTCAGTCTGAACTTTAAACGCCTGGATCTGAACCCAGGTCAGTTTGAACATCAAACACCTGGATCTGAACCCGGGTCAGTCTGAACATCAAACACCTGGATCTGAACCCGGGTCAGTTTGAACATTAAACGCCTGGATCTGAACCCAGGTCAGTTTGAACATTAAACGCCTGGATCTGAACCCAGGTCAGTTTTAATGCTGACATCAGATCGAAACCAGTCCTGTTGGTGGGTTTAGATCCTCTAACCTTTGATTCAGTAGTTTTAAACAGGTCAGCACAATAAAATGGATCAGAGGCCATAACAACGTGTTCACCACTGTGATAAAGACTTGATCAGATTACTGTGTAGATAGACGCATCATACTGAAAACAAGTAAACCTCTGATTTAACCTGAACTCCTCCAAACATTTAAGAGCAGTGAGCAGATGTATTTGTGCTTTTTTAGACCCTCCAGTCTTCTGGTTTAGATCAACTAGTCTATGAAAGTACTTTTTACAGTTTTTCCATAGACTTTGGCTGCTTGTAGCTCAGTTTTAGTTCTTGATTATTTTTAGGGAAATGTCTGTTGTTGTTAAGCTACTTAACTCTGAATCATTCTGGCATAAAATGGGCCCCAACTATAGAATTTATAAAACATAATAATTCAGATTTAGACAGGAAGAACTTCTGCACCAACAGGTTGACTCCAAAGAGCTGCTGAATGAAAACCTGTCATACAGATGACAATCAGCTGAAGGATGAAGCGTCTCTCAGGGTCTGGTTCAGACTTTTGTTGGATTTGTTCCCATTTCCAAAAACACTTCAAGGTTCTGTTCATTTGCTGCACTGGTTCAATAAAACTTTCAGACCTTCAGAAGGTCTGGAGTCAAAAAGTGTAAAACGTGCAGCGTCAGGCGCGTACTCTCCACACTGTTAGGCGTTACTGCTCGAATGAAATACACTTCATATCCTCATGTTATGCTACAGCTTAAAGTGAGGTTTGAATCTCATCATTCTGCAAATAAAAAATACAACCCGACTTTATCAGACGAGTCTAACTGGTCCACAGAGCTGGAAGTGGTGAAAACAAGCTGGAAACATCCTTCCATCATCATCATCATCATCATGACTAAGCTGAATAAATGACCTCATGTTACAATCATCAGAAAACAAAAGATCTGAACTTTGACTTTAAAAAATGTTACTCTAAAAGACTAAAGTTCCAGAACACTCACTGACGTTAGTTACCCGTTTATAAAAAAAAGGAGTTAATCCATCAGTTTCACAGGATTTTAATGTACAAATTAACTGTTTCTACATCAGTGACCAGAAGGAATCATGACAACTTAACTCTTTATATACCTTAACCTGAACTTAGACGTAAAGTAAGTAAAAAATACCAAATATGTAAAAAAAAAAAGTCAACAAAAACCTAAATACAAAGACAAGTAACAGAAATCTAAAAGTTAGAAAAAAAACTTCAAAAAGTAAATAAGTAAAACCGATTTAAAAAAACTGAATGTGAATATTAAAAAGCACAAATATTTAAACAATTAAACCTAAATAACATAAAGAAAAACCAACAGAAAACTTCCCCAATAGGTTCAGTGGCTGAAGCTTTAAAACGTCTCATTGAAACTACTTTAGTTTTGTTTTACATCACATTTATGTATCCGGGTTCTTAAATGTTCTTTAAATCCTTTAAAATGCTTGAATTATAATGAAGTTCTTGAAATTGTTACTGAAAGTGAAATAATAATTAGTTTTGGGAGAGACGGGAGTGAAATAATAGCTGCCTTATGCATCAGAATAAGATGGTAAACAAACAACTTGAAATGTGCTTTTCTCATTTGGAAAAGGTACAAGAACCTTGATTTTTTTTTTTATTATAAAAGTAAATGATTAGAAGGATGTTGACTTATGTTGTGCTCTAAAAAAATCTCGTCTGTTCAAACTTTTAATGACTTTTTCTTAATTCTCATGACCCAAACCTCCAATTATTTTACAATCAGGTTTATTTTGAACTACACCAGTTTCTATTTGTATTGGTTTTAATAAGTAGATTTTTTGATTACCTTTGATAAACTCCGCCGCTGCCTTCAGATCGGTGTCCTCTGCCATCCTAAACAGGGCAGAGAGAACCGGGGAGAGCTTCGCCCCTTCCACTGTCGCGGGGCCCGTCTAATTCCTGCACCACCTCGCCTCCAGAAACTTTTTAAAGTGCTAGCAGCTCGTTAGCGGCTAGCAGCCACCGGTCAGACAAAAGTGTTTAAAAAGTTTTTTAATCCTTTCTCCTTAGTTTCCCATCGCTCTCTGCGGCTTCTTCTCACTCATAGTGAACTAGTTCCCAGCGTTCCCCGTGTTCGGTTTTCCCCTTTACCCGGTAAACAGTCCCGGTCGGGCATATTAGCTTATCATCGCCGCGAAAGCTTCTCGAAGCTCCGAGAGTCTGAAACTCTGATTGACCAAATCCCTCCTTAAGACACGTTACCGAAGCAACGGGAGCCGCGCTCGTGGCAACCGCAGCCAATCACCAAACAGAACACTCCGTGCTGCCTTCACGGTCCGCTGTGAAAAACCAGACCTATTTTATCATGACTTTTTGAACCCTCATATTTTATTTACATAGGAGAGAAGACGGAGACGTTTAGTTTATGACGAATAAATTTAATTTATCAGTAGAATGTTGAAGATTTCATCCTGATTCACTGTTCAAATCAACCAGAAAGTCTAATAATTCAAATGTTTTATACCTATGTCCTCTCACTTTGTGAAAGTAGGTCACATATGAACATGATCACAGACATAATATGTTGTGTATCATAGACCAATATATTATGTCTATGAACATGGTCACAGAGCGAATGGTCTGAGAAAACCAGACCTTTGATTTGATGAGTTGTTTATATTTTAATCTGTCGTGATCAGATGGCAACACGTTGAAATTCAGCTCGTTTGTTAGGAACAACATGGGACTACTTCTTCATTAGAATCTAAAAATCTCAAGAAAAAAAAGTGAACATTGACTTTAAAATACTTTATATTTATAAAGAAATATTTAGTTTTTTTTATTCAAACACACAATAATTCAGGTGTTTTTTTAACACTTCCACATTATTTTATTTATAACTTTTTCTGAGCAAATTCCAGAAAAACATATCAGAGCATTGAGTTTAAAAATACCGTATTTTAAAAAATAAAAAAAATGTTTTATTTATTAGAAAATGACTAAAATGATTTGACCAGCTCTATTATCTCTATACTGGACTCAGAAGCTGCTCGAGTTGTTTCAGTTATTGGTCAGCTGGCCCTTCCTGATGGAGTCGCTCCTCCAGGTAATGGATCGTTTTCAGTCTGAAACCTGGAGGAACCGAAGGACGTCAAACTCCAGTTGGATAAAATACCTCCTGGCTTTCTCAGAGTTAAAACAAACAGATTATATGTGAGGATTTTAAAAGATGCTGATGTTAGAAGCAGCTTTAATACTCCATCCTGATTGGATGGTTTAGGAGCAGTGAGCTTCACTAGCTGATGATGTCACACTCACCTGCGATGAGTGAAATCCACACTCTGTTTGGAGCTGGTCCTGAACCAGGTGCAGGTCCTGGTCCGGGTCCTGGCTGGGGGACCCGGGGGTCGTCCTGGAGCGTCCTCCAGGCCCCGGTGTCCGTCATGCTGTAGGACGACAAACAGACTGCGAGGACGTGGAGCCCTGGCGTATCAGGTGACCTAGATCAGGTTTCTGTCGGTCCCAGAGGGGACAGAGGTGTGAGTTTCCAGCATCCTCAGGTTTCAACACACATTCAGGTCTGAGCTGGACTTCCAGCTGTACACACTGTACATCAGCTCACCTATGGCAGGTGAGGTTAGAAGGACAGAGAACACGACACCGTGCTGATGACGCCACGGAAACAAGCCGGGGGTCACAGGAAGTCCCGCTTCACATCCATCAGCGAAGTCTAGAACAGGTCACGTTTTCTTTTGTTTCACTGGATCCCAGTCAGCTGGAGGCGTTTGAACTACAGTACCCAGAATTCAACACCAAACAAAAGCCTTCTGTCCCAGAAACATTTTAAACCACCATGGCTGCCTGCCACAACACAACAAAGTGTTCTACAAAAACAAGAAACAGCAACTCATATTTCTGAGCCAGGATTGGTGTCAGTGAACACAACATGAGAGGTCAAGGTCAAAGAGAGACTGGCAGGTGTTGATGGCAGAGTCTGAGAAAGAATAAAGAAAGAAAAATGGATGAAGAATGACGCATTATCCAGGAGAAATGTCAAAACTGGTGAGAAGTTAGTGTGGAGGAGCTCTAGTCCTGATGGAGGAGCTCTAGTCCTGATGGAGGAGCTCTAGTCCTGATGGAGGAGCTCTGGTCCTGATGGAGGAGCTCTAGTCCTGATGGAGGAGCTCTGGTCCTGATGGAGGAGCTCTAGTCCTGATGGAGGAGCTCTAGTCCAGATGGAGGAGGCTCTAGTCCTGATGGAGGCCCTGGTCCTGATGCAGGAGGCTCTAGTCCTGATGGAGGAGGCTCTAGTCCTGATGGAGGAGGCTCTAGTCCTGATGGAGGCTCTAGTCCTGATGGAGGCTCTGGTCCTGATGGAAGCTCTAGTCCTGATGGAGGCCCTGGTCTTGATGGAGGCTCTAGTCCTGATGGAGGCTCTGGTCCTGATGGAGGCTCTAGTCCTGATGGAGGAGGCTCTAGTCCTGATGGAGGAGACTCTAGTCCTGATGGAGGAGGCGCGAGTCCTGATGGAGGCTCTAGTCCTGATGGAGGCTCTGGTCCTGATGGAGGCTCTGGTCCTGATGGAGGCTCTAGTCCTGATGGAGGCTCTAGTCCTGATGGAGGAGCTCTAGTCCTGATGGAGGAGCTCTGGTCCTGATGGAGGAGCTCTGGTCCTGATGGAGGAGCTCTAGTCCTGATGGAGGAGCTCTGGTCCTGATGGAGGCTCTAGTCCTGATGGAGGCTCTAGTCCTGATGGAGGAGCTCTAGTCCTGATGGAGGAGCTCTAGTAATGATGGAGGAGCTCTAGTCCTGATGGAGGAGCTCTGGTCCTGATGGAGGAGGCTCTAGTCCTGATGGAGGAGCTCTGGTCCTGATAGAGGAGCTCTGGTCCTGATGGAGGAGCTCTAGTCCTGATGGAGGAGCTCTGGTCCTGATGGAGGAGTTATAGTCCTGATGGAGGAGCTCTGGTCCTGATGGAGGAGCTCTGGTCCTGATAGAGGAGCTCTGGTCCTGATGGAGGAGCTCTGGTCCTGATGGAGGAGGCTCTAGTCCTGATGGAGGAGACTCGAGTCCTGATGGAGGAGGCGCGAGTCCTGATGGAGGCTCTAGTCCTGATGGAGGCTCTGGTCCTGATGGAGGCTCTGGTCCTGATGGAGGAGCTCTGGTCCTGATGGAGGCTCTAGTCCTGATGGAGGCTCTGGTCCTGATGGAGGCTCTGGTCCTGATGGAGGCTCTAGTCCTGATGGAGGCTCTAGTCCTGATGGAGGCCCTGGTCCTGATGGAGGAGGCTCTGGTCCTGATGGAGGAGCTCTAGTCCTGATGGAGGAGGCTCTAGTCCTGATGGAGGAGGCTCTAGTCCTGATGGAGGAGCTCTGGTCCTGATGGAGGAGCTCTGGTCCTGATGGAGGAGCTCTGGTCCTGATGGAGGAGCTCTAGTCCTGATGGAGGAGCTCTAGTCCTGATGGAGGAGGCTCTAGTCCTGATGGAGAGCTCTGGTCCTGATGGAGGAGGCTCTAGTCCTGATGGAGGAGCTCTAGTCCTGATGGAGGAGCTCTAGTCCTGATGGAGGAGGCTCTAGTCCTGATGGAGGCTCTTGTCCTGATGGAGGCTCTGGTCCTGATGGAGGCTCTAGTCCTGATGGAGGCTCTAGTCCTGATGGAGGAGCTCTGGTCCTGATGGAGGAGCTCTAGTCCTGATGGAGGCTCTGGTCCTGATGGAGGAGCTCTGGTCCTGATGGAGGAGCTCTAGTTCTGATGGAGGAGCTCTAGTCCTGATGGAGGAGACTCGAGTCCTGATGGAGGAGGCTCTGGTCCTGATGGAGGAGGCTCTGGTCCTGATGGAGGCTCTAGTCCTGATGGAGGCTCTGGTCCTGATGGAGGAGGCTCTGGTCCTGATGGAGGCTCTAGTCCTGATGGAGGCTCTGGTCCTGATGGAGGAGGCTCTAGTCCTGATGGAGGAGCTCTAGTCCTGATGGAGGAGCTCTAGTCCTGATGGAGGAGCTCTGGTCCTGATGGAGGAGGCTCTAGTCCTGATGGAGGAGCTCTGGTCCTGATGGAGGAGCTCTGGTCCTGATGGAGGCTCTAGTTCTGATGGAGGAGCTCTGGTCCTGATGGAGGAGCTCTGGTCCTGATGGAGGAGGCTCTAGTCCTGATGGAGGAGCTCTGGTCCTGATGGAGGAGCTCTGGTCCTGATGGAGGAGCTCTAGTCCTGATGGAGGAGGCCCTGGTCCTGATGGAGGCTCTAGTCCTGATGGAGGCCCTGGTCTTGATGGAGGCTCTAGTCCTGATGGAGGCTCTGGTCCTGATGGAGGAGGCTCTAGTCCTGATGGAGGAGGCTCTAGTCCTGATGGAGGAGGCTCTAGTCCTGATGGAGGCTCTAGTCCTGATGGAGGCTCTGGTCCTGATGGAAGCTCTAGTCCTGATGGAGGCCCTGGTCTTGATGGAGGCTCTAGTCCTGATGGAGGCTCTGGTCCTGATGGAGGCTCTAGTCCTGATGGAGGAGGCTCTAGTCCTGATGGAGGAGACTCTAGTCCTGATGGAGGAGACTCTAGTCCTGATGGAGGAGACTCTAGTCCTGATGGAGGAGGCTCTAGTCCTGATGGAGGCTCTGGTCCTGATGGAGGCTCTGGTCCTGATGGAGGAGCTCTAGTCCTGATAGAGGAGCTCTAGTCCTGATGGAGGAGCTCTAGTCCTGATGGAGGAGCTCTGGTCCTGATGGAGGAGCTCTAGTCCTGATGGAGGAGCTCTGGTCCTGATGGAGGAGCTCTAGTCCTGATGGAGGAGCTCTGGTCCTGATGGAGGAGCTCTGGTCCTGATGGAGGAGGCTCTGGTCCTGATGGAGGAGGCTCTGGTCCTGATGGAGGCTCTAGTCCTGATGGAGGAGCTCTGGTCCTGATGGAGGAGCTCTAGTCCTGATGGAGGAGCTCTGGTCCTGATGGAGGAGCTCTATTCCTGATGGAGGAGCTCTAGTCCTGATGGAGGAGCTCTGGTCCTGATGGAGGAGGCTCTAGTCCTGATGGAGGAGCTCTGGTCCTGATGGAGGAGGCTCTAGTCCTGATGGAGGAGCTCTGGTCCTGATGGAGGAGCTCTGGTCCTGATGGAGGCTCTAGTCCTGATGGAGGCGCGAGTCCTGATGGAGGAGGCGCTGGTCCTGATGGAGGAGCTCTGGTCCTGATGGAGGAGCTCTAGTCCTGATGGAGGAGCTCTGGTCCTGATGGAGGAGCTCTATTCCTGATGGAGGAGCTCTGGTCCTGATGGAGGAGCTCTGGTCCTGATGGAGGAGGCTCTGGTCCTGATGGAGGAGGCTCTGGTCCTGATGGAGGAGGCTCTAGTCCTGATGGAGGAGCTCTGGTCCTGATGGAGGAGCTCTGGTCCTGATGGAGGAGCTCTATTCCTGATGGAGGAGCTCTAGTCCTGATGGAGGAGGCTCTAGTCCTGATGGAGGCTCTGGTCCTGATGGAGGCTCTGGTCCTGATGGAGGCTCTGGTCCTGATGGAGGCTCTAGTCCTGATGGAGGAGCTCTGGTCCTGATGGAGGAGCTCTATTCCTGATGGAGGAGCTCTAGTCCTGATGGAGGAGCCCTGGTCCTGATGGAGGAGCTCTATTCCTGATGGAGGAGCTCTAGTCCTGATGGAGGAGCTCTAGTCCTGATGGAGGAGCTCTAGTCCTGATGGAGGAGCTCTAGTCCTGATGGAGGAGCTCTAGTCCTGATGGAGGAGCTCTGGTCCTGATGGAGGAGCTCTAGTTCTGATGGAGGAGCTCTAGTCCTGATGGAGGAGACTCGAGTCCTGATGGAGGAGGCGCGAGTCCTGATGGAGGCTCTGGTCCTGATGGAGGCTCTGGTCCTGATGGAGGCTCTAGTCCTGATGGAGGAGGCTCTGGTCCTGATGGAGGAGGCTCTGGTCCTGATGGAGGAGGCTCTGGTCCTGATGGAGGCTCTAGTCCTGATGGAGGCTCTAGTCCTGATGGAGGCTCTGGTCCTGATGGAGGAGGCTCTAGTCCTGATGGAGGAGCTCTAGTCCTGATGGAGGAGCTCTAGTCCTGATGGAGGAGCTCTAGTCCTGATGGAGGAGCTCTAGTCCTGATGGAGGAGCTCTAGTCCTGATGGAGG
>SSNR01000425.1:92443-112721 GCA_006937965.1 Callopanchax toddi | reverse complement strand
GGTCTATGGTAAAGATTTATGCAGCAGAAGCATGCGCAGAAGACCCACAAAGAAACAGGAAGTACATCACATGACCTTTCAGTCATGGTTAAAATAAAGTGAGTGAACATTTTAAAACTACACCTAAAAGCAGATTGTACACAGCACTGATAGTATGTAAAATGAATAGATTGTTTAGTTTTATTTTCACGGTTCTCTTAAAACTACTTTGTGATTCCAATCTTCCTCTTCTTCCTGTGAGACCTGTGGGGCGGCGCCCCCTATTGACCAGCCACCACTGCCCTCATGCTGAACCTCAGCGTGGAGCGAGAGTCTCAGGCCCCACTCAGTATTTTGTTGATTGAAATGACTTTTTGGATAAAATCTGACTAAACTTGGTCTAAAAGTGAAACTTTTTCTAAACATCTAAATTTAGTTTTAGATGTCAAAAGGTCTGCATTCAGCTGAGATGGTGAGGAAAACAGTCATACCCACAGGGCTCGATCTGTTCACCCCACTGGGACAAACAGAGCAGTCTGTTTCAGGATGCAGTTATAAGATCTGTATCTCCCTGGTTTTGTGTCTCTGTTTTATAACATCAGGCTCCTATGATCCACATATATCCAACATGAGCATCGCCTGGAGCAGCACACACCAACACCTTCCTTTACACTGATCACACTACAGAGCATCAATACTTAATGAGACTGTAGGAACACAACATGTTCTAGGAACTCCTGCTCCTAGAATCACCGGAGTAAAGCAACATGGTGGCTAAAGGAGAGGAAGAGGTATCCTGAACGATGGGACTGACTCTCTGACCACACGGTAAAATGTCACACTGACACTGTTTCAGCAGACAGATGATTTCAAACAGCTTTCAGACACTGGATACAACCAGCAGATGTTCATTGACCTGAACTAAAACCATTTAAAATCCAACACGCTCATGCTCCCGCTAGTATATTTGACATCATAACAAACACCTATCACTTATTATATTAATGAGTCAATATTTTCCAAATTAATGAAAGTTGTTCCAAACCACATTTCTGGCTATGTCTGTCTGTTGACCCCACAGCGTTTCCAGTGGGTTTAGTTAGTGATTGAGGTTTTTTCAGACTGTGTTTGAAAAGCCTTCCAGCAGCAGAGGGAACCTGATCCTGGAGGACTAACTGGTCTGCTGTTAGTGTGTTGGGTTTCCCTCAAAGGATCCTAATTCACAGACAAACAGCAGAGCAGCCTTTCACTCACCAAACCTGACCATACAGAGGTGGATCCATGAGAAAATCACAGCGTCGCTCGTTTTCACATCCGCGCTCATATATTTCTGTTAAACGTTTCTAAAAACCATGTTTTATAAAATATCTGCAAGATGCTAATTAGATAAATGCATCACCTCCATTAGAACATTAGACTGCCCATGGTCTCACTGCAGTTTGCTGCCATGATGCTGAAAAGAGAGGCAAACGGAGGAAAGTGCAGGTTTTTGGCCAAACTACCAAAATAAAAGTCTTTTTCACTTCAAACCCAGCCCAGAATGAGGAGCTACAGGAGATGGTGCTCTGACTTTAACCTTTAGAACAGAGGTGCCCAAAGTGGGGCCCGCGGGCCAAAGTTGGCCCACCGATTATTTAATTTGGCCCTCCTGGCCCTCTGTGGGGTACGCTGGATGCTGGGTGAACATGGACCAGTAATCCAGAAACCCACTGTTTTCCTCAGCCAATTCAGCATTATGTGAACAGACCCAATGACTCTATATTGGGCTGCATACAGCCCTCACTCATGGTGCCAACAAAATCTTTAAAATGTCACAATTGAAATACAAGTAACTACAAGGGACATTTAGAGTAGATTTATGCACGCATGTACTTTTGCACACTTTATAAAACCAAAAATAGTTGTATTTTGTCAATGATTGTAATCTTCCATGAGCCTTTGCTGCTGGACCAGACCGGATCAAACTTGCTCCAAGCTCGCGGGTAACCCTCTGGCCGCGAGCCTAAGCAGCTATTATCAACATGGAGCGTCGTCGTCGGTGGCACACAGACAAAAGGCATTTAAAAAATGCTGGTAGTAAGACTATTTTTTACAGATATCAATGGTAAAGCAGTCTGCCTTATTTGTAACCAGTCTGTTGCTGTACTCAAGGAGTATAGTATTCATCATCACTATGAGACAAAGAACGCAGGATTTATGCCCAAAAGAAAAAGACCAGGGAGCTGCTAGCTGCTACATATGATTACAAATAACAAAGTCAGTTGTTTGTTCTAAATGCCTATATGTGACTTACCGCCGGTATATGTCATATTTTTTTATTAATGTTCTTTAAACAAAAAGGATGGTTAAATAACTGCAAAATGAATAAAAAGTAGTGTTCTATACTTCATTAGTATTTGCATTTTATAAATACTACATTCGGCCCGCGGCTCTCTGATAGATTTTCATTTTGGCCCTCTGAGGGAAAAAGTTTGGGCACCCCTGCTTTAGAACATCCACTGACTCTCTGCTGTTTTCAATACTTGAGATTAAAATAAAACTTTAACCTTGAATTTTAAAATATCATCTGACAGAGTGTATCTAAACCATATTACCGTGAAACAATGGTATTTCTGCTGAAGGTCAGAATGTGGCTGTCATCATTACACTGAGACAGCACACAGGGACCAGAACCACTGAGATCCAAAACACACGGAGATGTTCCACATGGCTGCACTGAAAACACCAGCATCACCGTCAGCCGTCAAGGTCAGAAATGAAGAAAAACATTTTAATTTCTGCCTCCATTCATCCAGAATCAGGAGTTATCCTCCACAACAACCCTAAAGATGACTAAACCAGAACTAGAGCAACATTTTTTGACCTATAGAAGCCTGTGAATGAATACGACTCGTTATTGTTGTTAATCCATGTGGTTGAGTGCATTTCCAGAGGTGTTGTTTATACCTGTCCTGTCAGTCTAGTTGGTGAACTTGTGAAATCAGGAGATGATTTTAAAGGAATGACAGTTTGTTTTATTGTACTTTAAATCTAAAACACATAATCACATTCTAGACTCAGAGTTTAAAGGTCTATTTGTGTTATTTTCTCTCTGAATTAAATCTTTTCATCTCACAGTGGATCAGTGGGATGAGCATCACCTGCCAATCAGAAGGTTCAATCCCGGTTCCCCATGTTGAAGTGCCCTTGGGCAAAACACTGAACTCTACAGTAGTAGCGCCCCCAGTATGTGAGCCAGGAGTGTGAGTAATGTGAAGAGCGTTAAACGGACCAGATCATACATTAACACACTGTATGACAGGTAAAGTGTCGGGAAACAACCACCTGACTTTACAACATGATCAATAACAGGGGGGTCCAAACTTTTCAACATGAGGACAAAATCACAAGTCCTCCAGGGCCACAAAAGTTAGAATAGTCCTGAAAAGAAACGAGCAAAAAATATTTTGTTCTGCTCAAAAATTCATTATAAATGCAACATTTTAATGGACAGTCTTTGTCAGTACGACACAGGGATCTCGTATGTTTGACTCAATGATAAAAAGCATCAGATTCACTGGATCTGATTGGTCGACGGTTTTTAGGTTTCTACATTTAGTTCCGTCCTCAGCAACAGGACCAGGATCTGGGTCTTTCTCCAGTCCTGTAGCTGGATTTAGTCAGGCTTTATGAACAGAGCTCACAGGTCTGCGTTTTGGTCAAAGTCAGTGAGGATCTGTGGTTCTTTTTACCAGGAAATAAAGTCGGAAATCTCAATATCTCTTGAATTGTCAAAACATTTTTTGAATATTTTTGATTGAATGGAACATTTTGCATTTAAAAAGATTTTAATTGACTTGGATTTTTTGTTGTTGTTGGGTCTCATGTAAGTAAAAATCTAAAAAATGTCATAAAGCATCTCTCTGCATAAAGTCCTGCAGGAAAACTAAATGATATCATTTTTAAAATGCAGCTAAGGGCCACACATCACTCTGAGGGCCACACTAAATCACTCTGAGGGCCACATTTGGCCCCCAGGCCGCGCTTTGGACACGACCTGATCAATAATGACCTCGTCATAATCACATGGCTCTGGAGACTCTCAGGAACAAGTCAAATCCAACTGTTTCATCAGTTTTTATTATTTGAAGAAAACTTGTTTCATGTAGTTTGGTCACTTGAAAAGTTTAAAGAACGGAATAAAAACCAATCATCACAAAGTGTATCACCTCAGTTTTTATCAGGCAGTTAGAATAAACATCAGTAAATATGACTAAAGTCCCTGTTGGCTATTAATAAACAGTTAATTCCAAAATCCCACTTCCACTGAATTTCAGCCCCAAGAGGAGCTTCTATTAGGAAACTGTTGATGAGGAAAAGGCTGGAGATCACTGTGAATTTAAAAAGTCCCTGGAGGGGTCTGAATATATGGGACATATACTGGTGACAGCGTCCATTTTTATTATTGTTATGAACCCAGTCAGGTGCTATAAGAGAAGGAATAAAGCATGAGGTTATCAGAGGGGGTCTGACACCAGCAGAAACACGGTCCTGGATAATAACAGACGCCAGCTCCCTAACAGAACCACAAACACGACACTCAACGACCAACGAGGAGAGGTCCCTTACAGCTGAGCTGAAACAGCCACAACCCCTTTTATTGGGAGCATGAATGAAGAGGAATTGCTGATAGTTTTATGGTAGGGTTAGGCTTAGGGACCTGTGTGATGTGCCTAGACCAAACGCCCCACCAGGACAGACAGGAAACCACAGCTGCAGTTTCTCCATATTGATTCTGGTTGAAGCTCTTTAATCACTGATACCCCCCACTCCCACCCCATTAAAACTCTACATTAACACACAGGGATGAACTGCATTGTTTTCTTGTTTATAATCTATATTGTGCTGCTGCCGTGACCCCATCGCCCCACTGGAATCGTTTACATCCATCTAACCTTACAGCTGTCATAAAGTAATGGAGGATGTGGGCAGTAGCACAGCATGCAGGCCCAGGCTAATTCAACTATCTCCAGAGGAGTAGTTACTGATGGCATTAGCCTGAATGATGACAAGAAGCGTGGAGGCCATTAAAGACCAATCAGCCATGAAGCCTAGCTGTGAGCCCTGTTAACTCGAGGCTTTCAGCGATGTTAAGCTGGCCTCGTTCGGCGCTCGCCCGTGGCGTGAATGCGTTTCCATCACGCGGAGACAAAGCACAGCTATCTGCTTGCCCGGGCTCATCGTTTCAAGCTGGAGACGATAGCGAGATGATACACCAGAGGAGAGGCTGGAAAAGAACACCTCATCTACTTCCATTCACACCGTCTGCAGAGGCTGTGTGTCGCTGTGCTGGAGCGTGTGTGTGTGTGTGTGTGTGTGTGTGTGTGTGTGTGTGTGTGTGTGTGTGTGTGTGTGTGTGTGTGTGTGTGTGTGTGTGTGTGTGTGTGTGTGTGTGTGTGTGTGTGTGTGTGTGTGTGTGTGTGTGTGTGTGTGTGTGTGTGTGTGTGTGTGTGTGTGTGTGTGTGTGTGTGTGTGTGTGTGTGTGTGTGTGTGTGTGTGTGTGTTCAGCTACAGGCTGGCGTTCGCTGCTCCAGATCCGTGACATTCGATGATGAAGGTGACGTTGGTGCTCAGCTCGTCTTCACACTTTGTGATCATGAACTTCGCCTGCAAACCCAACAAGGAAAACGTGAAATGGATGGAACCTGGAGCAGATTGAGTTCAGAGAGATCAGCAGGAAAACGCCTAACCCTATCCACAGAGCGCTGCAGACTGAAAACAAAGAGATGCAGATGTTTACGTAGAATTTAAAGCATAAATCAGCTGATTCCACACAGAGTTCATGTTTCCTGTAAAACTTTATCTGGTCAAAAAGTATTTACTAGTTATGTGCTAATATTAATAAAACTATCATATATTATATCCATCCATCCATCCATCTTCTGTAGCCGCTTATTCCTCCACAGAGGGTCGCGGGGGAGCTGGTGCCTATCTCCAGCGGTCAAGGGGCGAGAGGCGGGGGACACCCTGGACGGGTCGCCAGTCCATCGCAGGGCCTCATATATTATATACAACAACAAATACAATCCGTTTTATTTCACTATGCAACACAACATCGATCACAATCTAAAATTGACCCTTGTCCTTCTGTAGATCGTCCACCAAGGGGCAGCAGACGTCTATAGGACAGGACAAAGAAGGTCTCAGATCAGGCATCACCAAATATGGACTCTGATCCGGATCTGGACCCAGAGTCAATCCAGGACCTGGTCCCCGTTTCTTTTTTATGCTAGAGTAGAGTAAGGACAAGGCTGTCTCCTGAGTCGGGTCCTGCAGGGGGACTGGGGCCCTGCAGTGGGACTGGGGCCCTGCAGGGGGACTGGGGCCCTGCAGGGGGACTGGGACCCTGCAGTGGGACTGGGGCCCTGCAGTGGGACTGGGGCCCTGCAGCGGGACTGGGGCCCTGCAGCGGGACTGGGGCCCTGCAGCGGGACTGGGGCCCTGCAGGGGGACTGGGGCCCTGCAGCGGGACTGGGGCCCTGCAGGGGGACTGGGGCCCTGCAGGGGGACTGGGGCCCTGCAGCGGGACTGGGGCCCTGCAGCGGGACTGGGGCCCTGCAGCGGGACTGGGGCCCTGCAGNGTGTGTGTGTGTGTGTGTGTGTGTGTGTGTGTGTGTGTGTGTGTGTGTGTACATGAGGGGGGGGGTAGTTAGAGGTGCAGGACTGACCCTTCTGATGTTTAAGGGCTTGGTGCTCTAATTTAATTCACTCCTAAACTGTACCTGATGTTTTTAAGTTAGCTCTGACTGAATGATGTCAGTGGACTGACCTGAGGTCACATGTGAGACGTGAACATCAGACACTCAGTGACATCATCATTAGCTTGGAGGGGGGGGGGGATCCATGTTTTCCTAAATTCAATCCTCTTTTTTTCAGCATTTTGTGTTTAGACCAATGTTTTCACCTAAAATATGTTTGATGATATGGTGGAACAACAACATCTCTTAAATTGGTTAATTTGAACAAAACCCAATAAAAAGTGTTTTTGGTTCAATCGATTATTCACTGATTTGTTCAAATATGTAACATCTGTAGGTCATTAAATCCTATTTATTTTTATTTTAAAGTGCCCATGACTCCATATTTAAATCACCTTATATTAAACAGGTGTAATCTTTGATGCCTCTAAATCAGCGTTGCACCATTATAACTCAAAATACGCTGTAATTATTTCCTAAGGAGCAACTCAGAGATCAGAAGAAAGCACCGCCTTCCGGTTCTGCTGGGTTTCTCCTGATTTGGCAGCCTGACACTTCTGCTGCAGCAGGGGGCAGTGCCCAGCAGGGGGCAGTGCCCAGTAGGGGGCAGTGTCCAGTAGGGGGCAGTGCCCAGTAGGGGGCAGTGCCGTCGCGTGAAAGAGAAATGAAACTGAAACTAAACACTACACGGTCTATGGTCAATGGCAGCAGCAGCACTGGCGTTCTCCTCGCTCCAGGTGTCGTGAACGTGCATGTGGGCGGAGAATTGACCATATAAGCAAGTCCGGATCACTATGACCTCATAGCGGGCTGGAGTGAAAAAAACGGTTTGAAACCTGGGTCTGAAATCTGGAAGAGCTTCTCACTGGCTGGACTAGGAGACAGATGGACGCCGTTTGTTGCTCTTTCTGGCAGGTTGAAGGTGAGAACTCAACACATGATAGATAAGTCAGAAAACATGGAAAACCAGGACATGGGACCTTTAAGTTCTTCAGTTTTTTGTCAAATAAAGTCTTGGATTTAAATATTATATATGTGAATGAATGAAGTCATCTTTTTACTCATGAACGTAACATTCTTCCTCTGCTGTTTTGTTGACTGATTTTCACCCAGAAGTTCATCTGTTTACCTTCCATCTCCAGCAGATAGCTGACTGAGGAGAAGATCATCACCTCATCTGTTATTTCTTATATATCATAGCATCACTCCTCAAGCTGCACAGTCTGTAATAAACTCATGTCTGTCTCCTACTGATGCGTTTTCATGTAAACTAAAAGTGAGGCTAGCGCTAGCTCACTTCCTCTGTAATCTAGGTCTTGTTCATGTTTTTTTAATTTATTAGACGCTTTTATACAAAACGACATCCATACAATTAACAATCGCCCTATCAGGCATGTTGTGATTTGTGGGGGAAACCAGACCTGGAGGAAACTCACGCATGCATGAGGAGAACATGCTACACGCGTGATTTGAACTAACGACCTTCTTGCTGCGAGGCAACAACTGCCCCACCATGCAGCCAAAGTGAGGCTAGTGCTAGCTACTTCCTCCCCGTTCTGATCAGCAGTATTGTTCATTCGGGACATCACATTTACTTCAGGTTCTGGTAGATCGCATGCCTTATGAAAAGTTGTTCTTCAGAATCACAGGTGTTGTTTGAACATTGTTCTGCTATAAATGTCCGTTTCTAGTGTTACTATAGGGTTGTCTAGTCTTTACACACAGAATCATGTATTTATCCACTAGACTGTTGGCAGTATGTGCTCACAGCCCTGTGTCTAAACTACACTCAAAACGTTCTCTGTTTCAGGGTACACATAAACAATAGCTCCTGCTGTTATATCCTTTCTTTTTTGAAGTTATCATTTTCTTTTTTCTCTAATACTTCCTGTCAACATGTTGCACACTGGTACAGTTGGTAGGACTGTTGTCTCACAGCCAGAATGGCTGCTGGTTCACTTCACAGCTGTGTCCTCTCTGTGTGGAGTTAGCGTGTTCTCTCCATTCATCTGTGGGTGTCCTCCAGGTGATCGGGCGTCCTCCCATGGACCAATAACATGTTCGGTTAACTGGTGACTAAATGGTCCCTGTGGGTGTGTGAATAGTTGTCTCTCTTTTAACCTGTTATGTGACCTGTCCAGGGTGTCCCCCGCCTCCTGTCCCGATGCAGGAGACAGACACCAGCTCCCCATGACCCTTATGGAGGAAACGGTTAAGGAACTGAATAGATGGACTTCCTGTAAACACATGACCACTTCTCAATCACAGAATGTAAATTCCTTTCCTTTCTAAATACCAATAACATAATCTTCAGCTATCAGAACATTTTCAGGTACTCAAACTGATTTTAACGTCTTAGCTGAGCATCCATAACGTTTCACAACACATATTCTCTATCCTCTCTCCTCTTTTTCTCCTTTCCTTTTCACTTCACATAGTCTTCATAGCACTGTGGTTTCACCATCCTGCACCCGGATCCAGTGTTGGGTAAGTTACTTTAAAATTGTAATATATTAATATTACTAGTTACAGCAAAAAAAAAAAAAGTAATCTAGTTTGTATTACATATTACAGTCCCCAAAAAGTAACTAAGTTACACTACTTTGAGTTACTTTTGGCAAAATATCATATGTGACGGCATTCTAAAATACTATAACTGAGTGGTTCCCAAACTTATTGGCTTCTGACCCACAAAATATCAGTGGCAGAGACTCGTGACCCCAACCATCACTGGCAAAATATACAAACACTGCTAATAAACTAATTAAACAAGAACATAATGACAAAATAAACATCTACAGCTGCTATACCATGTTTATTCAACTGTTTATAACAGTTTGTAAGGCAATTAGATGGTATTAGTAAGGATTTTTAAATCACTTTTAGTTCTAGAGAACATCCCAGGACCCCCATTTGTTGTTTGAGGACCCACAGTGGGGTCCCGAACCCAACTTTGGGAACCGCTGCTATAACTGATCCATTTACATTTTACACAAGAATGACACCAGAAAATACTGTATTTTCTCACTATTTTATTAAACAACAGTCAATTCTAAAGAATATTTTATTAATGTCAGTCCATACATCAGCTGTTGATACTCCTGGGCTTCAAATATTCTCTTCAGCTCCGTTTCCATAGCAACGCACGTCTCATCCAACTCCTTGGCAAATGTCTTTTGGGGGTTGGGGTGTTGTAACTAGTAAGTTACTCAAATTGTAACTAGTAATATATTACTTTACTTTAAAAGAGTAATGTTAATATATTACTAGTTACTCAAAAAAGGAATATATTACTGTAACTAATTACTTTGTAACTAGTTACTCCCAACACTGCCCAGATCCAGTGGTGATAACTGGTGTGTAGTCTCTATTAGCAGATAGTCTTCTGTAATGGACGGAGTTGGATGTCCTATGACTGTCTGGGTCTGACAGGTTCTTGATGATGGTCTCTTTGTGAGAAAGTTTATGGGGCGGCACTAGCTCAGTTGGGAGAGTGGCCAGTCTGACAACCGAAGGGTCGCCGGTTCAATCCCCAGCTCCGGCTGGGTTAGATTGTCGTTGTGTCCTTGGGCAAGACACTTCACCCAACGTGCCTACTGGTGGTGGTCAGGGGACTTGGAAGGGCGCCGGTGCATGGCGTCCCCACCTCTGTCAGAGTGTCCGAGGGCAGCTGTGACTACAATGTAGTTTATCACCACCAGTGTGTGTGGGTGAGTGACTGTTCGTGTTGTACAGCGCTTTGGGGTGTTCTGCACTGTAAAAAGCGCTCTATAAATACAAGCCTTTTACCATTTACCATTGCATGCCTGAGGTGCCTCATATTCCTCCTCAGAACATTCCCAAAGTCTAGTCACACTTCATAACAGACTTCAGCATGTTTCCAGGTCTCCATAGACTGTGTGTGGGTTGAAAGGCCTGGTTTCAGAGACCATGTCTTATCCTGTTCTGTCTACGTTCTTCAGATCCTGCAGTGCCCTATGACCTTTGGTTGTAAATGGTTCTTGTAGGCAGCAGTGGGCTGGTTTGCAGACCTTGTAATGGTGTGTTGTTGTGGTTCAAAGTAAAAGATATGGATCCTGTCCTGCAGCTTTGGCTTGAAGCATCAGTCTTTGTGCTGTCTGTCATCACAGCTGACTCTGCGTTGCCGTTGCTCTGAGGGTTGCCTGGTGATGATGTCTTGTGTTGGAAATCCCACACTCGGCTGAACATCTTGAACCCCTGGGATGTATTGTGGTCCATTGTCCGATATGACAACATCTGGCATCCCTTGATGAGGAAAATGAGCCTTTAGGATTTGATTACTGTGGGTGACTTGGTGTCTGACAGAGAGTCTATTTCACAGAAACTAGAATAATCAACCAGATGGTCCTTGTTGTCAAAAAGAAGCTGTCTGTCCCCACCTTAGCTCATGGTCTGTCTTAGCTCTCATGTGAAGCCAGAGTCTCTTTTTGTTGTCTGCTATCCACTGACCCTACATCAGTCTTAATGTGGTCACTCGTACTGCCTTGCTCTCCATAGACATCCATCCACGCCCAGGGAGAAGAATGTAAATGATGAATAAAGAGCATCATCAGGGACGATGAACACCCCTCCATCTTAATGGCTCGGCTCCTCTTGTATGTAAAATGTGGACGAAGTGTCTTGACCCAGAGACACAGCAAAGCGACCCAGCTGGATCGGGGTTCGACCTGACAACCCTTCAGTTTTCCTACTGAGCTAGCTGTGTTGCTTCATGATGAACATCATTATAAGTGAATCAAGCTGAGATAATACACTTTACTTCTGAATAAAGTTTATAAACCTGCACATTGCTACTAAACCTGAATGAGAACTTTGATTTTCAGAGGAGAGAACCTTAGATCATTGATCAGGTTGTGATTTGAGTCAGATTGGTAAAACGTGGGTTCACCTCTAAGTTTATGTGACTGTTCGGTTAGTGAAGAGCCTCTAAGCATTCCCAATGTGATTAATGAGGAGATGAGATCCATGGTCTTTGTTTGAGTTTATCTGAAGCTAATAGGACATTTAACAAGGCCAACTGCTGTAAACGGACCAAACGGCTCTGGTTAAAATCAAAGTCATTAAATATGAGGTTCTCTGCTTTCCTCATACTAAAAGAATTGTGAAAAAACATACATTTATTACAAAAAGAGACTGTTTATGGAAGGATTCACCCTCTCAGGGTTTTAACCTTCTCTGTTTTCTGGAATCATTCTCCACAGCTACTTTCATTTTTCCCCATCTACGAGCCAAATCTTTTAACGAGTTTTGAAAGTTTTATTCTTCATTTTCCTCACAATTCAAACTATCTGCAAAATAAACTTTGCAGGACACACGTTGGCAACAAGTCTTACATGTACATGGGTTTGACTTGCTAATCTATGAGATTTATTATATTCTGGGAGTGATTTCCTTTAAAATATTGCTGTTTACACTTTGGCACACCTTCAGTAGTTTGCTGTAACCTTGAGTTCTGCTGGCCACTCATCAAATCCAATGTGACCTCCCTCTCCAAGTTACTTCCATTTAGTGACTGGCAGAAAGGAGGAGCGTAAATTATGCAAAAGCATTTTGGTATTTTGCTGCTGCAACGTCTCATCATTCACTATGACAGCACTGTGGATAACAACTATTCACTGTGAAGGGAAAACAGGTTTCAGCAGCTAGCTAAGACACCAGAACTAAAAGTATGACGACAACAGAAAACATTGTTTTTAACTCGTCATTAATGAAAACACACAGAGGCTGGAGAATAGTCCTATACTAGTTAGTAATGTCATTTAGAAGTTACTCCACTCATCCTCCTCTAACTGTGAAATGTTCTGCACCATGTCCAACATGGCCTCGCCTCACCTCGCCTCACCTTACCTCGCCTCACCTCGCCTCACCTTACCTCGCCTCACCTCGCCTCACCTCACCTTGCCTCACCTCACCTTGCCTCACTTCACCTCGCCTCACCTTGCCTCACTTCACCTCGCCTCGCCTCACCTCACCTTGCCTCACTTCACCTCACCTCACCTTGCCTCACCTCACCTTGCCTCACTTCACCTTGCCTCGCCTCACCTCACCTCACCTCACCTCACCTCACCTCACCTCGCCTCACCTCGCCTCACCTCACCTCGCCTCGCCTCACCTCACCTTGCCTCACTTCACCTCACCTCACCTTGCCTCACCTCACATTGCCTCACTTCACCTTGCCTCGCCTCACCTCACCTTGCCTCACCTCACCTCACCTCACCTTGCCTCACCTCACCTTGCCTCACTTCACCTCGCCTCACCTCACCTTGCCTCACCTCACCTCACCTCACCTCACCTCACCTCGCCTCACCTCACCTCACCTCACCTTACCCTCACCTCACCTCACCTCACCTCACCTCACCTCACCTTACCTCACCTCACCTCGCCTCACCTCACCTCGCCTCGCCTCACCTCACCTTGCCTCACCTCACCTTGCCTCACTTCACCTCGCCTCACCTCACCTTGCCTCACCTCACCTTGCCTCACCTTGCCTCACCTCACCTTACCTCACCTCACTTCACCTTGCCTCGCCTCACCTCACCTTGCCTCGCCTCACCTCACCTTGCCTCACTTCACCTCATCTCGCCTCACCTTGCCTCGCCTCACCTTGCCTCACCTTGCCTCACCTCACCTTGCCTCACTTCACCTTGCCTCGCCTCACCTCACCTTGCCTCACTTCACCTCACCTCGCCTCACCTCACCTTGCCTCACTTCACCTCGCCTCACCTCACCTTGCCTCACTTCACCTTGCCTCGCCTCACCTCACCTTGCCTCACCTCACCTCGCCTTGCCTCACTTCACCTCATCTCGCCTCACCTTGCCTCGCCTCACCTTGCCTCACCTTGCCTCACCTCACCTTGCCTCACTTCACCTTGCCTCACCTTGCCTCACCTCACCTTGCCTCACCTCACCTCGCCTCACCTCACCTCACCTTGCCTCACCTCACCTCGCCTTGCCTCACTTCACCTCACCTTGCCTCGCCTTGCCTCACTTCACCTTGCCTCACCTTGCCTCACTTCGCCTCACCTCACCTCACCTCACCTCACCTTGCCTCACCTCACCTTGCCTCACCTCACCTTGCCTCACTTCACCTCGCCTCACCTCACCTCACCTCGCCTCACCTCACCTCACCTTGCCTCACTTCACCTCGCCTCACCTTGCCTCACCTCACCTTGCCTCACTTCACCTCGCCTCACCTCACCTCACTTCGCCTCACCTCACCTCACCTCACCTCACCTTGCCTCACCTCACCTTGCCTCACTTCACCTCGCCTCGCCTCACCTCACCTTGCCTCACTCCACCTCACCTCACCTTGCCTCACTTCACCTCGCCTCACCTTGCCTCACCTCACCTTGCCTCACTTCACCTCGCCTCACCTCACCTCACCTTGCCTCACTCCACTTCACCTCACCTTGCCTCACTTCGCCTCACTTCACCTCACCTCACCTCACCTCACCTCGCCTCACCTTGCCTCACTTCACTTCACCTCACCTTGCCTCGCCTTGCCTCACTTCACCTCGCCTCACCTTGCCTCGCCTCACCTCACCTCACCTTGCCTCACTTCACCTCGCCTCACCTCACCTCACCTTGCCTCACTTCACCTCACCTCACCCCACCTTGCCTCACTTCACCTTGCCTCACTTCACCTCACCTCACCTCACCTACTGTATCCTGTGTAATATTTGACACAATGTAGCATGCTAGTTGTATTACTAGTAATACTATTTTCCTAAGCTATGTACTTTAGTATTTTGTGTGCATTTAGAGTTTTTTTACTCACTATTTCTTAGTCTGTTGACAAGCTATGAGTGAATGAACTAAAGTATGTACAGTATGTATGCTAGATTGTTAAAATGTAATATATGTCAGAGGTTCCCTATACAATGCCTAAATAATTATGAAGGAGTCTTGAATGATGAAGTTCAGCCTGGACCTCTCACTTTGCTCTCTTCCACTTATCTGGATCTGGGCAACATCCCGTGTAGGGAAGTCCAGATCGCCCTCTCCCCCCAGCCACCTCCACCAGCTCCTCCAGTGGGAGACCAAGACGTTCCTAGGCCAGCCTAGAGATGTATCCCCTCCCGCATGTCCTGGGTCAGCCCAGGGGGCTCCTGATGGCACAACCTGCCAGAAACACCTCGCCAGACTGGGGTCCCTCCTGGATATCCGAGTTCCTCAGCCTATCACTGAGCCACCCTGAGGAGGAAACTCATTTTGACCACTTGTATCTTGTTCTTTCTCTCATTGCCCAAAGCTCATGACCATACATGAGGACTAGAATGTGGCTTGGTTTCTGGCTCAGATCCTTCTTCACCACCAGTTCAGTGTCACTGCAGACGCTGCCCCAATCCACCTGTTGATCTCCCTCCTTCCCTCATTTGTGAACAAGACCTTGAGATACTTAATCTCCTCCACTTGAGGTAGGACCTCTCCCCCAATCTGGAGTTAGCAAATCAACCTTTTCCAGTTCAGAACCACGGTCTCAGATCCAGAAGTGCTGATCCTCTTCGCAGTAAGACCTAACGGTCAGAGCTTGATAAATCTAGGAGTTCCATGTCATCCATAAAAAGCAGAGACAAGAACTCCCTGCCACCATCCACCCTCCACACCACGGCTGCTCCTAGAAATCCTGTCCATAAAGGTTCTGAACAGGACCGGAGACAAAGGGCAGCCCTGGAGGAGTCCAACCCTCACTGGGAACAGGTCTGACTTACTGCCGGCTATGAGGACCAGACTCACTCCTCTGGTACAGGGACTGAATGGCCCTTAACAAAAGACCATCCACCACATACTCCTGGAGCGCCCCCCACAGGGTGTCCCTGGGGACACGGTCATCAGCCTTCTTCAAATCCTAAAAACACATCTCCAGTACCCGGACTAGACCCTTCCAGAAGGCTGAGGAGTGTCAGGCTTCTGTAGTTGGAACACATCCTCTGGTCTCAAATGGGGACCACCATGTTGGTCCAGCACTGAAACCATGGTGACAGTTACAGATCAAGGATGTCTCCCAGGTCCTGTGTTTGGTCAGGACTTCCAGATGCTGTTCATCTGCTGAATTTAGATATTTACAGCTGACATTTCCTCTGTCCTCCATTTGTTTATATTAAGATTTTAGCAGCCATTTCATGCATTTATAAATATATATTTATGTGCATCAAACTCCTGGACTCTAACTACAGAAACACCTCACTGCTGGTCATCAGAGCCACTAACTCTGGAAGGTTTTCCTGTCCAGTAAAACATCCTGGAGGGTGACGTGTTCCTGCCAAGCCTTCTAACACCCAATTAACACCGCCTTGGATGGGAAAGCTGGAGAACAGAAAGTTCAGACATAAATGATCAAATTGGCCAGCTTCCCAGCAGTTTGGCTTGAGTAGAGTACACAGTCACTCAGGAGGATGGCCCTGATGCGGACCGGTCCTGTTCCCTGACTCCTCTCCTCAGCTGCAGCCTCCATCCTCCTGCTTCCTCAGACGGTCGTTTAAGGCTCTGAAACCTGAGCCAGAATGACAGCAGTGCAATAAAAATACCTGTAAAATTCTTAATTTCATCTCCTTCAAGAGAAGTGATGCTCTGATGATCCATTGCAGCTTGTCTATGTTAGTGACCATATCTGATCACATGTTTTAAGTCTGGATTTGCAGCCAAAACCTAAAACTTTTACAAAAGTTAAAAAAAAAGGAAAAGGTAACAAGATTTTAAATAGTGAAGACATATTTTTATAGTAAAATAAATAAATACAATACTTTAAAATAATAGAGAAGACAAATGAAATAGGCTTTTTATAATAACACTCAATGGTTGAACATTTAAATTTCCCAGTATTTCAGTGAGCGTCCATTATTGGGTTAATGAATGGAAATGTTCCTATTCATTCTCAAAACAATCACTAAAATCTAATTTGATGCCACGATAAAAAGTTTAAATAAAGCTATATGTGTTTTTTTTATTTTATTTCAGACAGTAGCACATCTTTTAGACATTTTACTGTAGTTTTTAAGAAGACACTGTCAGAGAACAGGGTGGTGGTAGGTCGATGTTTGGTCAAGAAGGAAGTCAACAGGTTGATGAGTTACCAAAGCAGAGATCACAGAGTCTTCATGATCTGTCAGAAAACTGTCTGTTTCCACCCGGACCGATTTAGATGTGACACACTCTGAGCCTGATCTCTTCAGTGTTCATGAAGGAAAGTGAATACAGCTGAAGATGTGTTTGTTTGTTTACCTGCTGGTCTCCATCTTTGTTCTGTTGCACAACCTTACAGTGAGTTGGTGATTTAAACTACATTCATGCTAACAGCTAGCTGCTTGTGAAGGTTCTCAGTCATCAGGTCATGATGATCCAAAAAAGGGTTTTAAATAAAGGCAACTGGACTGATTTGGTTCTGTGAAGACGTTTCACTGCTCATCCGAGGAGCTTTGTCCGTTCTGTCTGTAGTCAAGGAGAGAGAAACTTATATACTGCTTCTCTTCCTCTGTCTGTGACACGCCTCCTTCTACCCCCTTTGAGAAGGTGTTCGCTCCACTGTATTCAACTGGAGTCCTGGTGAAAAACGTCAAACGTTCTATGCCAAACGTGAAAAACCAACTTTAAACAGAGGAGGAGGACTCAGATTTCATCTTTCCACCACCTACCAGTCTGCTCTGAACTTCATTCTCTCCTCTAATCCAAACACCTCACCAGGACTCCAGTTGAATACAGTGGAGCGAACACCTCCTCAAGGGGGAGAAGGAGGTGTGTCACAGACAGAGGAAGAGAAGACTCTCTCTCCTTTACTACAGACAGAACTGACAAAGCTACTGGGATGAGCAGCGAAACGTCTTCAAAGAACCAAATCAGTCCAGTTGTCTTTACTTAAAACCCTTTTTTGGATTAACAGCTAGCTGTGGTGATATGCTATGATTACTAGGTCCTGTTAGCATGTGGCGGCTAATATGCTGTTGCTACAAGTTGCTATAACACTACATCCTATGCTGTCAGTATGAATGATGCTGTTTTGTTGACATGTTATGTTGCTATGATGTTATGTTACTTCTGTTTGAGGATCACACACACACACACACACACACACACACACACACACATACATGTAACATATACTGTACAACAGCCCATGGTGATGAATGGAATGTTTGACTTTGAGAGAAGCTCCAGCCTCAGATCAGTCACTTGTTAACTCAGGGGATGTTTGAAAAGTAAAGTCAGACATCATTACCTTACATTATTATTACCTTTATAATATTTACCTTACATTTCCTTTATTTCCTCAAATGAGAAACCATAACAACCAGTTTGACTGTGTTCCTCCTGGTGTGGAGAACAGAGGACATGTCTGACCTCTCACTGCTGATGTGGACTCAGAGCTGATTCTTCAGAAGGTGACTGGCTCTAAACATTCTTAGATCTGTTTCAGGGGCGTGTTTATAGAGAGAGGTGGTGTGGTTGCTTCTCAGTTGCAAAATGGTAAAAAGACAAATCGGCAGTAAAAAATAAACTGTGATCAAACTGATTTCACTGTAAAGTGATTGGTATTATTTCCTGTAGCACTAACTCAGCCTGGGGAGTAGGAATCCCTGAATAAATGTTCTGTTCTTCATCATCAGTGAAGGAACCTAAGAGTTCATCATGTGACGTTGATCTGTTTAACTGGTGCTTCAGTCACACTGAACGCTCTTCAGTTCTCCTCCTGAACTGCAGGTGTCACTACTCAAAAACACCAGCAGGTCAAAGGAACGGCACGAGAACAAGAGCTGTGTTTATTCTCCACAAACCAGCTGATCATGTTGTCATGAAAGCATCCATCAAACTGGAGTTCAAACATCAATCCAGGAGTTCACACACACATTACCATAAGACCCACCTGGACCAGCACCTGCTGCTGACCCCGTCTCTACAGGTTTACATCTGAATTCAATGACTGTGTCTGCTCTCAGAGGTCCGTTTATATCAGCGCTGACCTCCTTTCCAGGTACTAATGCTCTGGTTTTACTAGATGTGTATTACTGACGTTCAAATTGACATAAATCCTCAGAGGTACCTGGACAACAAACGTTCAAATAACTGAGTTATATCCAAGTTCTGTTTGTTTACAGAGAACCGCTCACAGTGAGGTGTCCTCAGAACCATCACACATCCATGAACAAACATTCAAACTGGTGGAAACAGAACGGTACACCTGTAACCACAGCTGGAAGGTTGAAAGAGTACAAATCTTTGATTTATTTGTCCCTGATCTGGGAAATTCATGTTGTTGCAACAGAAAAATTCTAAATAAAGAAGTAAAAATGTTCTCAACTAGAAGAAAATTATACATAAAATGTAAAAAAAAAAAACCTTAAAGGCTGTTTAGTCCCAGACCTGTAGTGTTGAGACAAGGCAGGGGTGACTTCTACAAAACAACAGAGCCACAAAAATAATGAGCCCTAAAAGCTGCACATTTATTATTTTAAACAAGAATTCTACATGAACCAGTAGCCTAACACAGCGTGTTATTAGGAACTGAAACGATGAAACATTATTTCCTATAACATCATTGAGCTCAGGTTAAAAAGAAAACTGTTGCCTTTGAACAACTTCCTGATTTGATCAAAGATCATCTGAGACCCTGCAGGCAACGGGCTGCATGTATGACGTGTGTGTGTGTGTGTGTGTGTGTGTGTGTGTGTGTGTGTGTGTGTGTGTGTGTGTGTGTGTGTGTGTGTGTGTTGTTGTGTGTGTGTGTGTGTGTGTGTGTGTGTGTGTGTGTGTGTGTGTGTGTGTGTGTGTGTGTGCAATTTGCTTCAAACTAATTCCCAGTCTGATTATCCAAACCTTCCATATGAAATCACTTCAATGTCTTTAGTGGAAACACAAAGCTCTCCATCCTATTGGTCCATGTTCTTATTGTAGCACCAGTCGTTCTGTAGGAGGTCCAGTCCAGGTCTCTGTGTGTAGCTGCTGTTCCTACTGGGTCACATCTTTATTAGAAGCTCTAAAACAAAGCAGGAAGTCTTCATCTGTAACTCTAACCAACAAGCTGTCAAACAAAAGGGTCAATAAACAAAAACAAGGACAAACATGTGTTTACAAGTTTCTGAGCCCAGAGTCCAAAAGATTAAGGTCCTCATGAAAGGGTGACTACAGCGGTCCTCATGTAGAATAAATTACACAACAACACCAGGACATCATCACAATAAACACAGTGGTCTCTGGATCACACTGCTGAGTGGGATCTGGTCTGAACGGAGCTCCAACATGAACTTTACTGTAAAAATAATCCAATAAATCACATCTACAGTGGTGTGAAAAACTATCTGCCCCTTCCTGATTTCTTATTCTTTTGCATGTTTGTCGCACAAAATGTTTCTGATCATCAAACACATTTAACTATTAGTCAAAGATAACACAAGTAAACACAAAATGCAGTTTTTAAATGATGGTTTTTATTATTTAGGGAGAAAAAAGATCCAAACCTCCATGGCCCTGTGTGAAAAAGTGATTGCCCCCCTTGTTAAAAAATAACTTAACTGTGGTTTATCACACCTGAGTTCAGTTTCTGTAGCCCC
>SSNR01000425.1:37257-57529 GCA_006937965.1 Callopanchax toddi | reverse complement strand
GGGGGGGGGGGGGGGGGTGAGATATGGCGTGACAGTGGAGGAGGTGATATGCTGATGTCAGGAAGCTGCACTTTGTTTTGATCACGTGATCTGGAGAGACACACCGGGTATTTCCTGGTGGGCGGCGACAGTTCCCACGCTTTAAACATCTCTGTAGTTTTGAGGGCAGCAGCCTGACCTGCTCTGCCAGGAAACCACGTGATCCTGGAGGTACAGCAGCAGCTTCATCTGGCTGGTTCCCTTTGGACTCTCAGCTGTTTTATCAAACCCTGCTGCTCCATGTGACTTAGATTAACCCTTGAAGTCCCAAATCACTTTGATCACTTTTGGTACCAACATCACCAGGTCTAATGAGTAAATGATCACATTTTAACCTCTCATCAACAAATATGCAATGGATGGAATCAAAAACCAGTGAGGAACAAATCTACAAAAACTCATGGAGAACCACGGTTTCTCACACTGCTGCCCACCAGACACTTACTGCAGGGATGTGATCATATGTCCAAAAGAGCAAAAACCTTGCTAACATTAGGAAAACGTCAGCTAACATTTCAGACTCTGCATCCTGAACACGAAGTTTTCAAACCTTTACTGTCAGGTCGGCGCCTCGGAGCTCATTTTACCACAACCAGCCTCCACAGAGACAGACTGGAAGATGTTACAGACTTCTTATCAAACAACGAGAGACAGTCTGAAAGTGTTATTTATTACGTATAATACAAAGTATTACACCACAGATGTGTCTGAAGGTTATCCCAACCAGTCACAGCACTTTATAGTAAGTAAGTAAAGTTTATTTATATAGCACCTTTCACAGAAAAATCACAAAGTGCTTCACAGAAAACAGAAAAAACAAAAAAAAATCAAAATAGTTCTTTAAAAGCAGTTTTAAATAATTGGGTCTTCAGCTGCTTTTTAAAGGAGTCCAGACTGTCTATACAGCGTAAAACTAAAGGAAGGTCATTCCAAAGTCGAGGTGCAACAGACTGGAAGGAGAGATCACCTGGACTTTAAATCTGGTCCTTGGAACTGTTAGTAGATTCTGGTCTGTGGACCTGAGGACTCAGGTTGGAGCTGTTAGTAGATTCTGGTCTGTGGACCTGAGGACTCAGGTTGGAGCTGTTAGTAGATTCTGGTCTGTGGACCTGAGGACTCAGGTTGGAGCTGTTAGTAGATTCTGGTCTGTGGACCTGAGGACTCGGGTTGGAGCTGTTAGTAGATTCTGGTCTGTGGACCTGAGGACTCAGGTTGGAGCTGTTAGGAGATTCTGGTCTGTGGACCTGAGGACTCGGGTTGGAGCGTAGGTCTTTATCAGTTCAGTAACATAAACAGGAGATGAGGTCAGCTGTTTACCAGCTCCTCATGAACAGGACAGGAAATCCCTTGGTGGAAGAAGGAGGTTGACCTCTCACTACCTCGTGGTTTCACTGACTAACGTGAATCCTGTCAGCTCCTTTCATTCTGCTGAGTCAGGTTTCAGTTGTCAGTTCTAGTTTCTATTTCTGTTCTGATTTCAGGTTTGGCGTTTTGGATGTTTCCTTCAGCTGCAGCTGAACTTTCACCTTTAAACTGCAGCGTCACTCGACTTCCTAACGGGGCGTTCCGGTACCAGCTGTCTGAGGCCAGCACGCCATCCAGCTGCAGCGTCTGCTGGGAGGACCACAATGTAAGTCTTCCACATCTGGACCTCACATCCAGCTGCTGAGGGAAACTGAACCTGTAACAATCGGGTTCCTGGTAGATCTGAAACCTATTCAAACCTCCAATAAACGAACCCAAAAACACAGAAAGTAGTCCTTTAAGGAGTAAAGTCAGAGTAATGTTTGGTTTATTTGTTGAATTTGCAGAAAGTCGTGATTGCTCGGGATTCTTTGTTCAACACGACCCTGGTGGAGAAGCTGACAGACGATTACATCGACATGAAGAAATGCCGGCATCTCCTGCGCCACAGAACCGATTGTTTCTTGGTAAAAAAGCAAACGCCAACAGAAGCACGACGTTTAACGGGATGTTTGAGTCATTCTGTAGTCCGCTATTTATCTACAGTAAGAACCACATCCACCAGTGATGTCACTCAAAGTGGGCAGAGTCTCTACAAACAGGGTTAGGGTTTAGAACACTATGTTACCTGTTAGGGTTAGGTTAGTTAACCCTAACTGTAGAGATCAACTAACAGGTAACAAAGTGTTCTAATCCTTTGGGGTGACTTTTGACCAAGAGTTGTGTTAAAGCAGTGGTTTTCTGGGTTATTCTATAGTGTTGCATTGTTCTCTAGTGTAATTCAATGCTATCTGTGTCATTTTTATAAAGAAAGAAGCCTTGATGTTTATAATAGAAGCTTTAGAAGTTTGCTATTCTACAGCAGAGTTTGAAACAGCAGATTCTCATTAGATATGCACAGCCCTCGCTTCTGATTGGCTGTAGGTATTTGATACTGAAACATGGCAGCTCGGCTTTATGTGGATAAAGTTAGGGTCGAAGGACAAATTAGAAGAACCACTTCCTCAGCGTTTGACTGAATGACTCAGAAGGGAAATACTCACAATAGAATTTACTTTTTCTCCTGAAGCTCAGCCAGCCTCGAGCTAACAGCCGTTCGCTCCCCGCGTGCGGGCTGCTGTCCACACCGAACTCCGAGTCCACCTTCTGTACCGAGGCTCGACACGCGGGCTGACTCTTCCCACATCCCGCATTAGTCCTTCAGCCAAAAGTCAGCTGTGTTTTCCACCAACGAGAAGCGAAACTGAAACTCCGCCGGTCGCCTCTCATGCTCGCCACTGCTCTCAGTACTTTGTGTCTTAACCAAAATACCTCAGAGTAAGTTCTAATTTCACCAAGATTAGCCAAAATATATTACAAAGTTAGCCAATAGCTGCACCTACAGAATTTATTAACTTCCATCAAGAAAAAATAAATAAATAAATAAATGAAGACAGCTCCGGGATTCAAACTCAGAACCTCCAGATTTACAGACGGTGTTAGAAAGCTGCTACGCTGCACGCCAGTTATGTTACATGCTTTGTTTTTATTTATATAAACAGAAGGTATCAGTTCTGTTTCGTGAGGTTTGATCTCTGCGTTTCGCCATGTTGAATTATGAAAAGAAAAAAAAGAAGAAGCTAGCAGCTGGGCGGACCGAAAGGCATCTCAGCGAATACACGTTGTGACGTCAAACCGCGCACAAATGCAGGTCTGCATTTCACAGGTCATAAATTACATCCATCCATTTTCTGTAGCCGCTTATTCCTCCACAGAGGGTCGCGGGGGAGCTGGCGCCTATCTCCAGCGGTCAAGGGGCGAGAGGCGGGGGACACCCTGGACAGGTCGCCAGTCCATCGCAGGGCCACACAGAGACGAACGAGACAAACAACCACACACCCACTCACACCTAAGGACAATTTACCAGCCCAATCAGCCTGACAGTCATGTCTTTGGACTGTGGGAGGAAACCGGAGTACCCGGAGGAAACCCACGCACGCACGGGGAGAACATGCAAACTCCACGCAGAGAGGCCGCAGAGCCGGGACGCAAACCCATGACCTCCTTGCTGCGAGGCAACAGTGCTAACCAACTGCGCCACCAAGCAGCCTGTCATAAATTACAGATTCTGTTTTTTCTTAATAACCAGGGAACAGAGTCTTCATGTTTGTCCTACATGACAGGCTCAGGGGGAACTATTAGAAACTATGGAAACCTGAAAAACATGGATTCTGAATAAACCACCCCTTTAAACGCCTGCAGATTAGCTGCTAATTTTTCAACAATCTGCAGCAGTGTCTCTCTTGATCTGACTGTTGCTACTGTCAGAAGATTACTTCCTGTTTCCAGAGACTCCTCCCACTCTGAGTGATGTCACCAGTAGGAGTGTAAAATCCAAACATGTAGAGAAATCAAATCCAGCACAGCCACATTAGGCAGGTCACTGGTGGCGGGAGAAAAATCAACTTTTAGAGTTTTAAAACTAAAACTGGGAAAGAAAAGAGACTTTTTAAAATGTAAAACATCCAGAGAACTTCATAAAGATGAACTAAGAAACAGGAAAAGTAAAGGAGAGCTGGACATGTTGAGCTGATGACTTCTACTGGTGGCTAACTGGAGACACATTTATAGGATGGCTTGTCCTGAATCTAACAGCAGCTTTATTTGATTTGATGATGTTTGTAACTTTGACTTATTCCTTGTTTCTGTTCCAGTCTCAGCGGGACGTTGACTGTAGAGGTGAGTTTCACCACAAAACATGTCTGTTTCTGTTCTGCTGCTGAAAAGAATTTAATTTAACACTAAGCCACTCATTTTAATGAACCTTACATAAAACAATGTTCTTGTTTTGCTCCACTTCCTGACCCTGTGGGTGTTTTCCAGTGAACTGCAGCCTCTTTGAGCCCAGAGACCTCACTCCACACACCAGTAAGTAAAAAACTGTTTTAGACTTGATCCTGTCAGGAGTTGGAGCTTTTAAAATGTCATTGGCTTTTTAAATGTTTTTAATCTTCTCATCTTCTACAGTTTTTCAGCTTATTCAACAAAATGTAAATCAAAACGTTCAGCTCTTTCAGGACCTTCCAGCTGTAACTTCTGGTGTCAGAATATTTGATACTTTTTCAGATATTTAGCTTTTTGTGAAACGTTTGGGTCCAAACACAAAGATTGGAAAGCGAAGTGACGGCTGATCGAAGCATCAGGAGTCACACAGAGACAGAAAATATGTCCAAACATAAAGAATAAGAGAGTCACACGCTCTACTGATGACATCATCACATTCACAGACATGTGCGGCTGAGTGGGAATCATTTCAAAATATTCAGCATGTTCATGAATATTGTGCATAAAAACTAACCATTTACAACAGATAGAGGGGAAACAGCAGCATTCAGTAACATTTTATATCATTTATATTTATTCTCTGTTTTCTTATTTCTACTGTTTAATGTGTATTTTTGTCTGTAAATCAAACCGCCATCATGTTTTCTCTGTCTCGTCGTCTCCTCTCAGGACTGTGTCTGTCTGAGTCTTTGTGCTTCGACTGGTGGACTGGCGCTCTGGTTCTGGGCCTTCTTGCTGCTGCCTTCGTTCTAGTGCTGATCGTCTCCTTTGGAGTCTATAAACGCAGAAGGAGACGCTCTCCTTACGCTGCAGCGCCGGCGACAGACATCAAGATGGAGTCGTTTGAGGAGCCACCAGCTAAAAACCCCCAGTGACATCATCTGAGCCTCAATGAACAGATGACATCATCTGAGCCTCAATGAACAGATGACATCATCTGAGCCTCAATGAACATATGACATCATCTAAGCCTCAGTGAACATATGACATCATCTAAGCCTCAGTGAACATATGACATCATCTGAGCCTCAGTGAACAGATGACATCATCTGAGCCTCAGTGAACAGATGACATCATCTGAGCCTCAGTGAACAGATGACATCATCTGAGCCTCAATGAACAGATGACATCATCTGAGCCTCAGTGAACAGATGACATCATCTGAGCCTCAATGAACAGATGACATTGTCTAAGGTTCAAACTGGAGGAAAGCAACGAGCTGAACTCATCAGGATGAGCTGCTGATCTCTGTCATCATGGGATTCACCATGGTAACGCCGCTGTGACATCACTGGACCAGGAGGTCATCCTGGGGTCATAAATGAAATTCCATTCATTCCATCGTCACCTCTGATGTGTCTGTTACCATGGCGACTGACTCACAGTTTTAACAGTTTCTTCAATTCGAATGTTTTTCATGTTGAACGTTTTTACATTCTGACTTCTTACAGAAAGTAAAGCGGTGCTACAGCTGCATGTGGAGCAGTTGGTAGAGTAGCATCCTTGGTGATTTCTGTTTACAGCTCATTCTGGGTTTTCCTTTTGGCTCTCGGTGAGGTCAGCCTGACCTCTACGCCGCTCGTCTCCTGAAGTCGCTGCAGCCTCTGGTTTAACAGAAACCTGGAAAACCTCGTCGGGACTGTGAACCAGTCCAGAACCAGAACCAGTCCAATCCTGAATTCAAACAAGTCCAGTTGAGTTCAGCAGCAACAGGTGGTTTAACTCCTCTGGAGGAACGTCTCTACATTAAAGACCTGACATGAGAACCAACCAGCTCTGAGTGTTAGAACTAAACAACTAGAACCTACAGACGTCTGAACTCTAGTTCCTCAGTTTTACAGAGAAACCCTTACAGAGTGAGGAGGAGAGTCAGACCTTACCTCTATAAACAGATTTCATTATTACAGGAACACGTTCACTGCATCGTACCACGACACAAACCTGGTTCCAGAAAGTGGTTCAGTTTCCTTCTAACGTGACCTCTAGGTTCAGTTACAACCTTCTGATATCACAGATGATCCACAACGAACAGAAAAGGTGAAAAAACTCAGTCAAAACGAAGCTAAAGGCTAAAAAACAAAGTTTAACTAAGACCTGCTTCAAAGTGACGCCGCGTTCGTCTGCTGAGCTAAAAAACTTCCTGTGAAGAAACTCAGCAGATCAGATGAGACACGAGGCAGAAACTCCAGGAAGGAAACAGAACTATAAATCAGACTCGGTTCACAGAAAACCGTTTTATTACAGTAAAAACCACCTGAAACCAACATCAACGATCTAAAGGCCCAGTCAAACTCCACCAGAAGAGAGAAGTGTGTTCTGGTGGAGTTTGAGTGGGCCTGTAGGTCCAGACTTCATGTTTAGTGTCATCACTGTCTGCGTCATCATTTTGGATAAAAGCGTCTGCTAAATACAAATAAACTAAATACATAAACATGATCACACATTAAGAATAATCAAGTATTACAAACTGCTGATTGCTTCCTGTACTGAAAAAGAAAACAGGTCTAACTTTAAAAACTGAAGTAACCAGTCAGAAGTAATTTAATTAGGTTTATCCAAGTTCATCTTTTTAAGTTTACTTTGAACAAACTTAATAAATTAACTTTGAAAGAACTTAATTTAATCCAGCAGTACGACAGAAGCAGCAGTGGTTTCCAGTGGATCCTATGGGGGGGGGTGCAGATTGTAGCTCCGCCTCCTGAAGCTGCTGGAGGCGTGGTGCCGTTTTCCAGTGGATTTTATGAAACACTGAGATCTTTGGGGACACAGAGCCCATTTGTCCAGAGACCTCCTGAATGTTCCGTCACATTTCATTTATGATCTGGATTTTTACACCGTTTGTTTCCCGTCTGTTTGGTTGTTTTTAAACGAGCTTCATCCAGTTTGATGTGCTGGAAGTTTTCTCCTTCAGACGACCGTCTGACTCTGTGGAATCACAACAAATCAGAGTTATTGATCAGAGAATAAACAAATGATAATCAGAGAAATCAGTCACCATGAAACTCAACGGGCTGAAGCTGCAGCTCAACCACTGAACCAGAACCCTCCTCCTGAGCTTCCTGTGCTCCTCAAGTAACAACTAACTAACTAAAACTAACTAACTACAACTAACTAACTACAGGAAACACAAGGAAGGAGTGTCAAATTCAATAAAATGATTAAATAGTGCAGAAAACAGGAGGAGAAAATAACAAGTAAAAGTTCCATTTAGTGAGTTTGAGGAGTTTTTTAATCTTTAGATGTGATTCATAATAATTAATCAGAGTTTTAATCATCAATAAGCACTTTTCAAGGAGAGTATTTAACGTTTTCCACCTCCTGTCAGTGATGAAGGTTCACACATGAATAAAACAAACTAACAACTCCTTCCCCCTGAGAGGAGGATGAATCGATTACGAAGGACGGACAGACGATCCCTACACCTCCTCGTCTCATCAGTGTGCTTTAACTAACGTCAGCTGTTTGAGGTAGAGATGAGCTCATTCTGATCCTTTAACCTGATGATTTAATCAACAGAACAGGACGATGCTGGAAGTGAAAACTTTCACATGGATTCTGTTTCTATGAATCAGAATCACTTTAAAGCAGCACTCTGGAGGATTTCATCAGGAGAGCAGTTTTTGAATCTAGCGTCCAAAGGCTCCTCCTCAAAACATCTCGACACGTGCGTCTGGTCGCCACACGGCGCATATACGTTGCGGGCACGAACTGTACCGCTCAGTGTGTAGGGTTTAATCACTCACAGTTCACAATCTTATTCCAACAACACTACGAGGGTCTGAAGAGCCCTCTCTGTCCCTGCTGCTTCTGATATTAGCTCTGTTAGCAGAGAGCTGCTGCTGGACTCTGAAGCTGAACTTGACTCGGCCCTGGATGAACTTTCTGACCAAAATAAACGCGTAACCCTGTCAAGCCTTGCCATTCTGTGAGGTGAAAGGTTTAAAAATAAATCCGTCTTTAGCTGGAGAATGGGTAGGTTTTTAGTAGAAATGAGCTGTGAGACCTCAGTGAACGAGACGTAAACAGAGAAACACACGGAGCGTCCTGTACGACAGCGCCCCCTACTGGTACAGGTTTGGTCGATGCGCGTGCATGTTGAGAGAATGCAGACATTTGAATTTCATTGGCTGAAAAATGTCGGCGGCAAGAAATAATGGAAAGGGGTCTCTAGGAGGAAGGAGGGTCTTCATCAGAATGACAGATGTTGTGGAACTCAACCCATAGATCATAGTTTAGACCTGAAATATCATTTAGAACATTTAGAAAACTTTGATACAGAGAAAAATAATCCAGAGAGCCGCTTTACTGTAACTGACCAGCATTGAGAAAAATCAATCAAACATGCATCCCATTCCAGTAGTTTACCAAAATAAAAACAACAAATGCAAATGATCAGGCTCTCATTCCCAGGACTGACCAAAGGTGGAGAGTCAAAAGCTGTGGTGACATCTAGGGCTGAATCCTGAAGCTTTGATTAACAAAAAACAGTTTAGTGAATAGGAAATATCTTCAAGATGCATAGTTAGGATTACAGTCAACCTTACCTGTTCTAAATCTATGCTGTTGACAGAACTGTCTCACTCACACTTCTGGGCATGCAAAGCGAGCAGCTGAACAGGCATGGTTTCAGAACAATTTGCACATCGTGCTCTTGGCATCTTTTCAAACTCCTTGGAGGAGTAGGGCAGAGGAGAGGGGTCCAAGGTTTCCTGGATGGTGTAGCCTCACCAAATAGGCTACATCCTCTGACCTTTGACCTCTGTTGACCATCACAACAATAATCCATCTTTTTCCCAATAACTTGGAATACAATCACTCTTGGATTATGTTTAACCTGAATCAAGATCCCTACAGGTGTCCTACTGTCCACTTTCAGGTGTCCAACTCCCAGATGACCTTAACTGGACACTAGCTGGTCTAATAAAACACTCTCTGTAAAGAGTCTCTTCTTTAACACCACAGACTGGTGTTCCAACTGTAATCTCTTGTTTACAGAACATTCGCCTGTGTTCCTGCTCCAAGGACATTTGCCCTCTCACACACACAAAGTGTTATAATGCTTCTCTGCAATGTCATGCATTTCTACCATTATAATGTGAGTCTTAACGGGCGGAAGTCATGTGAGTTGGTAAACTCCCTCACGGTTCCCTTGTCCAATCAGAACGATTCACAACTCCACTAAATCAGTTTTGATTAGTACACTTAATATCTTCTGATTGGTTAAATTTAAGATAACTTGTCTCAAAACTAATAGTCAGTTCCGGTACAAGCCAGTCTAGCTTTGTCTTGGTCTGAGCTACAGCCTGAGCTGCTATCCTTCGAGTCTTAGCTGAACCCTCATCAGCTTTGAACAAGGCCTCTCGTCTCTCCCTCTCAGTCTCTCCCTCACCACGGGACGATCAGAAATGACTTCAGCATGCTGCTGAAATGCCTCCCTTGCTGATCCGGACGTATCCACGGACTGTCCGGCGAGGTCCTCGGCGGCCACGCCTTCCAGGACCACCACTCCGAGTCTGGGGACTCCAGCCTCAGCTCGTGGAGAAACCAACGCCTGTCAGATCCAGGAGCGTCCACCTTTCATTGAGCGAACACCACTTTCTGATCGAGAGGTTTGCTTTGATAAAGCTTCATTCTTCCACTCTAAATTAAGCAAAACTAAATCCCATTCCAAACTCAAATTAGTCCTAAATTGACTCTTAAAGTCCCAACTAGGTTAACTAAATTAACTAACTTCCCTAGTCATTAAAGCATATGCTACGGTCCGTTAAAACTCACAATTAACCATCTTTAACATCCTCAACATGTTTAAGAATATTAATTGTGTTTACATCAAACTTTCAAACTGTCTTATCTGTCTGTGTTCTTAGGTTTTTCAAATTAAATGGTTGTTCAATCTTATCTGGTCTCAGTTCACGTTATTAATAAGGTATTTCAATTCACTGTACTCTTTCAAAGAACCTAGAGAAATATTCCCGTTCAGACACTAAAAGAGTGATAGTGTCAAAGGTCACCCTTTGGATAAAACTAACAAAACTCAATTAGTGTTCTTACGGAAGGTGTAGAATAAACCCCAGGTTTTATAACGCTACAATGGGTACGATGTAGAGACAGCCCTTCCCACCAAAAGCTTTGGAAAGGTTAGCCCCCGTGTAACCCTCTGCCTCAGGTGCCAGAAGATTCAGTTTACGCTGGCCTGATCCTCCTGTTTTGAATCATATTAGTTTAAAGACAAACTGTTATTGCATACACTGCAAAATTTACACAAACATATAGGATGATTTGGGGGCAGCTGTGGCTCAGTGGTAGGATCCATAACCCAAAAGATGGTGGGTACGAAATACGAATCAGGCTTCTGCTTGCTGCATGCTGTTGTGTCTTTGGGCAAGACAATTCACCCAACCACCTACTAGTGCTGGCCAGAGGGGCTGATGGCGCAATATGGCAGCCTCGCTTTTGTCAGAACAATCCAGGGCAGCTCTAGCTACAATTGCAGCTTGCTTCCACCAGTTTGTGAATGTCAGAGTGAATGAAAAATGTAATGGTAAAGCACTTTGGGTGTCTTGAAAAACGCTATATAAATGCAATGCATTATCATTAACAAATGTTAACCCAATATAATTACAGTGGTGGTAGTTAGAGGAAATTGGATTTCATTTTATTCAGCTGCCAATATTTTATACCACAAAGTTGGACCTCTTAAGGTGGACTATGTCTTACCTGCAGCTCTATATAGCATCCAGGCCCCTTCCAGTGGTACCATTTTTGAGTATGAGTCCAAAAGTAGGCTTGATATCTATGGGAAAAATGGAACCACAAGTGTACAATTACTACAGTAACCCTCTCATCATCTCATGTTCAGGCTTTGTAGTTATGGTACCATTCCGCTGAATTGAGAAACTAGTTAGAACTGTGCACTACGAGGATATATATTTAATTGTACAATGATAATAAAAACACCTATTGTTTAATATTATGATCTTTCGCTTTTTTATTTCGTATTTTGTTTCAAAAAGCATTCCTTAACGCAATGTATCTCTGTCCAAAATTTGCATCATTTAAATCGATGGATCACTCCTGCAGGGAACATAAGACTCCTACCCTTCCGTTCGGTCCCCCAGAACTAAAAATAAATTAATGGAAGTTGATGGATTGATAAGTTATTTTTTGCTATGCTTTGCATTATGACCTAAATCACAAATATGCTGTCCCTCTATTTTAAAGATATATGATGGCGTGTGTTTCAACTGTTTGCGATGTAATTTCACATTTACTTTGTTTTAATTGTTCGTTATAATGATTACAAATGACAAGTACGTATGTGTCAGATAACACCTGTGGCTTTGTCTGGATGGGGTATTAATTTCTTTTACAACAAATGTGCACAATTCAACCCCTCTCCATCTTTTTTTCTTCCGTCTTACCTGGGAATGGTCAGCATTTTCTGGAATGCTGACAGTTCTTCTTCCGAGTCCTGCTTGTAGCAACAGCTCATCAGTGGACTTTGGTGTTCACTCTGTGTATTATTTAACAAAAACAAATTGATAGGGGTCGACTTCACTGCCCTTCGTTTTGGAGATGGGGTATAGCCTTTTGCACCCTTGAATAGGCCAGGGAAAGCACTGAGGAGATGAAAAGGAATGCACATGTTAAATACATATTGGATTTTTTTTATTCATTCAAAAAATTAAATAATGTTCCTTTACACTGATCATGAGAACAAACTTCATATTCAAACCTGGCCATATTCTGCTCCGATCTGGCTGTGCGAGGTAAGACAGGGGTCCTCTGCTGCTGTTGTGGCTGGGCTACCTGAGGCTGGGCTACCTGAGGCTGGGCTACCTGAGGCTGGGCTACCTGAGGCTGGGCTACCTGAGGCTGGGCTACCTGTGGCTGGGCTACCTGAGGCTGGGCTACCTGAGGCTGGGCTACCTGAGGCTGGGCTACCTGAGGCTGGGCTACCTGAGGCTGGGCTACCTGAGGCTGGGCTACCTGAGGCTGGCTGGCCCTTGTCCCAGCCTGCTGCCTGTTCCCAGGAGCAGACTGATGCTGTCCCTGTGAAGCTGAGTTTCCTAGGGCCCCTTGCTCTTCCTGAACCTGTACTTCATCTGTGAAAAAACTGTGAATCTGTGAAAATGTCTATAAGACATAACATCCTAGGAGCTAAATGTAATGAGAAAAACATATAGAAATTGTAAGGATATTTACAAGCTACATTATTTAAGATATTATCTAGTTGTCCACAAGGCCTGAAAATAATGTGATCAGTAATGTGTCATTCAGTGAAATCAGCCTAATTTCAGCTGACATGTTAGTGTGTTCTTGCCTTTTATAAATGTAAGTTTAGAGTTAAACTCAAAACAAACTGTTGCCATATATTTGCACTTATGTAGCTTATGTAGACATACTTACGGTTTTCAGGACCAGCTTCTTTTGCCAGTGCTGTTGATATTAACTCCAAAACACGTCTGACCGAATTTTGTAATTCTGCCTGTTATATACACATTAACAAAAAATGGTTAAATTATATTGAGTTCCTCAACCACATGGAAAAGATATGCTCTAGTAGTGGCCTGCTAGCTTATAAACAAGTAACGTGACCACTGATGTGTTCTAGGCTAGCTAATGTTAGCCTACTAGCAGACAGCTGTTTCCGTGTGCTGCAACCGTGACAAGTACTGCAACAAAATGTTTTAAACGATCTGTACTGTTCGTACATCAAAGTAAAAGATATTGCATGGCAAGCTATATGCTTATGTTTATGCTTAGATATTAAATTTAAGTTAAGTTAAGTTTGTCCTTGTAGTCGGACATGCTGCAGCAGCTTGGGCTGTGGTGGTTTGTACTTCCGGTGTTTCCGTACACTGCTGTCCGGTTGGTTAATATGTTCATCCAATAATATTCGCCAATACAATGGCAAGAATGCCAACCACTCCCCACCCCAACCTCCACCCTCCACCTGGCACGTGACTGCCAAAAAGAAAATCCTCGGGGACAACTTTTTTTTTTTCCGCAAGAGGAGAGTCAGGAAATGTACGCGCGTGGATGCTTGATCTGTGCTCGCGCGACCGGAAGTTCTGCTGCGCAACCGGAAATTCCACACACAGATGTTTGATTCGCTCGCGAGCTGAGGGAAAATCCCCATCACGAGATGAAAATACACGCGCGGATGTTTAATTTGTGCTCTCGGATTTATGGCAGTGATTTAAACTCATACCACGTGGGACAATGGAGTGCTTCATCGTATTAATTAACAAAGCTGATGGCCTGCGCCGCCTGCTGGCCTACACCTTGTGGGCTCTTTTTCAGGCCATCCAGCTCAGCCAGTACCACCCATGGGATGTAGAGTTGTGGCCTTCCCAGTGCTAGGAGATCATGAAAAGAAAACAGAGCTGCTGTGAGCTGACATGTTATAGGGTTAGGGTTTTCCTGTTTTGAACTTTAACTGCATTCATTGTTAAGTTAATTTAAATCTTTAAGAGCAAATAAAGAGTTATTTCCTGCAGATCAAACGTCTTCATCAGCAGCTCTGTAGGTGAACTAAAGTTTTATTTGCTCTTCAAATTCTTTTCCAAATAGTTCTAAAACATTACATGTAGGACAGTAACAATGTTCTGCTCCTTTCTACCAGAGCTACAAATACATTTTTAAGTTTTAAAGAATCAAGACAAAGTTTCGTGAAATGCTACTATATTCAGGGTTTACACATCTTTGCCAAAATCTAGTTTGAGCAATTTTAGGGTGAGTTTTCACAATGTCCAACACCTGGCTTGAACTGATGGATTTTTTACACATATGAACAGTACACACACACACACACACACACACACACACACTTTAAAATAAGGCTAAATAAACCATACAGACTCAGGGTATCTGCAGGTCCTTAAAAAGCCTTAAAAGGTTGTAAATTTGCTTTTATAAAATGAAGTCCTTAAATATAATAAAAAATGATAAATAATCCTTAAATTCAGTGTCCGAAGGTCTTACATTTCTAGGGCCCCTATAATTTCTGGGTTACGAAGATCTGAAACTCAGCAGTACACCAGACCACAAGGGTCTAGAAGGGTCTAGGTCACTTAAGGCTGTTATCTCATTAATTCAGAAAAAAAGAGCTTTTTAAATTATTTTTAGGTAAATGCTATACACTTACGTAAGATATAATGCAGATCAATCTTTATCTTGATGGTTTTTTTGCACTTTCAGTTCCAATAAAGGTTTAGTCAGAACAATTTGTCAGGTGGTCACATCCCCTTTGCCATTCCGTGAATGTAAGGTCTTAAATTTGGTCAAATCGGCCTTTAAACAGGTCTTAAAAAGTCTTAAATTTGGCTTTCTTAAACCTGCAGATACCCTGAGACTTAAATGAGATTTTTTGCTGTGAGTTTTTATGCCTGTTTTTATCATTTGAATTAAAATTAAATTAGACTTTTAAAAGTCTTGAAAAAACAACTAAAAAACCCTTTCTGGATGTGATTTGTTTTCCTGCTGACACTGTTTCTACATACATGCTCAAAACGATTTCACTTCATTGTCTCATGTGTTTATGTGTTATGACCAATTTCAGTCAAGTTGTTTTAACTTTATTTAAAATTCAAAAATACATTTAAATTCAAACATTTTCAAGGATTTCAAATACTTGTAAGAACTCTGTATATTAATGCAGTTGTCAAAAAGTCTATTTTTTTCATAAATGAATAATTTTGAAATGCAATAATGTTTTTTGCAACAAATTATTATTATTATTATTGGTAATTTTAGCAGCAAAGTGCTTGTTACCTCCAAGGCCACGAGACGGTAGCGCTTTGACCTTGTCCAAATCAGAGAGGAGAACATTTGTGTCCAAGACGAGGACAAAGTCTTCTCTCGGCTGCTGGTCTGTACAGATAAATAAACACATGATAATCATCATATAAACAGCATCAATGCAGTGAATTACACATTGTCAGCGGTTCATCAATACTGATGTAAAACTTTCTGATATAAGAATGTAAACATTACTACAGCATTTTTATTCCACTTTCATCATCATTATAGTTGATAGACATTAAAAATAAATGTTACCAGTCATCACTGTTATTATTAACCGTTTTTATGACACTAATGTCGCTGCTTAGTTCTCCTGATTGTAGGACAAACTTCAGGTTTTCAGGTAAATTAAATACATAATGCTGTTTAGTTCAGTCACTCTGTCGGTTCCTTGTGTCCTGTCCCCAGCCTCATGTGTCCTGTGTCTCCTGAGTCCAGTCCCAACAAAGCAGTTTTGTGTTAAACCTCACCTGTTCCTCTTGTACTCCCATCTTTTGTTCTTGATTTGGGAGTCGACCTGGAGTGCTGCTCACCCTTACACAGTGTAAAAAAAACAAGGTTAGGAGAACTCAATTAAAAGGCAACAAATTCCAGCTAAAGTTGAAGTTGGGTAATTAAACTTACATTTTTACGTTTTGCTATTGAGTCAACACAACTTTGAAATTTAAATTTTACAACTCGGGTACAAGTTGTAGAGACTTACATTTTTAGATTTTAACAACTTCTAATTCTGATTTAGTCTAACTCAACTGTAAGTTGTAGAGACTTAAAACTTTTTATTGTAACAACTCTTAATCCAAATGTATTCCAATTTTAGTGTAAATTGTAGACAGTTAAAATTTTAAATTGTTAAAGCTGAATCCTATTTTATTCTAAGAATGAGGAGAATTCAAATTTTACCATTTTTAATTTGGACTTTTGCTTATGTGAACGGATATCAAGTCAATTTAAAGATGACAGGCATGGCTCATAAATTTAAAGAGCAAGTTGCAACTTAAACACTCCTTTAAACAAATGTTTAGAAAAATATAATAGAAACTTCTTCTGAATAAAAATTTACACAAATTTAGCTTATTTAGGCTTTTGGATTCATTTTTGTGAGAATTGTCTATTTTTTCACCAAACCGGAAGTGACGACCGTGCCGGGAGACCGTTGGTTCTCTATATAGAAAACGGATCCACTGATCACTGCTTGTGACGAGCAAAACAAACCCCCAGAGTGCCGTTATTTTATTACTATAGTGAGAAGTTATTTTATTAAGATTAAAAAAATTAAAAAAAAGATAAAAACAATCAGTCCTGTAAGGCTGTACACTAGGGGTTCACCGGTCTAGACCACCTGCTCCTCACTACCGTACACGAATGTGATAACATGCCAGCGTTTAGCACCAGGTTCGATCATCAGAGCAACAAACACTGAGCTGCCTTCAGGACGAGCTAGATGGATTGTAGAGAAATATAGATATTTATACAGATATAAATATAAACATATTATAAAAAGATATTATATTAAAGATTTAAAGATATTATATAAAGATATAAATATAAAGATTTAAAGATATTATATAAAGATTTAAAGATATTATATAAAGATTTAAAGATATTATATAAAGATATAAATATAAAGATTTAAAGATATTATATAAAGATTTAAAGATATTATATAAAGATTTAAAGATATTATATAAAGATTTAAAGATATTATATAAAGATATAAATATAAAGATTTAAAGATTATATAAAGATTTAAAGATATTATATAAAGATTTAAAGATATTATATAAAGATATAAATATAAACATATTATAAAAAGATATAATATAAAAATATAATATAAAGATTTAAAGATATAATATAAAGATATAAATATAAAGATATAATATAAAGATATTATATAAAGATTTAAAGATATAATTTAAAGATATAATATAAAGATTTAAAGATATAATATAAAGATATAAATATAAAGATATTATAAAAAGATATAATATAAAGATATAATATAAAAATATAATATAAAGATATTATATAAAGATTTAAAGATATTATATAAAGATTTAAAGATATAATATAAAAATATAATATAGAGATATTATATAAATATTTAAAGATATAATATAAAGATATTATATAAAGATTTAAAGATATAATATAATATTAAGATATAAATATATAATATAAAGATTTAAAGATATAATATAAAGATATAAATATAAAGATATTATATAAAGATATTATGTAAATATATAATATAAATATAAAGATATAAACTAAATATATATATTTAGATATAAATTTAACATTTAAATATAAATTTAACATTTAGATATCAATTTAACTATAAATTTAAATTTAGATATAACTGTAACATTTGGATATAAATTTAAATTTAGATATAAATTTAACTATAAATTTAACATTTAGATATAACTGTAACATTTATTAATTTAACATCTCGTCTCATCTTCTTCCTCTTAACCGGGTCCGGGTCGCGGCGGCAGCATCCCAATTAGAGAGTTCCAGACGGTCTTCTCCCCAGCCACTTCTACCAGCTCCTCCAGCAGGAGGTGGTATAACTGGTATAAAATATGTATAAATAAAATATATATATATAAAATATATATATGGTATATACCGCGCCATACAGGACCCCAAGGCGCTCCAGGGCCAAACCAGAGATAGATTTCCTCCAGCGTGTCCTGGGTCGACCCGGAGGCCTCCTGCCGGCAGGACATGCCTGAACCACCTCCCTGGGGAGGCATCCAGGAGGCGTCCTAACAAGATGCCTGACCCACCTCAACTGGCTCCTCTCTACATGGAGGAGCAGCGGTTCTACTCCGAGTCTCTCCCAGATGTCCGAGCTCCTCACCCTATCCCTAAGGCTGAGCCCGGCCACCCTGCGGAGAAAACTCATTTCGGCCGCTTGTATCCGCGATCTCGTTCTTTAGTCGTTCTTTTGTTCGGTTAATTTAACATTTAAATATAAATTTAACATTTAGATATTAATTTAACATTTAGATAAATTGAAATTCTGTGACATTTTGACATTGTTAAATGGGATGAAACTTGCTAAATGTAGGAAAAATAAGCTAAATATAAAAAAATATATCTGCTAAATAATGTGCACCAGCAATGTACACTTGGCGCCCCATAGTGGTAGGGATTTTTACCTTGAGGCAGAACTGGAGGTCGACAGATATTAAGGAAATACTTCATAGGCCTTTTGTCGACCTCCAGTTCGCTTAGACAAAATGCCGGGACGCCACTCAAGATCGCTTTGTTCCCCAGATTTTTGTCGTTTCTAGAAAAGAAAGATTAAATTAATTCATTTTTAGGGATGTCTCACACCACAGTCATGTGTAAGCCAGTGTAACAAGAAAATCAACAGCAAAGTAAATTGAACGCTTTAAGATCAGTTTATCAAACACTTAAAATTATAGTCTTTAAAGTAGCCTTAAAGAATCTAACACAATGATTGAAAAAAAGATGTCTTATGCCGATCCCACACAAGGCTCAATTCGTATTTATGGAAATATTGACGTACAGAATGCTAAATTATCCTAAAAAACACAATAAATATCTTACCTCATTTTGATGTTCCTTCATTGGTGGGCTATACATTGAGACAGAGAAAAAGACAAAGTTATGAATTTAAAAATGACTCACACTTAATACTAAAAGAAATTGTTTAAAAAAAAAAAGGATATCTCACCTTGTAGGGCTCCAATCCAATCGTTTTCGCTTCTTTTCACTTCCGTCCGCCTTTAAACGTAAAAAAATCTTATGAACAAACTCAGACATGATTTGAAATTCTTTTTTACAATGATTTCTCCTCCTGGTATTACTAAAAGAAATAATCAAACGTTTTGTTCGGTATCAGAAAATCTGACATTAAAAACAATCCCATAAACAAAACTACATTTCCATGAGCTAATATAAAGTTTGTTACTAACCATTTCTATAGTGTTTGTTGAAGCGATTTTGACTCTTCAAAATCCAAAAGGTTTTTGGGGAAAAACCCCCCAAAACAATTCTCTCAAGACAAAACATTCACTGCCGTCAAGCCAGCCCTCCGTCGATTTTCACATGCGCCACAACTCTCGGCATTACGGTGTTCCTCTTAACCAGCTCCTTTCAAAATAAAAGCTCAATTCCAGCAGGTTTTGAAGTCACAAAAATGGCTTGATTTACGTCTGTGATGAGTGATTATCAAATTAAAATTCTTACCAATTGCATTTCATGCAGTTATACCATAACATTATCTGTGTAAATAAAATAAAAAAACGTTTTATTAAAATACAATAAATGTACATTTGAAAATGGTAAACGTAAACTACCTTTTATGATAAAGCTTCTCCCTGAGTAAAAGGCTTGATGTATATGTGTAAATGTGTTCATATAAATAAAAATCATATCCTGTCTTGATGCATTTTTATTTATTAATATTTTGTTAAATATCATGGTAGTAGGAGCACCTGGAAATGACACTCAGACCTACATAACCTGATAAAACGGACGATTTCTCAGAAACTGTAACTTATTACGGACTAATTCTGCTCTTGTCTAATAGTACACCTCCAGAAGAAATTCTTTACTCCTTTGATAGAGATGTGTGAGTCAGTTGATACTGGAGCACAGAATCGTCCAGTCTGGTAAGCCTTCAGTTCCAGAGCGGAATCTGATGTGCTTTAGATCCCACTGGCTTTCCTCCATTATGCCTTGAGTCTGGTTATTCTCAGTGATGTTCTTTAAAAAATATCATGGAATATTTAATCTTAATCTAATTTAGTCTTGTTCACGAGTGAGGGAAGGAGGGAGCGGGAGATCGACAGGCGGATTGGGGCAGCGTCTGCAGTGATGGACGCTGAACCGGTCTGTTGTGGTGAAGAAGAAGCTGAGCCAGAAAGCAAGGCTCTCGATTTACCGGTCGGTCTACGTCCCAATCCTCACCTGGTCATGAGCTTTGGGTAATGACCGAAAGAACGAGATCGCGGATACAAGCGGCTGAAATGAGTTTTCTCCGCAGGGTGTCCGGGCTCAGCCTTAGGGATAGGGGGAGGAGCTCGGACATCCGGGAGAGACTCGGAGTAGAGTCGCTGCTCCTCCATGTCGAAAGGAGCCAGTTGAGGTGGTTCGGGCA
>SSNR01000425.1:2500-37247 GCA_006937965.1 Callopanchax toddi | reverse complement strand
TGTACCCATACTGTTCTTAAGGCACAGAGTAAAGGCTGTAGGCTCGAAGAGACAGGGTCCTGATTTCTTGTGTCAGGGTTACTGCAGGTTTGAGGATTGTCCTGTCACAGTAGATAAAATGAATGAACTGAAGGTAACAGTTACATTTAAAGGTCTTGAATGTGTGAACTGAAAAGAAGACCAGTCAGAGCTGATCAAAGAGATCAAATTGGGAAAGACTTACAAAAGCAATTACCCCGAGCAAAGTGCCTGGAACTACTTGGACATGTGGATGAAGACGTTTTTCAATCAGGTTGCAGAGACGGAGTTCCTACTCCTCAAGTGTTGAGAAACATTTCTTTGGAAGCACGCCAGAAAAGTCGTCTCCACAACAATGAAATCATTAGCCTTCAACTAGTGGTGGAAAATAAGACCAGCAGCTCTGATGAAGTCTTACAAAAGGTGATGTTGCACCCTAAAGGTATATTGTTATGGTCTCAGAGAAGCATTGAAATTTACCAGCAACGCTGCAAGGAGGACGTAGTTTATTTGGATGCTACTGGCAGCATTATGAGAAAAAAGAAGGGATCGCCTCCATTTTATGTTTACGAGTTAGTGGTTCGTAATCCCACAGAAAGCTCATCTCCTCTGCCTGTGGCTACATATCTTACAGGGGACCGTACAACTGCCTCCGTCAAATATTTTTTGGAGGCATTTCTGACTGATGTAGCTAGGTCCTTTGGGCGCAAAGGAATGCATTATCCAAAAAATGCTCATTTGTGATGGCTCAATGGTGCTTATGCAGGCTATCTGTTTGTCATTTGCACAAAAAAATCTGCATGACACCATAAATCACTACTTCAAGATTGCCTCTGGACAGGGACGCATGGAAGATTTTGATGTTCCAATTCTTCACAGATGCCTTAGCCATGTCATGAAGAATGCTAAGGATATCTGTAAAAAGTAGTAAGTGTTAATCTGTTTTTCAAAAGTTTATTTTAAGTTTGTAAATTTTATTACTACATTTCAGACACAGTTTTACCCAAGTTTTTAATAATATTTCTCTGGAAAATTTTTAAATAATGTTTACATATCTTGCAGTGCACCATTGAACTACCACCTTGCTATGCACACGTTGGACTCTTCACTACTGCCACATCATTAAAGGACCTTGATAACATGGTGGAAAGTGCCAACATTGTGTTTGCAAGTCCTTGTATTGGTGGAAATGTGGAGAAACACTTCAGAAACCTTCAACTAATGATGCAGAAATGCCAGTTAGATCTTGATGGCACAACTTCGAACACTGACGAGGACCTAAAGGTAAAATAAATTAATTAATGTTAAGTCTGAAGTATTTGACTCACATAGTTATTTTAAATAGTTTTAATCTCAACATGTAAGACAGCAACCTTACATTGAAGTGTTATGTTAATTTTATGTTTTAAAATATATTGCTAGGTTAGTTAAGACCTTTTATGTGAGAGAACTTATGTAATAGTCATTTAGACGTTTTTTTAACTGTTAAATAACATACTCTGAGAAATATGTTTTTATAGCAGAGTACTGCACAAAGACAGTTATCTATTATCTCTTACAAAACTATCTTTTTTAATTATGGCATTAGGTAGATAACTGCACACCTATATTTCAATACAATAAAATAATATTTTTATATCTGTTGACCAGGATGTGAAGGGAAACAACTTGTTCACAAGACATTTTAACAAGTTGATTTCCCGCACCTCATTGGACATGAAAGGAGAGCATAACCCTTATTACAGTAAAGGGCTTATGGAGCACATCATCAAATATATGCTTCCATATTCTGGACTCTGGTCGGCAATAATGCTAGGTAATACCATTGTTTTAAGAAACGCTTGTTTTTCTAAAGTTTACAATATTGAAAATGTGTTAGTTTTGTTCTACTTCATAATTCACAGGGGACCTCGGACGTCATGGAACTGGAAGCGCATATGAACTGTCCCACAAGAGGTACAATTCCTTAAGAAGGATCAAGAGACAGGTCAGGAGAGAGATCCTGCCTCAAGTGGAGGAGTTCAAGTATCTCGGGGTCTTGTTCTCTAGTGAGGGAAGGAGGGAGATGGACAGGCGGATTGGGGCAGCGTCTGCAGTGATGGACGCTGAACCGGTCTGTTGTGGTGAAGAAGGAGCTGAGCCGGAAAGCAAGGCTCTCGATTTACCGGTCGATCTACGTCCCAATCCTCACCTGGTCATGAGCTTTGGGTAATGACCGAAAGAACGAGATCGCGGATACAAGCGGCTGAAATGAGTTTTCTCCGCAGGGTGTCCGGGCTCAGCCTTAGGGATAGGGGGAGGAGCTCGGACATCCGGGAGAGACTCGGAGTAGAGTCGCTGCTCCTCCATGTCGAAAGGAGCCAGTTGAGGTGGTTCGGGCATCTGGTCAGGATGCCTCCTGGACGCCTCCCTCGGGAGGTGTTCTGGGCATGTCCTGCCGGCAGGAGGCCCCCAGGTCGACCCAGGACAAGCTGGAGGAAATACATCTTCAGTTTGGCCTGGGAACGCCTGGGCGTCCCAGCTGAGGAGCTGGTGGACTTGGCCGGGGAGAAGGTGGCCTGGGCTGCCCGACTTGGAATGCTGCCCCCGCGACCCGGACCCGGATAAGCGGAAGAAGGCGAGGCGAGGGAATATTTAAGTGTTTAGTCACACACCGATGTAAACCTTAAATAAATATATGGCTCTCACCTGTCTCTTGATCCGTCTCCTCTCGTCTTCTTCTGCTTATCCGGGTCCGGGTCGCGGGGGCAGCATCCCAATCAGGGAGCTCCAGACGGTCCTCTCCCAGCCACTTCTACCAGCTCCTCCAGCAGGATCCCAAGGCGCTCCAGGACCAAACCAGAGATATATTTTCTCCAGCGTGTCCTGGGTCGACCCGGGGGCCTCCTGCCGGCAGGACATGCCTGAAACACCTCCCTGGGGAGGCGTCCAGGGGGGCATCCTAACAAGATGTCCGAACCACCTCAGCTGGCTCCTTTCGACATGGAGGAGCAGCGGTTCTACTCCGAGTCTCTCCCGGATGTCCGAGCTCCTCCCCCTATCCCTAAGGCTGAGCCCGGACACCCTGCGGAGAAAACTCATTTCGGCCGCTTGTATCCGCGATCTCGTTCTTTCGGTCATTACCCAAAGCTCATGACCAGGTGAGGATTGGGACGTAGATCGACCGGTAAATCGAGAGCCTTGCTTTCCGGCTCAGCTCCTTCTTCACCACAACAGACCGGTTCAGCGTCCATCACTGCAGACGCTGCCCCAATCCGCCTGTCCATCTCCCTCCTTCCCTCACTAGAGAACAAGACCCCGAGATACTTGAACTCCTCCACTTGAGGCAGGATCTCTCTCCTGACCTGTCTCTTGATCCTTCTTAAGGAATTGTACCTCTTGTGGGACAGTTCATATGCGCTTCCAGTTCCATGACGTCCGAGGTCCCCTGTGAATTATGAAGTAGAACAAAACTAACACATTTTCAATATTGTAAACTTTAGAAAAACAAGCGTTTCTTAAAACAATGGTATTACCTAGCATTATTGCCGACCAGAGTCCAGAATATGGAAGCATATATTTGATGATGTGCTCCATAAGCCCTTTACTGTAATAAGGGTTATGCTCTCCTTTCATGTCCAATGAGGTGCGGGAAATCAACTTGTTAAAATGTCTTGTGAACAAGTTGTTTCCCTTCACATCCTGGTCAACAGATATAAAAATATTATTTTATTGTATTGAAATATAGGTGTGCAGTTATCTACCTAATGCCATAATTAAAAAAGATAGTTTTGTAAGAGATAATAGATAACTGTCTTTGTGCAGTACTCTGCTATAAAAACATATTTCTCAGAGTATGTTATTTAACAGTTAAAAAAACGTCTAAATGACTATTACATAAGTTCTCTCACATAAAAGGTCTTAACTAACCTAGCAATATATTTTAAAACATAAAATTAACATAACACTTCAATGTAAGGTTGCTGTCTTACATGTTGAGATTAAAACTATTTAAAATAACTATGTGAGTCAAATACTTCAGACTTAACATTAATTAATTTATTTTACCTTTAGGTCCTCGTCAGTGTTCGAAGTTGTGCCATCAAGATCTAACTGGCATTTCTGCATCATTAGTTGAAGGTTTCTGAAGTGTTTCTCCACATTTCCACCAATACAAGGACTTGCAAACACAATGTTGGCACTTTCCACCATGTTATCAAGGTCCTTTAATGATGTGGCAGTAGTGAAGAGTCCAACGTGTGCATAGCAAGGTGGTAGTTCAATGGTGCACTGCAAGATATGTAAACATTATTTAAAAATTTTCCAGAGAAATATTATTAAAAACTTGGGTAAAACTGTGTCTGAAATGTAGTAATAAAATTTACAAACTTAAAATAAACTTTTGAAAAACAGATTAACACTTACTACTTTTTACAGATATCCTTAGCATTCTTCATGACATGGCTAAGGCATCTGTGAAGAATTGGAACATCAAAATCTTCCATGCGTCCCTGTCCAGAGGCAATCTTGAAGTAGTGATTTATGGTGTCATGCAGATTTTTTTGTGCAAATGACAAACAGATAGCCTGCATAAGCACCATTGAGCCATCACAAATGAGCATTTTTTGGATAATGCATTCCTTTGCGCCCAAAGGACCTAGCTACATCAGTCAGAAATGCCTCCAAAAAATATTTGACGGAGGCAGTTGTACGGTCCCCTGTAAGATATGTAGCCACAGGCAGAGGAGATGAGCTTTCTGTGGGATTACGAACCACTAACTCGTAAACATAAAATGGAGGCGATCCCTTCTTTTTTCTCATAATGCTGCCAGTAGCATCCAAATAAACTACGTCCTCCTTGCAGCGTTGCTGGTAAATTTCAATGCTTCTCTGAGACCATAACAATATACCTTTAGGGTGCAACATCACCTTTTGTAAGACTTCATCAGAGCTGCTGGTCTTATTTTCCACCACTAGTTGAAGGCTAATGATTTCATTGTTGTGGAGACGACTTTTCTGGCGTGCTTCCAAAGAAATGTTTCTCAACACTTGAGGAGTAGGAACTCCGTCTCTGCAACCTGATTGAAAAACGTCTTCATCCACATGTCCAAGTAGTTCCAGGCACTTTGCTCGGGGTAATTGCTTTTGTAAGTCTTTCCCAATTTGATCTCTTTGATCAGCTCTGACTGGTCTTCTTTTCAGTTCACACATTCAAGACCTTTAAATGTAACTGTTACCTTCAGTTCATTCATTTTATCTACTGTGACAGGACAATCCTCAAACCTGCAGTAACCCTGACACAAGAAATCAGGACCCTGTCTCTTCGAGCCTACAGCCTTTACTCTGTGCCTTAAGAACAGTATGGGTACACTGTCCTTAGTCCATGAGAAATGACATTTGTCCACTGCAGGCCTTGAAATCCTCTTTTTCCACTTTCCTTTTTCAAAGTAAGCCATTTTTTTCTTTCCAAAAAAAAAAAAGTTGTTGTTGCTGTGGAACTCTGATCCTGATGAAGCCATCATCGGATGAACTGTAGTTAGACTATAATAATTAAAAAAAAAAAAAGAATATCCTATTTAATACATTTTTATTGCATTGCGTGTATACTTTTTATGACTTAACACAACATATCCTCACAATATAAATGTTAAAGACACTGACGATGCTACATTTTACTTGTACAGGTTTCAGCAACTTCATGTCATGTAGTTACATATTTTAAATATGTATTATTAGAGCTTAGATTAACAATCACATGACCTTAGATCACGTTTTGATATTTAAACTTTTCCTGTTGAATATAAATCATGTTTTGTTACAGTCACTGACTTTGTTTTGTGAGATGTAAGAGTAGATTATATTTGAGAATTTTTTAAAATTTTTGATTAAGTCTATGAAGATAATTGTCCTTTTATTGTTATACTCCTAAACTGCTAACTATTAGATACAGTTGTTATTCATATTAACATTACTAATAACAGTAAATGAACGTAACAATAACCACATACTATAGAGTGGAAAAACTCTAGTAAATTCTTTCTAAAGGTGTATTTACTGACCTGTTCTGGAGGCTGATGGTCAGACTCTTGTTCAGACTCATAGCCTCTAGCTGCAGATGAAGTACGTGGTTCTGCATCTGACAGCTCTTTACGTTCGATGTCACAAGGTAATTTCTGGATAAAACATTAAATTATTTATTAAAATTTAATATTGACATATAAGAGTTCTAAGACATTTTAAATGTTATCTAAGTAAAAAAAAAAAACAACCTTACGGAGAGCAACACAGATTCTGTAAGGATTCGTCTTTGAATTAGGAATATCAAAGGCCAAGCTGTCAGGTTTGGAGGTTTAAGGAGGATCCAGTGTTGACTCAAAAACAGACTTTATTCGCCGGTAGGGACACGAGCAGGGGTGCCCAAAGTGGGGCCCGCGGGCCAAAGTCGGCCCACCGATTATTTAATTTGGCCCTCCTGGCCCTCTGTGGAGAACCCTGGATGCTGGGTGAACATGGACCAGTAATCCAGAAACCCAGTGTTTCCCTCAGCCAATTCATCATTATGTAAACAGGCCCAATGACTCTATATTGGGACAGCCCTGACTCATGGTGCCAACAAAGTTTTAGAAATGTCACAATTTAAAATCAAAATTGAAATACAAGTAACTACAAGGGACAGTTAGAGTAGATTTATGCACGCATGTACATTTGCACACTTTATAAAACCACAAATAGCTATATTTTGTCAATGTATGTAATCTCCCATGAGCCTTTGCTGCTGGACCAGACCAGATCAAACTTGCTCCAAGCTCACGGGTAACCCTCTGGCTACTAGCCTAAGCAGCTATTATCAACATGGAGCGTCGTCGTCGGTGGCACACAGACAAAAGGCATTTTAAAAAATACTGGGAGGAAGACTATTTTTTACAGATATCAACGGTAAAGCGGTCTGACTTATTTGTAACCAGTCCGTTTCTGTACTCAAGGAGTTTAATATTCGTCGTCACTACGAGACAAAGCACGCAGGATTTTCACAATGCAGAGGTGATGCCCGAAAGAAAAAGACCAGGGAGCTGCTAGCACTGATTACAAATAACAAAGACAGTTGTTTGTTCTAAATACCTATATGTTCTTTAAACAGAAAGGATGGTTAAATAATTGCAAAATGAATAAAAAGTAGTGTTCTATACTTCATCATTATTATTTGCATTTTATAAATACTACATTCGGCCCGCGGCTCTCTGATAGATTTTCATTTTGGCCCTTTGAGGGAAAAAGTTTGGGCACCCCTGGACACGAGGAACACAAAGCAGGGCTGAGGACAAGAAGACGAAGATCCGACCAACACAGACGAGACAGGCACACTAATATACTGGGGAGGTGATGACAAGATGAGACACAGGTGGCAGGATGACAATTGGATTCACCTGTGGGAGACAAAAGGCAGAGGGTTAGACAGAGCACAAGACAGGACACTAGAGGGAGACATATGACACAAGCAGACCTGCCCCCAGAATCCATCTTTGTGGGATGACTTGGCTTCCATTTGTATGCCATGTTTTTTAAGTCGTTCCACCGTTTCCAGTATTTCGTCGATTGTTTTTTTTTTTTATTTGCTCTATCACACAAGACAAAATGCTGTAACTTTTTAGTCATATAAATTCATATTCCATAAACATATATACTATACTTACCCCAAAAATCCGGAAACGGAGCACTCTAAAGGAGTAAAATAAAAAATTAATGTAACAGTCACGTGATAAATATTAATTTTGCATCCCTTAAATCATTTTCAAATGAAAATAATTCTTATTTAATTTAGCAATTAATTAAACTTTTTGCAAATGTTAATGCTGGCCATTCTATATGAGCTGGTAATATTTTAGACTACCATTAAATGAGTATTAATAAAATATTCTATCTTAGTTTATTAAAAATATATGATTATTATTAATATACATGAGCCTAAAAATGTAACAATTTTATAATTAAAAAAAAATCATAATGGTTTCAGATATGTTATTCAACTGTAACAAATGTGTAAAATGACCAAAAAGCATATTTTGTAAGTTTTATTATTTTTAATGTTCAAATATTTATGTGACTATTTTAAATGAAAAAGCAAAGAGCATCTGGTAACATCTGGTTTTCTGTTAAGTTTTTTGATTATTCCATTGTTATTCCTCTTTCTTGAGCCTTAAAAGCAGTCATGACAGTGTGACCTGACACGTCACACAGATGACTCTGGTCTTCCCAAGGCACTTTTCATATCGGCATTATATGTCAATCATGGTGCACTAAGTGACCAGTGACGCCCAATCCCATACCACACCACCTAACGTCTTTATTTACAGTAATAATCTCTTCACAACATGCACACCATTCACGGGGATACATATATTTCTATAATCTTGCCATATATAGGACGGTGGCCTAATTTAGAACATGTAGTGAGGTTATTATTTATTTTTATGTGTTTACCAAATGTTTCTTTCTTTATTATTTCAAGTATTTTAATTTTTGAACCATAAATAAATTTGAAAAACTCACTATTTTTATTTTTGGGAATTTCACTCCTTTGTGAAGCAACGTTTAAATACACGTACATATATTTAGGTTTGCTAACTAAAAGTTACATGAAATTTAATTTGTAAAAAGAAAAGATTGTCCTACATACTGTCTTGTACACAATACTATTTTAGAAACATTATTTTTACATTATTGAGGAGAATATTAAAACAGATAAACCTGGTTAATTCAGCATATGGCCAATACGTTCAACCATTTTGAATTGATGATGTCATCAGTCATTAAATATACAAAATATAAGACGATACATAGGCTACTGTTAATATATTGCTAAAGGTATAATAACACTTCCCTTAAGTGGACTGAAGTAAATAAACAGATAAAAAACCAAGTGACAGTTACTGTCCACCTATGTGGCTGTAGCGCATGAAAGGGTTAATTAAGACATCGTAAATAACATCGTATAAATATTTGACAAAAACATTTTGTGTCGCTAAAAGGTAAATCTAAAAAACTAAAGAAAACACAGATAAACGATGTATTTTTCCACACAGCAGTCAATACATTTTTGCGGTCTAAACAAAACAAAATTGTATTGCTGGATAAAGTATTTCATGTTAATAACTTATGTTATGATGTTGAAAAATACATTTAAAAAAAGTAAAGAAAGCTTACCCCTTCCAATTATTCGACATATTCAATGTCCTTAGTCACATTTCTGAATTTACAAGTGAAGACACCTATTTAGGCGAACATTGAAGACATGTGGTCGACCAATAACCAAGCTGTGGGTGTATAATGTCCTGTAGAGGGCGCAAGTGATCTATTTACTCATTTTGAATGTCAAAACTTTATCTAGCTCTCATCAAATGGAGACAGCTTAGTAAATATATCCCCAACCTCAAGTTAATGTGTATACATTTCTAAATTGACTTTTATATTCAAAATAAACAGAAACTTAATAACAATTTTTTTATTGTGAAACCCCAAAGCAGATCCATTTGAAATTTGATGAGTGTCATGTAGAGGAGGTGTACTATTAGATACTAGTTGAATTTGTCCGTAATAAGTCTATCTCCAGCCTATCTCCAGCGGACGGGGTGCGAGAGGCGGGGGACACCCTGGACTGGTCGCCAGTCCATTGCAGGGCCACAAAGAACGAGACAAACAGTCAACCACCACTCACACCTAAGGACAATTTACCAGCCCAGTCAGCCTGACAGGCATGTGTTTGGTCTGTGGGAGGAAACCGGAGTACCCGGAGAAAACCCACGCACGCACGGGGAGAACATGCAAACTCCACGCAGCCGGGACGCGAACCCACGACCTCCTTGCTGCGAGGCAACAGTGCTAACCAACTGCGCCACCATGCAGCCTCTATTACCATATTTAACAAAATATTAATGAATAAAAATGCATCAAGACAGGATATGATTTTTATTTATATGAACACATTTACACATATACATCAAGCCTTTTACTCAGGGAGAAGCTTTATCATTAAGGTAGTTTACGTTCATTAACATTTTCATATACATTTATTGTATTTTATTCATGTTTTTTTTTTTTTACATAGATAATGTTATGGTATAACTGCATGAAATGCAATTGATAAGTATAATCACTCATCACAGACGTAATTCAAGCCATGTTTGTGACTTCAAAACCTGCTGGAATTGAGCTTTTATTTTGAAAGGAGCTTGTCAAGAGGAACACCGTAATGCCGAGCTTCGTGGCGCACGTGGAAATCGACGGAGGGCTGGCTGGACGGTGTAGGTACCACATCTACTCGGCCTGCCAGATCTGCTCGGGGCCTGCGCCTGCCGATTACGTGGCACGAGCTAATTGGCTGAACGTACAACTAACGGGAGTGATGTCACCACGTTCGTAAAAGTTACGTTTACACGTTGACGCTGAAGCTTTTGATTGGTCAGGATAAATTCACGGCTGTAGTCCGATTAAGGACTACAACTTTGTTTTGAATGAATCTTTAGATTTATTTAAATAGGAACTAACGAAATATACAGAAGAATCCTACATTTATACAAATGGCCAGGCCTGCAAATTATGTAAATACATTTAAAACATTCACATATAAGAACTGTTGTGCTTATTTGGCACAGTCTGGTGTTGATTTGATGTAGTTTCAAAACAAAGACAACATCGTGTTTTTATTAACAAACTACAGATGTAAAAAAACATTTAGGCGGTCAGAATCATGGATTTAATAACAAACCTGCTAAACTCTTTCCAAAACCTGTGTGAAAGAACAGTATCGATAGGGCTTTACAGCGTATTTTGTCCGAGTGGCTTTGCCGTAGTGTGACGTCGTCGGTAGGAGAAGGACCCCGAGTCGATCTGGCAGCCCGAGCAGATCGGGTACCTACACCGGCAGTAAACATTCCATGTAATGATTAAATGATGCTTGGGGTAACTGACATTACTGTGTCAATTTCTGCAATGAAAAACTAAACTTTTATAAAACCTGATTATCTTGGGTTAGTTACAGGGTAATAAAATACATATAACATATTTAATCTGTTAAAATCAAGCAAAAGTGAGAAGAAAAACTTGTGTTGTTACCGGGGTCCCACCCTGGAGCCAGGCCTGGGGTTGGGGCCCGTGAGCCTGGTGGCCGGGCTTTCCCCCATGGGGCCCCAGCCCGAACCGGATACATGGGCTCATCCATAGACATTATATACGTAGATGCCCCGTGGCCTGCCGCTGGGCGTAGCAGCGTTGCCGCCATCTTGGATGGGTCCCTCGCTCCACACGTAACCGGAGTTCATTTATCAACCGCCGCACTATTGAAGGCAGATCTCGTGGAATTACCTCTTACAAGTAAGATTTAACAACATTATTGGTTATTCAACCGTTCATAAAATTGTGTAAATGTCATCTACATGTCATCAACGTGGACACATTGTTGACAATGAGTCCTGAACGGCTCCAAGGTCTGCACTGCTTCAGTTAGGATCACTGGAGAATTTTCACAATTATTAGTCATTTTAGTCTGATTAGACGGGATATTGGCACCATCTGGGTGTGCAACCTTTAGATAAGATTGTTCTTATAACTATTCATCCATTTTTTAGTCTGTTTTGATGTAGTAGTAAGTACATTTTATTTATATAGTACCTGTCATAGAAATAAATCACAAAGTGCTTCACAAATTAAAGACTATTAAATCAAATAAAAAATGATGTGATACCTCTCAAACTGCTCATCCTCCTAAAACAATATCTTTCTGTGAAAGTAACATGTTTATAGATTACCTTACCTTTTAACCTACTTACCAGTTGAGAAAAAATGTTTATACATCTTCCTTATTTACCTTTATAAGGTGTATTTTTTTATGACTCTGTCCCTGCTAAACATGGTTTTAATATAAGTAATTGTTTTAAGATATTTTCTTCCTTTCTTTCTTGTAGGAGGCTGGAATAACAATCCACTGCAGGGCAGTCTCAGGGCATTTCCCACCGTCTGATGGTCCAGAGGATGTTTTTACACCCGGGGAACTCACTGCAGAAACCCAGTTTGGGATTGACAGCCACCATTTCATGCTTGTTGTTTCCATCCATCCATCTTCTGTAGCCGCTTATTCCTCCACAGAGGGTCGCGGGGCAGCTGGTGCCTATCTCCAGCGGTCAAGGGGCGAGAGGCGGGGGACACCCTGGACAGGTCGCCAGTCCATCGCAGGGCCACACAGAGACGAACGAGACAAACAACCACACACCCACTCACACCTAAGGACAATGTACCAGCCCAATTAGCCTGACAGTCATGTCTTTGGACTGTGGGAGGAAACCGGAGTACCCGGAGGAAACCCACGCACGCACGGGGAGAACATGCAGAATCCACGCAGAGAGGCCGCAGAGCCGGGACGCGAACCCACGACCTCCTTGCTGCGAGACAACAGTGCTAACCAACTGCGCCACCATGCAGCCGCTTGTTGTTTCTGTATTTCTTAATTTAAGGCTCCACCACATTGCAACGTTAAGAAGTAACAGAGTGGCAGCACTTGGAAGAAGCTGTGCAAAAATATTATTTTCAAGGGTTTAGTTCCCTATAGCCCCAGTGTGTGTGTGTGTCACGGTTTCCCCTCCTTCTGACCGCTCCTCTCGCTAAGACTCCGTTTCCCATCATCCCTCTGGCTTCACTTCCTCTATAAATGACCCTTCACCCTGAACGTCAGTGCTCAGTCATCGATCCATTCATTCATGCTACGAGCTTCATCCTCAACCTACCAGTAAGTCAGTTTTACTACTTACTCATCGGAGTAGTCCCGTGGCCTCGCTTCCATCGAGAACCGCACGGCTGCTCCGAGATTAACTGCGTGTACGCGAACGCTCAGCGCTAATTACTGCCGCGTTTGAGCTGCACACACGCTACACTCAAACTCACAGAGGTTTCAGCTGATCCGTTCTGACAGGATGACTGAGCCCTCAACCGACCCTGCTGAGTTTGAGCGGATGCGTTCTGAGCTGACCCACCTGCGTTCCGTAGTGGATCGCCAGAACCTCCGAATCGAGTCGCTAAATAACACGGTGCTCCAGCTCACAGCTTCCGTCACCGCTCTCCAGCGGCACCAAACGGTTTCAACCCTGAAACCCCATATCCACCTTCCGGACCGCTGGAATGGAATCGACGGCCGCCCCGATGGATTATTAGCCTCACTGGACATGTTGTTCGAGTGCCAGCCGACCAAGTACACCTCAGCCTGCTCCCGTGTAGCTCTGTTAACATCGCTGCTAACCGGCCGAGCTCAGGAGTGGGCTGCAGCTCTGTACAATAACAAATCCCCTGCCTGCAATGAATACCCGGCGTTCATCAAAGAGCTGAAGAAAACGTTCGTCCCTCCCAGCAGCGAGATCGGAGCAGAGTCCCAGCTGCTCAGACTCCGTCAACGGGCCCGTCCTGTGTGCCAGTACGTGGCGGAGTTCCGGACCCTAGCCGCTAATGTGGCAGGAGGGAATAAAATTACTCCCTCAGGTGTGTTGATTGGCTTAGGCCAATCAGCAGCAGGTGCACCATTTATAAAGCCAGTCAGCTGAGCAGACGGCAGGACTGGCTGAGCTTGCCCGTTGTGGAACTAAAATTGTCGTCTGACAGGTATGCACCGGCTCCCCTCTCCCCCTGCGGCGGCCGTTGCAGGAAAGGGGAGGGCAGTGTATGGTCGTCCCAGCGGGACCGCTCGAGTGGTGGAAGGATGATCAACCTCCCACCCAGGACTGGTGGAAGAAGGTCCACTCTTTGAAGCCGCTCCAAGAAGCTCTGCCTCTTGTGTGGCATATAGTTGCCGGGTGCTCGCTCTTCGGGCTGGGAGTGAGGAGCCTGGTGAAAAACTTTGATCTGCTGCGGTAGGAGGACCCAAATCGAGCGAGGAGCTGGCAGGAGCACCCCATTCCAACAATGGAGAAAGGAGCCAGGGCTCCTGAGGACTGCCCGGGGCGGAATGGGGTTTTAGCAATCATGGTGTCATTATTAATGATTTTTTGTGTTTTATGTCCTGCAGTGGGGCTTCCAGTGGGAGTGGTTCCGGGCCTTCTGCAGCAGTGGTACCTCCTTGGTGTGGTTTGTGTGTCCTTGTCTTTGTGGTTCGTTGCACTGTGTTTTGTGTGTTGTACGGGTGACCTGGTGGTGGTGGAGGTGCCGCTGCTTCAGCTGGCCCTGGCCCACTGGTAAGTCCCCGCTGCAGCTGTTTTAATTCATATTTTAGTTTAATTCCTTTTAATCAGTTTTAGTTTAGTCTTTTAATTGTTTTAATAAAGGTTTTTTTAATTATGTTTTATGTTAATAAATATGTTCAAATGGATGGAAACCATGGCTTCTAACTTCTTCTTAAACCATGAACCCACGTGCTTTTATTGTAATGAGAGCTTTTAAGTATTTCCTGGGGTGGAATTCCCCAGGTGGCGTTGTGGAAAGGTAGTCACGTGTGCTCTCCTGCGCCCTCGCCTGGTTACACTAAGCTAAAGTGGGAGGACGCGGCTCTGAAGTCCGTGTTTGTCGAGGGACTGGCCTATTACATCAGGGACGAGATGGTGGGCCGCGAGCTCCCCAACACTCTGGATGCTGTAGCGGACCTGGCCCTACAGATCGACCAACGTGTCCTCACTCGCCCCCGCTCCTCAAGAGTCCCTCACCCCGCTGCTCCGGCTGCTTGACCGGTCTCTCCCGGCGCGGTCACGCCCCTCGCCTCTAAAGAGGAACCCATGCAACTGGGTCACCTGACCCCAGAGGAACGGCAGCGCAGATGGAGAGAGGGACGGTGCGCCTACTGCGGTTCTTCGGAACATCGCCGTCCTCAGTGCCCGCTGCGGCCGCCGTCGGGAAACGACAAGACCCGGTAAACATCGGGGGTGTTTTACCTGGTGCTGCCACTTCCCCCTCAAACCGTTTCCTCCTCAAAGTAATCCTTCACTTGGACCAGGGGTCACCTGAACTAGAAGCTCTGTTGGACACAGGAGCAGCCGACAACTTCATAGACCAGAACCTGGTCAATCGTCTCCAGATCCCCCGGTGTAAACTGGACCGTTCGGTTCCGGTCATCTCAGTGGACGGTCACCCCCTTCATCCTTTCCCGGTCCAACATCAGACCCAACCTATCCAAATGAGAGTGGGGGACCACCATGAGACCATTCAGTTTCTCATCATTTCTGCTCCCTCCACGCCGCTCATCCTGGGTCACCAGTGGTTCTGCCTCCATGACCCACACATCTCCTGGTCCACCAACCGTCTAGTTCACTGGGGCCCCACGTGCCATCACCACCTCTCCTGCTCCCCCAGCAAAACCACTGAAACACCCGACCTTCCTCAGACCCCTCTGGAGGGCGTCCCTGCCCCCTATCAGGACCTGGTCCGAGTCTTCAATAAAGAGCAGGCCTCTACCCTGCCTCCTCACCGCCCCTACGACATGGAGATCCAACTCCAACCGGGCACCACGCCTCCACGTGGCCGCCTGTTCTCCCTGTCTCCCGCTGAGACCCACTCCATGGATGAGTACGTCTCAGAGACGCTCCAGCAGGGTTTCATCCGTCCGTCCACCTCCTCAGTGGCTGCCGGTTTCTTCTTTGTTAAAAAGAAAGACGGGGGCCTACGGCCCTGCATAGACTACCGGGGCCTGAACAAGATCACCGTCAGAGACCGTCACCCCCTGCTGCTCATGTCCACTGCCCTCGACTCTCTCTCTCAGGCCCGCATCTACACAAAACTCGACCTGAGGAGCGCCTACAACCTGGTGCGCGTTAAGAAGGGGGATGAGTGGAAGACCGCCTTCATCACCCCTACAGGGCACTGGGAGTACCTCGTCATGCCCTTCGGCCTGTGTAACAGCCCCTCCGTGTTCCAGCGTCTCATCAACGACGTTCTGAGAGACATGTTGGGCCGGTGGGTGTTCGCCTACCTCGACGACATCCTGATCTACTCCCGATCAGAGGCCGAACACGTCCACCACGTCCGGGCTGTGCTCTCCAGACTCCTGGAGAACCGCCTCTTCTGCAAACTGGAGAAGTGCTCCTTCCACCAGACCTCCGTGGCCTTTCTAGGCTTCATCATTTCGTCCGAGGGCCTCTCTATGGACCCCCAAAAGGTCCGCGCTGTCGCGGACTGGCCTCACCCCACCAGTCTCAAGCAGCTCCAAAGCTTCCTGGGGTTCGCCAATTTCTACCGCCGCTTCATTAAGGACTACAGCTCCATAGTCGCTCCGCTCACCTCTCTAACCAAACCAACCAATCAGCCCCGTCCGTTTTGTCTTCCCCCAACCGCCAACCAAGCCTTCCGAGACCTCATTCGACGGTTCACCTCAGCACCCATACTGCTCCACCCAGACCCCATGAGACCCTTTGTGGTGGAGGTCGACGCCTCCGACGTAGGCGCCGGCACCATCTTGTCTCAGCGGGGTCCCGACCAAAAGCTCCATCCCTTCTCCCGCAAGTTCTCCCCCACTCAACAGAAGTACGGTGTGGGAGACCGCGAGCTCCTAGCCATTAAGTGGGCTCTCGAGGAGTGGAGACAGTGATTGTTGGGGACGGTGGAGCCATTCACCATCTGGACAGACCACCAAAACCTCATCCACATCCAGTCCGCTAAACAGCTCAACCCTCGCCAGGCCCGCACCAGTTACTATCTCGTGCGCACCAGAAACCTTTTGGTGAGCACAAGAGCAAATCAAGTACTGTTAAGCTTGTTTTTGTTATGGACATGCCAGTTATGAGATTGAATCAAGCTATATTTTGATCTTGGATTTCCCTATAAGACATTACAGTTTTGCTTACCAGACGTCACCGTCATGTTGTCTCTGAATGTCACTTAAAACGCCTTCTGAAGTCACGTAGCTTGTTCCCGCAAAGGATACACCCGTCTTGATCAGGTAGTTACGTTTATTCAGGATCAGTTACAAACAGCTGGCCAGCTTCATAGATATAGGTGGATGTTTACAAAATGCACTGAGAATGGATTACACGTCAGAAAAGAAGACGTCCGTTTAATTCTCCAGGAACTAGACCCAGAAGGTGTTGAACTCCGCAGAACTCGATGTCTCCATCGCCGTAGTTATTTTGCTAAGGGGCCCAATTATATCTGGCATTTGGACTCCCAAGCTGAAGCCAGTCGGTATCTGATACGTATATATATATATATATATATATATATATATATATATATATATATATATATATATATATATATATAGCCTCGCAGCAAGGAGGTCGTGGGTTCGCATCCCGGCTCTGCGGCCTCTCTGCGTGGAGTTTGCATGTTCTCCCCGTGCATGCGTGGGTTTTCTCCGGGTACTCCGGTTTCCTCCCACAGTCCAAAGACATGACTGTCAGGCTGATTGGGCTGGTAAATTGTCCTTAGGTGTGAGTGGGTGTGTGGTTGTTTGTCTCGTTCGTCTCTGTGTGGCCCTGCGATGGACTGGCGACCCGTCCGGGGTGTCCCCCGCCTCTCGCCCCTTGACCGCTGGAGATAGGCACCAGCTGCCCCGCGACCCTCTGTGGAGGATTAAGCGGCTACAGAAAATGGATGGATGGATGGATATATATATATATATATATATATATATATAAAGACAAAAAACTTTGATCTCCATTTATTTTGTAGAAACATTTTTCTGCTCAATCCACAGCATTTAACTCAAGATGTCAATTGTAATGCCGGCAAAGGCGTTACTATCTCTGAATTCTGAAATCTGGTTCATCACAACAATAACTCATCTTTGTCCCAATAACTTGGATTAAAATGACTCTTTTATTATGTTGTAACCTGAATCAACATTCCTTCCAGGACCCGGTCGTGTCGGAAGACTGAGAAGATTTCCTTTAATTAATAATTAAACTTAAGGACTCCTTGATGTCTCATTCTAAAAAGACACTACCTTTAATCCACTGTCCAGAAATGTCTTAATGTGATTAATTCATTTTCTTCCAGTATTCATGAATGTTGATGGTGCATCAGTATTATTTCATGTTTCTACTTTTGCTAAAAAGGTTAAAGCATATTAATAATCCATCTAACTTCCTGGGTTCCTTAATGACGAGAACCACGTGACTTGGTAACTACTTCCCATTGGGCCACGCGTCCAAAGTTCCCTCTGTCCGGCTTCCTGTCTGGAAGCTAAACAGTTCTCGTTCAACCTACAACGGGAGAACACAGCCTCCGTTTTTCTCCATTACACGGTAGGCTTCGATGCCGACCGAGCTCGTGGGTAAAACCAGTCCCACCGGTCGAGGACAGTCCTCCGGCTGAGAAGCCAGACACCATCCGTCTGCTTCTGTTCACCAGCCATGGGGAAAACCTGTTAGCCTCTGCACCAGCCGATCATGGAGCCGCTGGCGCCGACTCATTCAGACGCCTCTTTGCCTCGAGTGACTTCCCGTTCACCCGGGGACCGAACCGGGGTCCGTCAGGTTCTCACAGCCTACCGACGACCCTACAACCCGAGGTTCGTCAGACCAACGATCTCACCGACGAGCCTCCACCTCTCACGCCGAGGCGATCTGGAGCGGTTTCAGCGAGGTACCAACTCCGATCTGGTAAACCGAGGCTCTTGATAAATAACACTCCTGTCAACTTAGCTCAGTTCTCCTCATAACTAGCTCCGACTCCCTAGAGATATAAATATCTCACGGGCTCTCGTCATTAACTCTCAGCTTAATAACATCAGAAGAATCTCTTAAGATGCACCATCTACCTCATATCTGTCTGTTCGTTCAATCTGTTTTCTTAATAAAATGACTGTAGTCTAAGTCTGCTTCTGGGTTATAACTTCCAAATATAACGTACGTAGGTCTTCCCTTTGAATCAGAAAGAATCTAGATACCCTGCATAACAGTTAGGTTAGTGAAGGTAGCTAACAGTGATTAGCCGTAAAACCGACAAAACTAAGCTAATAACCTTGCAGAAGTGTGTCCGTATTATAACAATAAAATCAGGTTATATTACGCTACATAATCCAATGCTTAAATAAAATGTTGATAAAAACAAATTAAATGGTGAAAAGACTTCTGATGACCTCTCAGGTCAGACAGAGACGCTCACTGCCGACAGCTGCAGCGGGTGAGGAGGGGGGCGTGACGATCAAGGTGTTCTGATCACTCATGACTGAACACCGTTAGTATTAACGTGCATTAACTCGTATAAAAGTCCAAAACAACACGTTATCTTAGACCGAAATAGATGAGTCTTGTTCTTCTATCAGAGAGGAGATCAGCTGACAGATGGATTGTCCGCGCACATCAGAGAATGGATCAGTGATTCTTTGTTCTGGTTAACTAAAATGACTGATTCTGACAGAGAGAACTTGATATGTGATGACAAAATGAACGTCTTTCTTAGAGGGAAATTATTTATCAGCTGATTCAGAGCGCGCCGCGAGCTGTCAGGTTGGGCACGGGTTAAAACGCACGAGCGTGGATCCGTGAACCGTGTCCCGAACCACAGAGGGCGATCCGTACAGATCATGGATCTATTGTGACCCGTTGCACCCCTCCTGGGATGTACTGTGATTGTTTGTTGAAGCGTGCGTCAAAGGAGCTCTGCTGCGTAATGGCACTGTGCCACGCGCATTGGAGATGCTGTGAATGTGTGTGTGTCAGAGGTCCTGTCTGTGTGTCTCCTAGCTTCAGAGGTCATGTGATCACTCAGTCACTGAGCTGCAACAGGATGTGAAGCTCGTCAGATCGAGGAGTCTCCCATCGGGACCGCCCAGCGCTGGTCCGCAAAGGCGCGTTCGGCATGGGTTCTGGTACGCAGAATGAAATCCGGTTCTCATGAGGACCAGCGTACTGCTTGTGTACACCCCTGATTATAAAAAGCTTGTGTTCAGGAATGTTTTGCTTCTCTTTATATGAAGTTTAATAATAAAAATGTCCACAAAAGAGGTTGAATGTTTTATTTTCATGTATTTTAAGACAAATCAATGTAAGCTAGCTTGAATGTTTTAAATGGATATTTAGGAAATAAGTCACCATAAAAGAGCTTGAAGTGTTTCTTTAGATCCATTTTATCAGCTTTAGCCTGTCTGTCGGCGCTGTCACGTTGCTAAGCGACTGGACTGAGGGGCGGAGTCGGATAAGTATGAGGCTAGACCAGGGATGCCCAACCTTTTTCGCCACAGGAGCTACTTTTATAATGAGCAGGTCCACGCGATCTACCCACTCGTCGGGGGAGTTCTGAACAAAGACACCATTCCTTAAACAAGAGCCTGAAAGCACAGACACACAGGTATCATGCTGAAATTAATGGCAATTTATTCCAACCTCCAAATAAAATTTCTTAAGAGTGTAGTCATAAAACTAGGTAAAAAAAAAAGCAAGTTAAGTAAAAGCTAGCTAAAATAAAGTCCCAGAATAGAGAACCAGTCTAGGAGTCCACTGTTGACATCCAGAGAGGCCACGGGAGCCACCACGCCATCGGTCTGCCTTGGTACTGCACATTTCCACCGGAGTGCTCCTCCAGGCGTCTGCCGATGCGCACCCGGTCCTCAGCCGCTCCAAGACTGCCGTCGCTCCCCGAACGCGTCACGTCGCCTAGCAACGTTACCAGCCTGACTGCACGGGTCCTCTCCCGGTTACAATGTGCACCTCGTCCCTCCCTCCGGTCTCCTCCCGGGACAACCCTTCTGAGACGTGTGGCTCCACATCTCTTCAGCGCTCCCCGAGGGACAGACGCGCGCACCCTGCATCCTCACCGCCCGTCCACGCCATGCTCAAACTTACGCATTTCTCTCCAGCGCACCCCTCCTCGTTCTCTCTGTCCTGTTTTTTCTGTCTGTCTCCTCTGTTTGTGCGCACCTTGTCCTCCCATTCCAGCTTCTTTTAAAACAGGTGCTCAATCAGTTCATGTGCTTCACCTGCGCCTCGTCAACCAATCACCCCGCTTCACGACTGCTGTTGTAACTCGTTCCGCTGGGGGAGAACTGTCACGCGATCTACCAGTCATTCAGCGATCTTTGCAGTCGAGCAAGGACCCAACCTAGATAGACCAAGTACACGTCCTCATAAGCATCCTACCCCTGAATTCGAACACAGCCTTCGTTATGGAGAGGAGTATCTGGTGCGCACGAGATAGTACTTCAAAATAAAATTTCTTCCATGTCCCCTAAGGGGCTCCGTAGCTCAGAGCTCCTTCAGACTTTAAAGCAGCAGCTTCTAGTTTCCATAGATCTAGACCGAGTAGAGCTGCAGCTCCATCAGGTCACGCTGATCACAAACACGTCTGCTGGTTCTTCAAAACAAACTAGAAAATACAGTCAGACAAAACCATTCAGTTACACATTATTTATTACAGAAGAGTTAATATTAGAACAAAAGTGAAATCAAACTGAACAGGTTCATTTATAAAGTAAACACTTAAAATAAAGTCAGACACAAAAGAAAACAAGGAAACGGTAAAAAGTGCCAGAAAACCCAAATCCTAAAAGTGCTCTATAAATATTCAATGTGCCAAAAGAGAGTTGATCAGAGACCTAAAACCAGCATAGAACCATCAACAACAACCAACAGCATCAGGTAAACGACGACCGATGTAAACAGTGATACAGCTGAAACAACAACAAGCTGTTTGGTCGTTCAGGGTGTGACTGTAATGAGCTGGTGTAGACCTGGTCCTGGAAGCTGGAGTTAGAAGAAAGGCCAGCAGTGGTTTTAGCACCATCATCCTCTCAGAACCAGAACATTTTTATAAAACCGTTTCCTAAAAACCGTAAGAAGTGTCCAGTAGGGGGCAGTGCCCAGTAGGGGGCAGTGCCCAGTAGGGGGCAGTATCCAGTAGGGGGCAGTGCCCAGTAGGGGGCAGTGTCCAGTAGGGGGCAGTGCCCAGTAGGGGGCAGTGTCCAGTAGGGGGCAGTGTCCAGTAGGGGGCAGTGCCCAGTAGGGGGCAGTATCCAGTAGGGGGCAGTGTCCAGTAGGGGGCAGTGCCCAGTAGGGGGCAGTGCCCAGTAGGGGGCAGTATCCAGTAGGGGGCAGTGTCCAGTAGGGGGCAGTGTCCAGTAGGGGGCAGTGCCCAGTAGGGGGCAGTGCCCAGTAGGGGGCAGTGCCCAGCAGGGGGCAGTATCCAGTAGGGGGCAGTGTCCAGTAGGGGGCAGTGCCCAGCAGGGGGCAGTGCCGTCGCGTGAAAGAGAAACGAAACTGAAACTAAACACTACACGGTCTATGGACAATGGCGGCAGCAGCACTGTCGTTCTCCTCGCTCCAGGTGTCGTGAACGTGCATGTGGGAGGAGACTTGACCATATAAGCAAGTCCGGATCACTATGACCTCATAGCGGGCTGGAGTGAAAAAAACGGTTTGAAACCTGGGTCTGAAATCTGGAAGAGCTTCTCACTGGCTGGACTAGGAGACAGATGGACGCCGTTTTTGCTCTTTCTGGCAGGTTGAAGGTGAGAACTCAACGTTGTAACATGATAGATAAGTCAGAAAACACGGAAAACCAGGACATGGACCTTTAACGTTTCATAGTTGTATATAAAACAGGCCTCTGGTGGTTTTAGTTGCTACTTTATCTGGTCTGTTTCCCTCCTTGGTTCTGTTTGGTGTGAAGTCAGTAAGAGTTCTAGAGAACCGAGACCAGACTCCTAAAAACACTGAATAGATGTGGACTAGATCAGGATCGGAACATAGAACCTTGTGTTTATGTATTTGGCAGGTGCTTTTATCCAAAGTGACTTACAAATGATAAGGTAACGCCTCAGGTACCACTGAGACTAACAACAAACTACTAGAAGGAAGAGTGTAGTGTAGGGGCCAGAAGATGAGATGAAGTTCCTCCTGTAGTCGACCTTCAGTCAGATCTGTGGACAGAAGAGACGTTCAGTGATGAGGTCATAACCACATTAATAACAGATATTCAGATGTTATAAACATTAATAACACAGTGGAGTCCTGCTGCTGTCACCGACCTGTTTTAGGATCATTCTGACATGAAATTATTTTGATGGAGTTTGAGTAGATCAGGAGTGAGATGAACTGGTGGACTGGGGCAGCGTCTCCAGTGATGTGGACCTAGGGTTGGGCAATATGTAAAGCCCCCCACCCCCATTCGCCCATCATCAGTCCAAAAGTCAACGATGGGAGATTTGTTCACACTGATGACATGTTGACATGTTTGTGGGCGGAGCAATGTAAACACAAATGGACTGATTTGCTAATTTAGAATTCAGAAGTCCAAAAATGGAGGAACTAGTTTCCTATTTGGGATTACTCTGGCTTTAAACAGACCAGAAGTATAGTCAGCGCCGTAGCTCCGCCTACGCGCATCACACACTGTGCGTAGGGCACCACTTGCCCAGGGGGGCACCAAAAAATGTCAGGCTCGTGAAAAATCCTATTGATAGTAATCATAATAACGAAATGTTTCAAATAAATCAGTGTAAAGAGGGCCCGCCAACCTGTCGATCTCTGTGTTTCAAAGGATTCATGAATATTAATGAGTGTTGGTGCTTTCAGACAGCAGGCAGTGGAAACGACGCTCCGCATCAAAGTGTGCTCAGTGCAGCTGCGCCAAGCTGAAGGAGGCAGCGCACCACAGAACTTGCCGTCCGGTGCGCTGCGCCCGAGGGGCACAGAGAGAAAACGGGTGCATTACACCACAGAATCACCGCGGTCTTTTGGGCCCATGGAACGCACTACGCAGCTGACGCTTCTTGGAAAATCGCTGTACTAAAGCCGTAAAAGCCGCGGCCTTGAAATTGAACCAGCAACTATATTTAAGGCCAGAGCTTCCTGATACGCACGGAGATCAGCGGCCAAGCTGGAGCGTTTGCGTTCTGTGCGACCTGCTCTGTGTATTTGGCTCGTTCTTGGCTCAACACTCGACAGCATGCCAGACGCATCATCGCTGAGCTGAAGCTGATACTGGGCGCAGAACGTCAGCTCAGATCAGTACCATCGTCCTGTCACTGAGCAACAATCTGGGTTTTCCCTCAGACCTGGTCTAAATGAAACCATGGTGACACTGATGGAGTCCAGTCAGCATCACCTGGATTTACTGCTTTTATACCGTTTTAGATGAAACACTGAGTTCAGTCTGGTTACAGGTTTTTTCCTGTTCTGAACTTGTTAGTGGAAACAATGTGAACTAGTTCACCTGGTTAGTTAACTGGTTCACCTGGTTAGTTAACTAGTTCACCTGGTTAACGAGTTCACCTGGTTCGTTAACTAGTTCACCTGGTTAGTTAACTAGTTCACCTGGTTAACTCGTTCACCTGGTAGTTCACCTGGTTAGTTAACTAGTTCACCTGGTTAACTAGTTCACCTGGTTCATTAACTAGTTCACCTGGTTAGTTAACTAGTTCACCTGGTTAACTCGTTCACCTGGTTAGTTAACTAGTTCACCTGGTTAGTGAACTGGTTCACCTGGTTAACTAGTTCACCTGGTTAGTTAACTAGTTCACCTGGTTAACTAGTTCACCTGGTTAGTGAACTGGTTCACCTGGTTAACTAGTTCACCTGGTTGTTAACTGATTCACCTGGTTAGTTAACTGGTTCACCTGGTTAACTAGTTCACCTGGTTAACTAGTTCACCTGGTTAGTTAACTGGTTCACTTGGTTAACTAGTTCACCTGGTTAGTTAACCGATTCACCTGGTTAACTGGTTCACCTGGTTAACTAGTTCACCTGGTTGGTTAACTGGTTCACCTGGTTAACTAGTTCACCTGGTTAGTTAACTGATTCACCTGGTTAGTTAACTGGTTCACCTGGTTAACTGGTTCACCTGGTTAACTAGTTCACCTGGTTAGTTAACTGATTCACCTGGTTAACTAGTTCACTTGGTTAACTAGTTCACCTGGTTAGTTAACAGATTCACCTGGTTAGTCAACTGGTTCACCTGGTTAACTGGTTCACCTGGTTAACTAGTTCACCTGGTTAGTTAACTGATTCACCTGGTTAGTTAACAGATTCACCTGGTTAGTCAACTGGTTCACCTGGTTAACCTGGTTAACTAGTTCACCTGGTTAGTTAACTGGTTCACCTGGTTAGTTAACTGGTTCACCTGGTTAGTGACTGGAGTCCAGCAGATTTAGATTCATGTGTTTTGTCTGATTGAAGAGGTCAAAGTTCAGCTCATATTGTCCCTTAACAAAACACAGGACTGAGTTCAGGTTGTCAGATGAACTGTGAACCAGAAGCATCAGGATGAAGACTTCAGAAGTTCTGACTGGTTTGAGGACCAACAGCAGTCTGGGTGTTAAATACTGACTGATTCCTGTTTTAGTGACATTTTGTGTCCTTTGATGATTTCAGAGTGAAATTGATCAGCTTTATTTACAGCCGTCTCTGATTAATTTTGTGTTTTTGTAGATTTTAAGAGAGTGATGTCATATTTCAGTTAACATCATCCTCTGACAACAAGCAAATAATAATCTGAATGTTGTTAAAATTAATTGTTAATAAAAAAGGAAACATTTTTCACAATTTAATTTACAGTTTTATGAAACATTTTTCACAATTTAATTTACAGTTTTATGACAATTTTAAATGGTAGATCTCAGCCCTCAAATCAGGGGCGGTTCTGGGGGGGGGGGGCAGTGCCCCCATGACAACAAGCTTGGCCCCCCTGTGGCTCCTTGCTAAGTGCTGAGTGTTTTAGATTGTGCCCCTCTAAAAAAGCAGCTGGCCCCAGCCTGGCCCCTCTAATGTTGGTCTAGAACCACCACTGCCTCAGTTAAACAGGTCTTAGCTTGGAAAAGGTTGGTGAGCTCTGTTTTAGAGCGTTCAGTGTCTTTATAACATTTTCAGTAGAACATTCCTGATAATATTAGTCTAGTATTGTTGCAATTCAAATAAGTCCAGTTGCCTTTATTTAAAACCCTTTTTTAGATGATCATGACCTGATGACTGAGAACCTTCACCAGCATATTTCTGCTGTGTGTGTGTGTGGTGGTGGTGGTGGGGGGGGGGGGGGGGGGCACCACAAATTATTTGTGCTTAGGGCACCCAAATGGCTAGCAATGGCCCTGAGTATAGTGTCAGCAAAGGACTCAAGAGTTCACCCTCCTGCTGAGGATGCTAAGCTAGCAGCCTCCCGCTGAGGACGCTAGGCTAACAGCCTCCCGCTGAGGACGCTAAGCTAACAGCCTCCCGCTGAGGACGCTAAGCTAACAGCCTCTCGCTGAGGACGCTAAGCTAACAGTCTCTCGCTGAGGACGCTAAGCTAACAGCCTCCCGCTGAGGACGCCAAGCTAACAGCCTCCCGCTGAGGATGCTAAGCTAGCAGCCTCCCGCTGAGGATGCTAAGCTAACAGCCTCCCGCTGAGGACGCTAAGCTAGCAGCCTCCCGCTGAGGACGCTAAGCTAACAGTCTCTCGCTGAGGACGCTAAGCTAACAGCCTCCCGCTGAGGACGCTAGGCTAACAGCCTCCCGCTGAGGACGCTAAGCTAACAGCCTCCCGCTGAGGACGCTAAGCTAACAGTCTCTCGCTGAGGACGCTAAGCTAACAGTCTCTCGCTGAGGACGCTAAGCTAACAGTCTCTCGCTGAGGACGCTAAGCTAACAGTCTCTCGCTGAGGACGCTAAGCTAACAGTCTCTCGCTGAGGACGCTAAGCTAACAGCCTCCCGCTGAGGACGCCAAGCTAACAGCCTCCCGCTGAGGACGCTAAGCTAGCAGCCTCCCGCTGAGGACGCTAAGCTAGCAGCCTCCCGCTGAGGACGCTAAGCTAATACAGAGCTATCAGATGCTGCTCCGTCACCAGATCACTCAAGACTTCAACCTCCAGCAGAGATGTATTTAATGGAACCACACGTTGACTGAAGGAGGTTTTTTTTTTTGTAATTTAGTTTTTATTAATTTTCAACAATTCACATACATTGGGGACATTAGAACAATCTTGGAGAGATAACCTCTAAGTATAGTCAAGGATACACATACAGGATTAGAAGAGAGAAAAAATAAATAAAATAAGAATGACATATTTATGTGTATACTCGCACATTGTACTTTCTTCGTACAAAGGCTTGTAATAGAGTTTGAAAATACTCGTTATGGCTTCATAATAGATAAATTATAATCTTCCCAACTTGACATTTTTCAGAAAAAAGAACACAGAAGAGAAAAAAAATGTATCCAGTATTTCCCCCTTCCTCCCCTCCCCTTCTCCTCTTCCTCCCTCCCCCTTTCTTGTCCCTTTTTAAATGATAGAAATCAAGAACAAAAGGATAAAGCGGTTACAGTTTGTCTACTCCAATACACCCCTCTCTTATTCCTCTCCCCCGTTGACCTCTCTCTCACCAGTTTCTTTGACTATATGCAGACATTGTTTAGACAAAATCAGGTCTCACTGGTCTTATATAGGTAGTCCACTTATTCCAAAATTCCTTAAATTGATCCTTTTGTAGTCGTAGAAACATTGTGAGCCTCTCCATTACATATATTTGGTATATAGTATTGTACCAATCTGCCTGAAGCCATTTCTTTGTCAAAGTTTTCCTAGCTGACAAAAGAAGAATTCTAAGTAAGTATCTATCGGCTTCTATAGTAAAGTCAGCAGTCTCCAGGCCTAGATATAAATGTAAGAAATCAAATGGTACATTTATTTGAAAAATAATTTGTAAACCCCTATGAACACCTTGCCAGAAAGGCAGAACCTTTGAACAGGCCCAGAATAAATGGTAGTGGTTAGCTGTTGTATTACCACATAGTCTCCAACAATCACTTCCTATATTTTGGTGAGCTTTCTGTGCTGGAGTGATAAAAAACTTCACTAAATGTTTCCATCCAAATTCTCTCCAATTTGTTGAGTAAGTTGTTTTCCATTGGGTCCTACACAATACTTCCCAGTCGGTGTCTTCTATCTCTATACCCGTCTCTTTTTCCCACCTCTTTTTTACATATAGGGTATCAATAGACTTACTATCCTGGAGTCCCTGGTATAATCTTGTTATGATTTTTTTAGTCACGTTAGTATTGTAGGCCATTTGAAATATACCTAATATTTTGCTATCTCTTTTTCCCAAACACGTTTTCTGAATGGCTTCATATCTATTTCTCATTTGTAAATACCTAAAGAAATCGTGATTATTTAATCCATATTTTACTTTAAGGGTTTGGAAGTCTGCCAACTGTCCCTTATGTTCAAAAGTGAAGTAGGAGGTGAGGCCTTTGTTAACCCATTCCTTAAATCTCCTGTCGTGGCAGTTAGGTGTAAATTCACTATCGTATGCGCACCATCTTAACATAATCTCTGCTTTGGTCAGATTATTGTCTCTACAGACTTTATTCCAAACCTCAAAAGTCTATCTGCTATTATAGCCTGTATCGGTGGACCTCCAGTATGTTCCTCGATATCTTTCCATCTAGCTGTGAAGGCGGGGTCACACAGACACACTAGTGGCCTCAACTGAGCAGAGAAGTAGTAATCTCTTAAACATGGTAATGACAAGCCACCCTTATCTTTTGAGAGTTGTGATGTACTAAATGTTATTCTTGGTTTTCGGCCTTGCCATATACAACGGGAGATGATTTTATCCCATTCTGAGAACTGTTGTTTTGTAACTTCAATGGGGAGGGTTTGAAAAAGGTAAAGTAGGCGTGGCAAAATACTTATTTTGACTGATTCGATTCTATTTATTAACCCCAAGGTGGGGATGAGGCTCCACCTGGACAGATCAGATTTAATTTGAGCACTCATTGGGCCATAATTCAATTCAAACAGTCTGCTAGTATCTTTGCATAAGACCACCCCAAGGTATTTCATAGAATCCTGGTCCCACTTAAAACTACATTTATTTTGTAAATTTTGTGAGGGGACAAAGTTAAAGGTCATCGCCTGTGTTTTTTGAATGTTTAATTTGTAGCCTGAAAGTGGTCCAAATTTCTCTAATGTGGACATTAAGTGGGGTAAAGACTCCTCAGGCTGACTTAAATATCGTCAGCAAAAAGAGACAGCTTATGGTCTTCTCTTTTTATGTGTATTCCTTTAATAAATTCATTTTGCCTAATGCTTTGTGCAAGGGGTTCTATAAACAGGTCGAATAAAGCCGGGGAGAGTGGACATCCTTGTCGACGTGATCTTTCTAATATGAATGGTTTGGACAAGTTGCCATTTATTTTTAGTCTAGCTGATGGTTTATTGTAGATTAATTGAATTGCTTTAACCATAGTATCGTGAAATCCAAATTTATGTAAGACTTTGTATAAAAATGACCAATTTACTGAGTCGAAGGCTTTCTCTGCATCTAGCCCAATTAGCATTGCTTCTATGTTATTCTTTTTTATGTGATGTATTACATGTAGAGTCCGTCTAATACTATCTTGGGTCTGCCTCTGACAGATAAACCCACTTTGATCCAGATTGATAAGGTTAGGCAGAACAGTCTCAAATCTTTGAGCTATTATCGATGTGTATATTTTATAATCTAAATTTAGGACAGATATTGGTCGGTATTGGCTACAATTCAATTGATCTTTCCCTTCCTTGGGAATGACCGTAATGGTCGCTTCCTTCCAGGAGGGGGGATCTCTCCACCCCTGAGAGCCTGACTACATACTCCCTTCAGTTTTGGAGTTAGTTGTTCCCTGTAGGTTTTATACCCTTCAGTAGTGAAGCCATCCATGCCTGGGCTTTTGCGAGCTTTCAGTCTAGAAATTGCTGCAATAATTTCTGCATTTGTGACTTCTTTAACTAAGATATTATTTTGTTCCTCTGTGACGTTTGGTAGGTTTAGAGAGTCCAGGAAGGTTTCGATGTGATCGTCATCGCTCATTTTAGGTTGTGAGTACAGGTCTTTGTAATTGAAGGAGGTTTTTTATTCTTATTCTAGTTTAATTTTGTGTAAGTCGCTTCAGACAGAGCTGATAAACACTGGACCTGTGTTCTGACTCTCTGAATATTCTCTGAACACCGACCCGTAAACACGGTTACACTGGAGAGAGACCGCCCCCCCCACCATCGTGGTTAGTATTTAGATGAGTGGATTTTCTGAAGACGGGCTGCTGACATTCTTCCTGTCTGTTTTTAGTCTGAGTAAATAAATCACTGCTGCTCTTGGAGGCAGAAGGAGGAGAAACTTAGCTCTCAGCTGGAGGAGTTAGTAACATTTAAAAACCTTCAGGTGATTTGGCTCAGGGTATTTTTGGTTCTCCATCACAAAGGAGGGTAAATACTTGATAATGCTGCTGCCTCTTCATATCATACAACTTTAGAGCACATCAACACATCCATGAAGAAGAACAATTACATGGTAAAGGAGACTTAATGTGTGGACAGAGGTCTGGGTGATCAACTAGAGCAGCAGCTTTGATTGGTTACGCTTTAGGAATCTGATTTACTGCAGACAGAGAGGTTCTGTTGGGTAAAACAGTGAAAGGTAATGTTTTTAAAAAGTCACTGATAACTTACTGAAGATGAATCGTCACCGATTTGTCTCCCAGTGCTTTGCCGTTCTCGTTCGACCAACAGACGCTACAGGAAGACAGGATGAAAGTGGAGGATCAGGGATGAAGGAGCACTGAGGTCCAGGTCAGGATGTTTTAGCAGGTCAGACTGAAGGAACTCTGACATCAGGATCAACAGTGAACTCATCAGAGCCTGAGAGCTTGTTAAAGCTGAACTCTGTAAACAAGCTAGGTTTAGCTAGCTATCGTACACAAACACGTCTCAGAGCTCTCACTCCTCCTGTCTGCTATCAGTCTTTTCCTGTGCCTTCCCCGGACATAGGACCGCTCATTACCACAGTAACAATATAGAGCTAAACACCAGCTGTTGAAACGCTATGCTAACGTTCCCCTGGTTTCTCTTCTTTCTACGTCCAAACGTTTGTAGTTTCCTGCAGCTGAAAAGGAGTTTTCCTTTTTGGGACTCTGGTATTTTCTTCTTTAAAGTGGCTCTCTGGAGCATTTTTCTCTGTCTCAAAGTTTTCTAAATGTTCTAAATGATATTTCAGGTCTAAACTATGATCTATGGGTTGAGTTCCACAACATCTGTCATTCTGATGAAGACCCTCCTTCCTCCTAGAGACCCCTTTCCATTATTTCTTGCCGCCGACATTTTTCAGCCAATGAAATTCAAATGTCTGCATTCTCTCAACATGCACGCGCATTGACCAAACCTGTACCAGTAGGGGGCGCTGTCGTACAGGACGCTCCGTGTGTTTCTCTGCCGTCTCAGCCTCACGGCTCATTTCTACTAAAAACCTACCCATTCTCCAGCTAAAGATGGATTTATTTTTATTTTTAAACCTTTCACCTCACAGAATGGCAAGGCTTGACAGGGTTACGCGTTTATTTTGGTCAGAAAGTTCATCCAGGGCCGAGTCAAGTTCAGCTTCAGAGTCCAGCAGCAGCTCTCTGCTAACAGAGCTAATATCAGAAGCAGCAGGGACAGAGAGGGCTCTTCAGACCCTCGTAGTGTTGGAATAAGATTGTGAACTGTGAGTGATTAAACCCTACACATTGAGCGGTACAGTTCATGTCCGAAGTATATGCGCCGTGTGCACGCGACTGGACGCGCGACCGGACGCGCGACCGGACGCGCGTGTCGAGATGTTTTGAGGAGGAGCCTTTGGACGCTAGATTCAAAAACTGCTCTCCTGATGAAATCCTCCGGAGTGCAGCTTTAACTGAAGCGGTAGCAGACGGCCGTTTGTCTCCTTCTCTCACTTCCTGGATGTTCTGCTTCAAAATGCTCGAGTGTTCATGATTGGAGGATCCAAGGCAGACAGCTGGATTGTTCAGTAGTTGCTTTCAGTCTGAAACTCCTGATTTACTGAGGTTTTTAGACAAATGAGAGAGGACCCCTTTTGATGTTTTACAGGGGGGGGGGGGTTCTAGTTAGAACATTGGTAATCGGTTAGATCTCAGTCCGTCGTTAGAGAACAGATTCTGTTGGTGACTGGATGAAAAGTGATGGAGAAACAGAAACAGGAAGCTCTGATGTGAAAACAGCTGCTGACTCAGATTTAACTTTGATGGTTGAATGTGGGAGAAAAGTCTGATCGACCAGAACGAATCAATAACTGACCAATAAAAACATTCAGACTCGATCTGATCTCAACCTAAACTGATGTATCTGTTAGAATCTCAGAGCAGCTGGACACCCACCTTCTGTCGCTGACGTCTGTAAACCAGCACCCCGATGACGATGATGATGAAGAAGGTGATCAGGGCGATCCAAAGGCCCCAGTGTCTATTTGACTGAGTCTCTGTTCAACAGGAGAAACCAGTGTCTGTCATCAGTAAACAGTACGTGGTCTTTCAGCTGATCAATGAGATAAAAAACAACTTAAAGCAAAGAAAGAGCAGAAAATAAACTAAGGAGGGAAACATGAAGACTGAAGTCCCTCTGAATGAACCGCGATGCTGATCTTTACCAGTAGGTGGAGTGGTGGCTGGAGGTGGAGACGTGGAACATGAGGAGGACGTGTTGAAGCAGAGAGGTCCAGGACCCTTCATCTGTGGGAGACGTCCTGTCAGGGAGACACGGGAAGGTAAAGGAGTGTTTCCTCTGCCCTCTGAGCCTGGTCACTTTATGAAACAAACTCCAGCTACAGATGAAACCTGGTTATCTGTAGGTTCTGATGCTGTCATCCTGCTGACTGGAGGCTGTTGATTCAGAATCTCTGAGCAGCTCATGACTTTGTGTGATTTTTCTGTCTTTGAGGTCTGAAAACAACATGTGGATACGCGTTTACAGTGTTCAAGTCCAAAGTGCTTCACACTACACTCAGTCATCCACACGCTGATGGCAGTGAGCTACACTGTAGGAGCAGACTGACAGCACCACCTCCTGACCTCCACCTCCACACAAGGTGGGTGAAGAGTCTCCAAGAACACGACGATAAAGTAACCAGCTGGAGCTGGGACTGAACCAGCGACCCTCTGGTCAGTACAGACTGTAGATAACGACCCTGGGGACCTCGAGGGCCTCTGATTGGTTGGTTGTTAATGAGAGTTGTTTGATGGGTCAGAAGGGAGTTCCTGCTCTTTGTCATCAAATCAAATGTTGAACTTTTTGTCTCCGTGTTTAAATTCTCAGCTGTGAGAGGATCGTCGTCTTACCGGTCTCGGTGAACTCGATGTTTCCGTTGGGACCCTCAAAGACCAGCTCCACACCAGCCGGCAGGTTGGAACAGAACACAAAGACCTCCTCAGGTTCGGTGCAGACCAGACACTCCGGTGACTCGGAGAAGTCACAGGGAATCGGAGACCGTTTAGACCAGAAATCTCCGTTTGGTTTGCCGTCATCGTAGATCCTCAACATCTGGAGGGCTGCTGGGTGAGACGAGCTGAAGCAGGTGAGCGTCTGCAGAGACAGGAGACTGATGAAGCCTCGGGTTGGGCTTTAATACACCAGGGTTTACAGTATGCTGTGTCTAGCAGGCTGCTGGGGCTATTACAGCGTTTCACTTCAATATAAATCAACTAAACTTCACTGGAAAATGTAGTAAATAATAAAATGTTGATATATAACAAGTTAAACATTTACAGCAGCATTATCAGATATTACAGGTGTGTACTCACGGTGTGCTCCAGACTCAGCACCGCCTCGAAGACTGGGAGGAGGAGGAGGAGGAGGAGGAGGAGGTTCTTTGACGTCATTTTATTTACAAGCTGTAAAAAGTTCAAAAAATGTGATCAGAGGACTTCGTTTCATCGGCCATGTTGTCAAAATAAAAATATAAAAATCATCATTTTTGTTTGATCTTCAGATCGACTTTTAACCCAAGGAGAAGATTTGGTTCTTTCACTTCATTTTCTGTTGAACTTGGTCAAAGCTGAAAAACAAGCAGCAGCCTCTGAACTTAGTCTAAAGGTTAGAGATGCTCTGAACTGCAGAGGCAGCTAAACCAGTCACACCTTTACAGGATCGGTCTGGTAACCAGAGGGTCTCCGGTTCCATCCCAGCTCCAGCTGGGTCACGTTGTCGTTGTGTCCTTGGAGACACTTCACCACCTTGTCTACTGGTGGAGGTCAGAGGGACCTGGAGCACGGCACCCCCGCCTCCGTCAGTGAGCCCCAGGACAGCTGAGACTACAACGTAGTTCATCACCACCAGTGTGTGAAGCGCTTTGGGGAGTGTAGAACTCTTGACTACTTAGCATCTTATACACATTGGTAAAAGCAGTGCCCGTGTTTTAATAAACAGGTTTTCATGTCAACTGTTATGATGGTTTAAATCAGGGGAGCCCAGTACGACTGCACCGACCTGCTAAATGTTTCTACTGTACACCTCTTCATATTAAAGCTCTCCCCCCGTTATATCCAATTAAAACTTTGGACACCTTTAAAGTTCATATACTAACATCAGGCTATAGAGATCTGCACTTCTCACATAAAAGTTGATTCACTCTAATAAGGCATTAGTTACATTTCTATCATGTTTTTTTGCATAAATTCAATATTGTACAAAAATATTACAATGTACAACGCTGATAAAAATACCTTAGTAGGGCCCTGTGATTTCTGCAATGCAGAAAACAGACAGAGCCATGGAATTCAACACAAATAGAACCCAGCATCTTTATCAGCCCAGTGTCTCAGCTGTTAAACCACAGGGAGGCTTTCAGTGTCAAACAGCTGGTCGCACTGGTGCAACCTAGGATTTTGTTCAGTCGCACCTTTGAGAAACTGATGCCGTCTAGAGGCCTGCTCGCTCACATTGTTTGTCACGCTATAAGACAAAGATAATCAATATAATCTTAGCTTAACCTCTATTACAAGCCTCTACTCTACCTCTATTAGCAAATACAAAATTGCCAGTATTGCCCCTCTAACTTGGCGGTAGTTTT
>SSNR01000424.1:446320-474553 GCA_006937965.1 Callopanchax toddi | reverse complement strand
TCTCAAAATACATGAAAACAGACGCTGCCATCTGTTATCAGCATCAACATCACAACTCTGTCACTGGAAGCTCCACCAAACTCTTCACACCTCAGTGCAGCGTTTGACTTTTCCTGCCAGAAGCTAACTTCAACCTACAGAGTAGCTTTATTCACAGGATGCTATAGAATATAAAATAACTGACAGTTTTAGCTCTTGTCTGTTTGAATGAAACAAGACATGATTTATTTTTGTTCAAGTTAAAGATAAATCATGGTATACAGAAATTAAATAAAACTGTATGAAACATTTTACATCTTAAAAAGATGTTGATAAAAGTCTGAGAGGAAATCCAACCAACCAACCAACCATTTTCTGTAGCCGCTTATTCCTCCACAGAGGGTCGCGGGGCAGCTGGTGCCTATCTCCAGCGGTCAAGGGGCGAGAGGCGGGGGACACCCTGGACGGGTCGCCAGTCCATCGCAGGGCCACACAGAGACGAACGAGACAAACAACCACACACCCACTCACACCTAAGGACAATTTACCAGCCCAATTAGCCTGACAGTCATGTCTTTGGACTGTGGGAGGAAACCGGAGTACCCGGAGGAAACCCACGCATGCATGGGGAGAACATGCAAACTCCACGCAGAGAGGCCGCAGAGCCGGGACGCGAACCCACGACCTCCTTGCTGCGAGGCAACAGTGCTAACCAACTGCGCCACCATGCAGCCTATCTGAGAGGAAATCTTCTTTGAAAAAAGTTTTAAAGTTTTTCTTCAGTTCTGTTTAAAAATGTTTTATGAAATAATGAGGCAAAGACGATGTAAGGTGGTTAAAGGGAAGCTTGAAAAAATAGTTTTATGTTTTTTCATTGGTTGATAAACATCTTTATTTTTGTTTTTTTATTTATGTTTTAATTTTGAAGTTTTGAGAAGAACTTTTTTCTTTTTTCTATACTTACTAAAATCCCAAATTTACCTTTGAAGAGCCAAGCTTCTTGAATCTGTGCTTCATCATCATCATCATGATTGTCACAGATCAGCTGATGATTATTGATCTGGTCATTTTAAACATAAACCCTCTTCAAACATGGATAAAAGCCCCTGAAAACACAGACCATAAACTCAGACGTCTCTGAGTCTGGAATAAAGAAACCAGACGTTTAAACTAAAGACTTCAGACTTTTACAGGACAAACGGTTTGAGTTAAAACAGCCTGCAGAGGTTTCCTCCTGCAGCATCAGACACCTCCTCAGCTTGGATCTATTTCTGTTGTTAAAGCTTTGGATTGTCGAGCTGTTAATAAATCAGACGTAACCAGAACAACAGAGCCATGTCTCAGTGAAACACGAAGCTGATTTAATGTTATTACTACATATTGTCTCATTAAATCCTGAAATTTAGGTAGGGGTGGTTCTGGGTTAGGGTGGGGGAGGGGGGCTGGGGGCCAGTGCCCCCTGACAGCAAGGTCCGCCCCCGTGTGCCCCCCCCCCCTGCTAACTGCGGAGTCTCAGGCATTAGACACAAATCCTGTTTCATGTTGACACTGAAATGTGTAATGTTAGAGCCTGGTCTGGCTTGCCAACATGTAATGTTATAAAACCTGGGGTTTATTATACATCTTCCTTAAGGTCACTAGCTGAGTTTGTCGGTCTTAAACGAAGCTGTGTGCTCGATGCCTTCGCTCACTACTACTTTGTACGGGTATATTTCTCTAGATTCTTTAATTGCAGGGAGTTAGTTACGAACCTTTTTATTGACGAATAGAAGTCTGGGTCGGAATTAGACTTTACAGGTTTATTATCAAAAGAGAGACGAACAACAGTTATAAACAGTTAGCAGAGGTAGCAGGGTTTAAGCTTTTGGTCACACGATGGTATTGTGTTCTAAATTGAATCTTTAAAATAAGCTTTAATGACTTGAGTCTGTGATATTAAAGACTAGGGCATTTTATCTTAATTTAGTTTAAGGATTAAACGGAGGAGAGTTAGTTGATGTAAGCTACGTGGAGTGTTAGCTTTATCAACAGGCCTTCAGCTTTACCAGACCATGGGTTTCTTACTGTTTCGGCATTCCGTGGATCAATTCCGGTGTAGGTTGACAACCGCTGGAAGGTGGAACTCCTTCTCGACCGTCGGGAGCCGTTGGGGGCCGGAGCCGCCTCGGAGCAATCGGGCTTGTCCTGATACAGCAGTCAGGAGAAACATCTCGGCTGGTGGTTAGCATCTGGAGCTAACAGAGCTGTGGCTTTCTTCCCCATTTGGTTGAGAAAAAGAGAGGCGGACTTGTGTTGTCGGACCTCAGGGGAAGAGGTTGATCATCGGTCCCACGGGGCTTGACCCGGACAGGAGGACCGGCACCTTAGGAAAAGCTTTGCTGTGTAGTGAGGAAAACAGCTGAGCTTGTCTGTCTCCATGTAGGGGTAACGGAGCACTGATGCACTTCCGGACAGAAGCTTAGTTAAAGGGGACTTAGTGGTGGCGTGGACCAATGAAAGGGTTACTATCAAGGTCACGTGACTCAAGCCCTTAAAGGCATATTACACCTTGATAAGTAAATATGAAACATATTGATTTTAACCTTTTAGCAAAGTAAAATATGAAATAATACTGAAGCTGAATCAAACATTCACAATACTGTGGAAAGAAATGCATTAATCATATTAAAGACATTTTTAAACAGTTTAAAGTGTCATTTTAGGAAGAGACACTAAAAGTCTTTAAGTTTTATTAATATAACTAAAGAGAGTCCTGTGGAGGTCTTCCGCAACGACCGAACCCTTGGAAGAATCTTGATTCAGGTTAAAACATATTAAAAAGTAATTATTATCCAAGTTATTGGGAAAAAGATGGATTATTGTTTGTGATGGTCAACAGAGGTCGGAGGTTATAGCATATTTCGTAATGCTACAAATGAAAACCAATTATCAAAGTATTTTTGCAAAATAGTTTTATTTTGCAAACATACTTATTGAACTTATTGAAGTTATTGGGTCCAAAGCAACTGCAACTGAATCGCCATTATGATATTGCTGTAATTATACACTAAAGTTTGTAATACTTAAAGGCAATGTTTGTAGTTTTTAATGTTTTGTGTTTTAGAATGCGCCCCTCTAAAAAAGCAGCTGGCCCCCTCTCTAATGTCGGTCTAGAACCGCCACTGAATGAACATCCTGTCACTAATGTTTGATTATTTTTCAGATTGATTTTTCTTTTTTGTCTTTGTGGAACAGTTTTTGAAAGCCTTCATGTTTCCTAACCCTTTTTATACAACTTAAACAAGTTGTCCTGGTTTCTAATCAAACAACAAAAACTAAAATCAACACTTACCCAACAGGAGAGGCTCTTCTGGAGAGGTGACGTGTGAAGAAAACAGCTGTAAAACTTTACGATGCTTAAATGAACTCGTTTAAATTCATGAAAAAAAGAAACGCTCATGAATGAATAAACTAGATTGTCTATGAATTATTCTGAAAAACTTCTCTTTCAAGAACTTTTTCTGTTATTTGTCGAGTTAAACATCAACAGAGTTTAATTTTGTTTTAGCTGCTGCAAAGTGAGAATCCCTCTGAGCTGCAACTGCTGGCAAATTTAGACACAAACTGTGAGAACAGACTCAGAATTCTGAGATGGAATCATGATGAACTGGTTCACAGGACACAGACACGTAGAATACATGGAAAACACAAGATATAGAGGAATTAAAGGAGGGGAAAGAGAAAATGGTCTATCAGAGAAATACAAGCTTAACAAAGAAAGACATAAAAAAGTAATGACAGAACATTTAGGGAAAGAAAAGGAATTAGAAAAATAGAACAAAGGATGTAAGGGAAAATGGGATTTAAAATATTTATTCAATGAGAGACAGCTAGGGACGATGGGATGAATGTGAAAACAAAAATAAAATGACGTCTAGTTAAACTCAAACACGACTTTAGTGATTCCAGAAAACATTTGATCTGAAGAGAAAACTGATGAGATAACAATAGTTTATTTATGCAGAGTAAAATATTAATTCTGCTTAATGTGCTTCAGTGTGTGTGTGTGTATGTGTCGGGGGGTGTTTCTAGGGGGACGTCTGGCCCCGTCTACCCAGATTACAGCTCTAGTTCATATCAGCTGTGAGTAATTTGATTATTTTTCCGTCTTCAGGGATCACCGATTTACTTAAAGGAAAGTAAAAGAGAAAAGGAGAAAAAACTAAAGTATTTCTCCCTGAAGGAGGCCTGGAGTCTAATTTGACAACGACATCACAGGAGCAGCAATAATAAGTTCAGAGACGAGCCGACAGCAGTGTGATGATGTCATCGGATGTCAGATTATCAGCTGAGAATCCATGGAGTAGACTGGGGTTTACTGGGTTTAAGCAGGGGCGGCTCATTAATATGAGCGATTGGGCGACGCACTACCAAAGGAGAATGAATGAGATGTTTTTTTTATACTTCTAATATCACGGCAGTTCGGATCTACCACTTTGGTCTGCTTGTTTATCTTGTCCAATCAGCTTGAAGCCTTGTTACTTTGTGTCCCGCCCCTTTCTGGGCGATTTCAGCCAGCCTGAGAATCGCCCCCAGCGCTCTCATAGACTGTATTATAAAAGGGTTTTTTTTTCGAAAAACATGGGGCTATAGTGCATTGTCCATGGGTTCCAGTGGGGCTCGCACTTGCGTGCTTTCGTCACATCTTACGTAAAATTCAGCTAGCATACATTTGACTGAGCTAGCTTAATCGTGGCTATTTCTCCGAGCAACTCCGTTGTCTTTTAATGGATATTTCTTCAAAGAATCCTGCTGGACAGCTTTGTGGTAACCCTGAGGATTGATTCCATGTGTCCTCCTGATGTAATCAACTCAACAGTTGGTGAGTTATTTTTAATTTTATTTTGTTAGACTTCGACCAGGTCCTGCAGGTCTGGTATGAAGTCCGGTTGAAGTAGCGGTCCCTCTGGCCTCCAAACCAACCCCAGCTCACCACAGAAAGCTCAGTCTCGGTCGGTCCTGGAACCGGGTCAGACCTGGACCCGGGCCGGTCCTGGACCCGGGTCGGTCCTGAGGTTCAGGACCGGCCGAGACCGGGAGGCGGCCACTAATTTTAAATCACTCAGTGGTGTATTTGAGCGCTGAGCTTTCTGTGGTGGGAGCCGCAGGTCCAGGTCCGACCCGGTTCGGAACGGACTCATCCAGTACCGGGTCATTTTGGACCAGAACCGAGCAGAACCGAATCGGTTCCGGTACCGGACGGGTTCGGAACGGACTCGTCCGCTACCAGGGTCCGGTTTACCGGGTCATTTTGGACCAGAACCAGTCCGAACCGAAGCAGTTCTGGTACCGGACGGGTCCGGTTTTAATCAGATCAAATCCGGTACCAAGTGGGTTCAGACCAGACCAGATCAGTCATGATGACGCTAGATATTTGATGTAATCTGATCTCAGTTGACCTTCTTTTAATCACCTCTTGCTGCTACACTGTGTGGCTGTGGACCTTCAGGATTGAAGATAAAAACATTTTGTGTTCAGGATCTGAAGTCTGGTGCTGCTGCTGCTGACAGCCAGTGTTTTATCAGCAGAGTTTGTGCTTTCAGAAAGAAAGATGTGCAAACTTCAATGTGAATATTAAGTTGTGTTTCTGACATTGTTTTGGTCAGGTTATTTTTTCCCCTGAAACTCTTACCTCTGTTGTGACCACATTGTGGTTATTGTATTATTATTATTTGTATCTGATTATATTGATATTATTCTAAGGTCTCCTTATGAACACATTATGATTTCTTTACTGTTTGATGTGTAGAATTAGGCTATAACTGTGTTTGACCTAACAGCGCCACATTAGAGAACTGGTGGTAGGGATTTTTACCAGCAACATGTTCAGTCAGATGAAAATATTTTGCTTCATTCCCTGATCTAGTGGTGAGATGTGGGTTTTGGGCATCTGAAAACTGACTTGCAAAAATGCACCCCACCCCCCAAAAATTTCACCAGCTGCCACTGGGTTTAAGGATACTGGATCTAACCCAACTCTGTAATCGGAGTAAAAAGACCAGTGTAGATCAATAATCAATACACCTTTGGAAATGAATCTAATTCTAAACATCCACACATAGAGGAACAGTAAATTTATTAAACCTGCAGCTGGTTTTATTTGTTTTCAGTTTTTAGAACCATAAGATCATCTGATGCGACTAGAGGTTCTCCTTCACAGGTGTTTAAATGATGCTTTAGTTTGGAAATAAAACGAGGATATTTAACGTCTCATCATTTCGGGATTCATATCACCTGCTGCCTTTCAAAGCAGAGCTCTAAGGTTGATTCTAGGCTGTTCTGGATGTCTTGATTTATTCTAGACTGTTCTGGATGTTTTGGTTGATTCTAGGCTGTTCTGGATGTTTTGATTTATTCTAGGCTGTTCTGGATGTTTTGGTTTATTCTAGGCTGTTCTGGATGGTTTGATTTATTCTAGGCTGTTCTGGATGTTTTGATTTATTCTAGGCTGTTCTGGATGGTTTGATTTATTCTAGGCTGTTCTGGATGGTTTGATTTATTCTAGGCTGTTCTGGATGTTTTGATTTATTCTAGGCTGTTCTGGATGTTTTGGTTTCTTCTAGGCTGTTCTGGATGTCTTGATTTATTCTAGACTGTTCTGGATGTTTTGGTTTCTTCTAGGCTGTTCTGGATGTTTTGGTTTCTTCTAGGCTGTTCTGGATGGTTTGATTTATTCTAGGCTGTTCTGGATGGTTTGATTTATTCTAGGCTGTTCTGGATGGTTTGATTTATTCTAGGCTGTTCTGGATGTTTTGATTTATTCTAGGCTGTTCTGGATGGTTTGATTTATTCTAGGCTGTTCTGGATGTTTTGATTTATTCTAGGCTGTTCTGGATGTTTTGATTTATTCTAGACTGTTCTGGATGGTTTGATTTATTCTAGGCTGTTCTGGATGGTTTGATTTATTCTAGACTGTTCTGGATGTTTTGATTTATTCTAGGCTGTTCTGGATGGTTTGATTTATTCTAGGCTGTTCTGGATGGTTTGATTTATTCTAGGCTGTTCTGGATGTTTTGGTTTCTTCTAGGCTGTTCTGGATGGTTTGATTTATTCTAGGCTGTTCTGGATGGTTTGATTTATTCTAGGCTCTTCTGGATGGTTTGATTTATTCTAGGCTGTTCTGGATGGTTTGATTTATTCTAGGCTGTTCTGGATGGTTTGATTTATTCTAGGCTGTTCTGGATGGTTTGATTTATTCTAGACTGTTCTGGATGTTTTGATTTATTCTAGGCTCTTCTGGATGGTTTGATTTATTCTAGACTGTTCTGGATGTCTTGATTTATTCTAGGCTGTTCTGGATGTCTTGATTTATTCTAGGCTGTTCTGGATGTCTTGATTTATTCTAGGCTGTTCTGGATGGTTTGATTTATTCTAGGCTGTTCTGGATGTTTTGGTTTCTTCTAGGCTGTTCTGGATGGTTTGATTTATTCTAGGCTGTTCTGGATGGTTTGATTTATTCTAGGCTGTTCTGGCTGTTTTGATGTGACCTGTTAGAGCTCAGAGTTTTTTCTGAAAGACGCTCAGCTGCTAACAGAAGTTGTGAACATGTTTGTGTTTGCTAATGCTGATTAGCTGTGTCGGCCATCTTGAATGGGGCTGACTGTGTAAGTGAATCGGTTGTAGAGGCTCAGGCTCCAGGTGATCTGGATCAGGGTTCCAGTGAGCACCTGGCGACCATCTCCAGCCTGAACAGGTGAAACATAGACTAGGTTTTGGTTGATGTTAAAGAATTTCATTTTGGTTAAATTTCCAACAGGTTTTAGTCAGATGCAGCTGAAACTCTGGTCCACATAAAGTCCAGAAATCAAAGCTTGGTTTTGTGCCTGTTGTCTCTACTCCGTATTAAACTTTACCAGAACGATTTTAGTAGCTCTGACACTAAACTTTGTCCTTTAGCATTTAGCTGCTACTAAACATAAAAGGGGGGGCTGGGGGACTTGGCGCTCCTCCAAGACTCTGTAGGCACAGGAATGTAGCACACTGTTGGCTGAACACTGATTAGTGTTGGACGATCTTCCTGAGGGAGGTTTGGACGGCTGACCTAGTTCAGCCTTGATGGTCAGGGAGGGAGATGTTCAGTCCTCTGGTCTTAAAATACTCGTCTTAGTTGAATGGTAATGACTCGCTCTCCTAAAAACATCCCAGAGCAGCTCCAGCTGAGGAGCGGCGGTTTCAGAGAGCGTGAGGTCAGCGCTGATAGGCGTTCTGCTGCTCGCTGGCAGCTCGCTCTGTTTGTGCATTTACAAGCCATGATGTACGTTCATCTTTGATTTTCCTCTGAAATTGCTTTTGGTAATTTGGGACTGGCAAGTCGTTGTGTGTAAATGTTTTGTAGATGGAGTGCTCCTCTCTGTGCACAATGTTCACTTCTCCTGCTTTAGAAATAATTGTTAACAAAAGTGGAAAAAAGTAAATGAAGAAGGAATAAGAGAAGAAGTAGAGAGAGATTCTAGAGAACAGAACAACAAAATAAATGCTGCATTCCAACTCCAGGAGGGTTATAATTAATAAAAATTATTCCTCCTGCATGCTCGTCTCCGTGAAGAGTGCACGAGTTTTAATTTCCCTAACTACAGATAATAAAATGTGTAATGATGTTTAATTATCAGTTAAACAAAAACACATGCATTCACTGTTTTATTGGTCTGATCTGATTGTGGTTCCTGTTGGACTTTAGCAAAAAGTGAAACATCGAAGGGATGTGAGCTAATGGTCACTGTGATACCTTATCAGGGTCTGTGGTCTTCACCAGGGTGACACCATCAGGTCTTAGGTCTGATTCAGATGGCATAAAATAAAATTCATAAAAAATAATAGCACCAGTATAAGCAGGGCCGATGCTAGCCATTTGGGTGCCCTAAGTGCGAATGATTTGCAGCTGCCACTGAGCAACAAACACACTCTGAATGAGGAGCGCCGTTTCCACGGACTCCTATCCGAAAGCATCAACACTCATTAATATGTGACCGAGGATGGTCTTGCCAACAGACCCCCACGGCTCACAAACAAGGGGAAGCGACAACCCGGGCACCTAGAGCACAGAGACACAGAAGCAAAAATGGAAACAAATGACAATTTATTCCAATTTTCTACAGTAATTGCCAGTAAAAAAATAATAAAATCCGTTAGTTAAAACTAAATAAAATCTGGTATAAAGAGTACTTAAAACCTTGCATAAAAAAAACAAGTCCCAGAGGTTCTCCGTCTCCTCTCCAGCCTGGGGGCCTCTCCTCTCCCGGCTGGGGGTCCAGGGATGCCTCCTGGCCTCCCTCCTCTCCACCTCAGTCCTTTTCCTTTGTGCCTTCCTCCCCTCTGCCAACCTAAATGGCACTTAAATAGACTGCCTCTCGGCCACGCCCGCCTTCCAACAGGTGATAGTCATCAGTCATCATGGGAACCAGTCCACAGTGATCAAAACATGGATAAAACACATGCAGTAAAACAATACAAAACATGCAAAAAGTATAAAAAAAAACAGAAAACCCATGCAAATACAAATTTAAATCAAAACCAAATTTTCACTGTGTGACAAATATTCATGAATCCTTTGAAACGCGGAGATCAACAGGTTGGCGGCCTCTTTTTACACTGATTTATTTTAAACATTTTGTTATTATGATTACTATCAACAGGATTTTTCACGAGCCTGAAATGTTTTGGTGCCCCCCAGTGCGGAGCTACAGTGCTGATTATAAAAGAATTAGCATTTAACAAACTATCAGGAGTCTAAACTTTATTGAAAAAACAGAAATCTCACAGAAGAATAAATGACTTTTATTAACAAATATTTGTAGTGTTGAAAAATCTTGTAATGAGTTTTGACTAAAGGAGTCCAGGTAACTGGAGTCAGGTGATCCATCAAAGTCTAAACCCTAAACACACACAGCACTTCCATGATGATCTGATCACACACATCCAGTCCAACTGATTTAACCAGCACTTTAAACAACCAAAGTTCTTCAGTTCAATACAAGATTCAGTGACATGCTTAGCACGTGCTGCTTTGGTGTGGAAGCAGAATCAAAGAAACTAGAGTGAGACGGGTTTGAGATCGATTTGAGACAAGTTCCAGATGACATGTCTAATGAAATGTTTTTAACTTGTTTATGACCGTGTCCCCAGGGACACCCTGTGGGGGACGCTCCAGGAGTACGGGGTGGATGGTCTTTTGTTAAGGGCCATTCAGTCCCTGTACCAGAGGAGTGTGAGTTTGGTCCTCATAGCAGTACCTGTTCCCAGTGAGAGTTGGACTCCACCAGGGCTGCTTTTTGTCACCAGTCCTGTTCATAACCTTTATAAACAGGATTTCTAGGACCAGCCGTGGTGTGGAGGGTGTTGAGTTTGGTGGCAGGAGAATCTCCCTGCTTTTTGCGGATGATGTGGTCCTCTTAGCTTCATCGAGCTCTGACCTTCAGCTCTTACTGGGGACGTTCACAGCTGAGTGTGAAGCGGCTGGGATGAGGATCAGCACCTCCAAGTCTGGGACCATGGTTCTCGACCAGAAAGGCTCGCCAACTCTGGGTCGGGAGGGAGGTCCTGCCTCAAGGGGAGGAGTTTAAGTATCTCAGGGTCTTGTTCACTAGTGAGGGAAGGAGGGAGCGGGAGATCAACAGGTGGATTGGGGCAGCGTCTGCAGTGATTGATGCTGAACTGGTCTGTCGTGGTGAAGAAAGAGCTGAGCCAGAAAGCAAGGCTCTCTATTTACCTGTCGATCAACCTCCCAATCCTCACCGATGGTCATGAGCTTTGGGTAATGACTAAAAGAACAAGATTGTGGAAACAAGCGTCCAAAATGAGTTTCCTTCACAGGGTGGCCGGGCTTAGCCTTAGAGAGAGCTCAGACATCCAAGAGGGACTCAGAGTAAACCGCTGCTCCTCCATATCAAAAGGAGCCAGTTGAGGTGGTTTGGGCATCTGGTCAGCATGCCTCCTGGACGCCTCCCTCGGGAGGTGTTCTGGGCAGGAGGCCCCTGGGTCGACCCAGGACAAGCTGGAGGAAATACATCTTCAGGTGGGTCAGGGAATGCCTGGGCGTCCCAGCTGAGGAGCTGGTGGACTTGGCCGGGGAGAGGACGGCTATAGTCTTTAAATATAAACTATTTGCTTTCAGATAATAAAACCAACATTTTCCTTAGTATTTCTGTCTCTGTCATGTGGGAGGTTTAATTATGAACCCTGTGGTCAAAGCATTAGAAAACATCCTGATGACTTTAGGGACATGACATCAAGAGGCCTGTTGACATTTTTTAAGCTTTAAACTGAAATATACCCAGGCCATAAAAAAAATTCCTTGCCACAGGAAATGAATATTTAGTAGTGAGTAACCTTTGCGAGCTTCAAACCTTTGAGGCCAAAGTGACCTTTTAACTGTGGTAATAATCTATATCTAAATGTTGAATCGATTTTCATCCTATTAGGTCAAAATTTGTCCAACATTTAATTTCTGTTAAATCATTTTTAATCAGAGTTTGAAGAAAGTTCATGAACTATATCAGAATTATTTTAGGATTTTTATGTATTAATATCTTGTTGTTGACGTGGATTTAGGACAACACCAGGAATCCTAACATTTCACTGAGGGAAGACGGGCTGATAGAATCCAGGATGGAGGGATTTGTAAACTAGCTCACATTAACAGAGCTCTACAGCCTTCTGCCTGTTTCTGTTAGAACTGAGAACGCTCCCCAGATGAGACACACAATATCTTCATAAGACAAAAGTCCATGTTCTTATTTCTGGACCTACTAGGACTGACTCATGGAGATCAGGAGGTCTGTGGGTTTCTGGGCCTCTTGGTCCTGCTCTGAGGAATAAAACAGCTCATGGGAAACAAATTAATATTTCCATCAGCGCCTGAACTTTCTCACAACCTTCAGAAAAATAAGTGTTGACAATAAACGGCTTGTTAGAGCCGATCGTTTCCACGGCGATGAGCAGACGCCTGTTTTGACTGGACATCAGACAGGATCCAGCAGCGCTTCCTGTTTCGCTCCATATGCTCCTTTAGCTCTGCATGAATCAGATAGGAGCACACATGAATGACTCATCAGCTCTAATGCAATTGCCTCCTTTGGATTGTTGTCCCATCGTGGGCTCCTCTGCTCGTCCTGGACACGAGGACGTCCTCCCCTGTGGGTTTCTGTTTGGGTGGAAAGCGTCTGATTGGTTGTGTGAATCACAGTCTGTGGAGATGTGGAGTGAGTACCCATGTTTCATGTGAGTCACTGAGGAGTTTCCTGCTGTCAAGTTGTGTTTTTTCTAAATAAAGAGAAATGAATATTTTCTCTTCAGGCTGAGGATGCCTCCTGGCCCACATTTAGATCTGTGGTTGGTTTAAAAACAACATCAAAATACTTTCATTTCATTAATAAATATATGAATTTACAGCATTTTATAAACATTTGTTAAGTGCAATCTGGTATTCTTCTAATACCTTCTGAATCAAACAAAAGTATTAAAGAGCTTCACAGAAATAAATGGCAAATGAATGAAAGCAGAGGTAAAAATAAAGACACCAGAGACAAAAACCACCAGTGGACAGCAGAGACAATTCTCCAGCTGGAACTGAAGATTTATAGAAAACAAGAAGATAGAGCTATGAAAACAAAACATTTAAAAACTGGGGCATAAAAAGATTTTATTAGTCTTATTAGTTTTAGTTTAGTTTTATTATTAGTTTAGTTTAGTTTTATTATTTTATTTTAGTTTTATTAGCACACACACACACACACACACACACACACACACACACACACACACACACAATTAGTCTTTATATTAGAGATAAAAGAGGGTATCATCTGTCAAAAATCTGTCAAAAAAGAGGGTATCATCTGTCAAAAATGCTAATGGGCTGTCAAAAAAAACCCCGCTCACCTGGCAAGATAAGCCCCGCCCACCCACGTGTAAAAACAAACCCCGCCCACATGTCAAAGCAGGCACCGCCCACCCACGTATCAAAATATGACCCGCCCACTTGTCAAAATAAACCCCGCCCACCCACGTGTCAAAACAAACTCCGCCCACCTGTCAAAATAAGCCCCGCCTCCTCCCACGTGTCAAAATATGTCACGGCCCACCGGAAATATGCCACCCAAAATACGTCACCGGAAGCGGATGTTTGGAATCGGAAGGCATGATCACGTGATGGGGCTAACAGCTAATGGTGAACCTCAATGGTGAAGCTACTGCTCCTGATGGTGGATGTCATGTAGTGCAAGTTAAATTGAAAAGCTAGCAGGTTACCAACGCTGAAACTAATGATAATAAACGCTGAAACTAAGATAATAGAAATACAAATGATTGACAGTGACTCCACTCCCAGTAATTAGTGGATGGTTTGTCCATTTTTAAATGTTTCTATGTGAAAGTTATAAATATTTGATTACTTCATCGTGTTCTGAGCAGCCTTCGCTCAAAGAAACTGTCATGATGGAGGTAGTGCAGGACCCAAATGCAGGAGGAGGGAGGCAGGAACAGGTGAGGTAAAACCAAAAAAAAAGTTATTATTGCAGGATGAACTCAGGAGACACAGGACCCACGAGGCTGGGGATGCAACACCAGGAACCGACAGGGAGTGACTGAACTAGGGAGCTGATCAAGGAGACGAGACACAACTGGAGGGGATTAGTGCAGGACACAGGAGGAGGAACACAGGCACAGTTCTGCCCCCTAGTGTCCACTAGGGGGCAGAACATGACAGAAACAGCTAGTTCAGCCTATAGACCAAAGTGAGTTGCTGTCATCATAAAACAACTTCAGTATCCTCAGTCTCACAGCAGGTCATGTGACAGTTTATAGACCTTTAAACCAGTTTACCAGTACATCAGTATGAACATGGGATTCTGGGGTTATTGTTCTGTGTAACTCTGTGGTTATGGACATATTATCTGTGGGTTTTGCTTTTATATGAAAAATAAACAGATTTTGAATGTGTTATTATTATTATTATTATTATTTGAATTTGGCCTGCTGAGCAAAATATTTATTTCTTTATTAGTTGAATTATTTATTCATTCATACAGATTTTTACAGAAACGTTTCTTCAACCAAAACTGTTTTAACATGACGGATAATAAATATTATCCATTTAAAAAAGGTTAATGTTAAAGTTTATGACTTATCACATTGAAAAGGGTGTAGAGTTTACATTCTCTACACTGTGCAGAGGTTGTTTCTGAGCAGTAAGCAGGTCTCATCCTGACACTTGCTGAGGAGGAATATTCCTTTAAATAACTGTTAAAGATAATAAAAATGCTTTGCTCTCTAAAACAGTTATTAATGTCATTCCAGAAATTATCAGGACTTTGTCCCATTCTGCATTTTTGACCTCTACAACCTTAAATCCATCTTGTTGCAGGAGACATTTGTTTATTAGAGCAACACTCTGTTTTTCTTTTTGTTTAAATCCATATTTAAATGGATCCAAACACCTTCTGCTTGTTTTGCTGTGGAGCGTTTTCAGTTTGGCTGGCTGTCGTGTTGATTCACAGAGTGCAGTGGATTCATGTGGACCCGTCCTCTCATCGTATTTACCCAGCCTGTGTTTGCTAACAGTGCTAAGCTAACCACACACGATAAGAAAACACACAAAAACACTAGGCCAGTCAGTGGGATCAGACACCACAACAACAAAATGCGCTGAGACGGAAACAAACATGCAAAGCATTTTAAGACGGCTCTTTGTCTTCACACACGAACACGTTTTACTCTGATGGCTCGGACCGGAGGAGCGGAGTGCTCAACCATCCTCAGATCCGTTCATCTCATCCTGTTTCAGGTCATGGACGCAGTCAGCTGTGACCTCGAACGATGCAATAATAATGAACTGACGTGCTCATGGAGCTGAAAGTGGTTTGATTTATTTCATTTCATTTAATTAGTCAGAAAAATGGAGCATCTTTACATCATTTGAAAAAAATAATGTTTTATGCATCTGGTCAAAAGTAACACCAGACATCATAAATCTGATAAATAAGAAGGTTTAGAAGTTATCAGCAGGATGTTTAGACAGAAGAATGATAATCAGTGTGTTAGAGTTTAGTCATTCTGTGAAATTTAAGTCAAATGGAGCTACGATATGAAAGTGTATAATAAACTGTATTTGTATGGAACTCTGAAAATGAGTGAAATTCCAAGTGCTGAGCAGTAAAAAGAAAATAAAAATACACAAAAATTAACACAACATAATAGGGATGGGTACCGCATACGGTACTTTTTAAGGAACTGACCAAATTCCGTGGTACCGAACTTGGACCAACTCACGTGCACCTGAATTAGAACCGGACCGGGACGTGCTGCTGCCGCTCAGAGTAGGCAATCCAGCTGGATCAGCCCGTAGACCGGATCAGCGGACCAGCAGGTCTAGTAGCAGCTCGGGGGTTAGGGGAGCTAAACACTCTGGACTGTGCGTCATTGTCTCATCCACTGAGTCTCCCCGCCATGCGTATTGCGATTTGCCGAATAGACAGAGATATTTAGTATATGTATTTGTCTGCTGTTTTAGATTAGTTTAATAAATTATTATTTTATTTGGAAACACGTCTCTGTCTGCTGCTTCTGTAGAGGAACCTTTTTTAGGGGACATTAAATCCTCCTGTATTCAGTTCTAAAGGGCCAGATAAAGACAGGAGAGGTGAGGAGGGGAAAAGAAAAAATGAGCAGCAGGTAGGGGAGGAAATAATCTGAGAGAGGAAATAACATGTTCTCCTCATCATGGTGATTCCAGAGGACAAAGTTAGGAGGACAAGGAGCTGGTTAGAATTTTTGCATCATTTATAAAACAAGTTGGTTAAAGGTTTTTATATTGAATAATTTTGTACAACACTATGATAAAATACAAACAGTTGTGTGTTATCATGGTTTGTGTTACTTATTGTTATTTATTGAGAAATAAATATATTTAATATAAAAAGAGATTTATTTAATTATTAAACACTCAAAAAGTATCAAAAACTGGTACTGTTAAGTACGGTATCGATTTGTAGGTACCGAGAATTGGTACCGAATCGATTCAAAGGTGAAAGGTACCCATCCCTACAACATAAAGTTAAAATCTATAAAACAAACAGGATACAACCATGTTTTATCATAAATCAGCTCCACTGATCATTCTTCACAGAGGGGTTCCCAATGCAAATTATTAAAAACAACCCCTCATCATTTAGTTAATGTAAAAGAAAGATGTTCGTCTTTTCCTGTGTGAGCACACACACACACACACACACACACACTAGCAGAACCATTTTTGCCCATGCATAAGTTTCTCAGACCAAATGTGCCTGAGTGTGATCAACAGTCCAAACAGAGTTGATGCAGGAGTGAAATAATCTGCAGATTAAAATCAGTCAAGCTGTACGTCTAACTGATTGTCGCGTAACTCCTTCCTGAGTGTCGATCATTTCCAGACTCTCAGGTGAATTATTCAGTTCACATCTGTGCAACAGGTCAAACACACACACACACATGCACATACATGTCACACACACACACACACATGTCACACACACACACACTGTTATTAACCCAGCCTTCCAACTGAAAACTTAGTGAGAAGAAGACAGGACGGACCTGCCACTGGGGGGTGGAGAGACGGACCTCCAGGACTCTAAGGATTTTGTTTCCGGGTCCCTCTGAGCTCCCAGGTCACATCCCAGTCCCAAAACGAGCCTCCTGAATAATTCAGCTGATTCATCAGCTGTAAGCTGATTATTCATACCTCTGTAGCTGGTGAATAATGAAGGAGCAGAGCAGAGCACATTTCCATCTTCTGTCTCTGAGTTTGCTGACAAGAGGACAGATGGACAAACAGATACCAGCTGTGGACAGACTGACGGGGAAGTGACAGGTGTCAGGGATGTCTTTGTCCTTCAAAAGACAAAAACAGCTTCAAAAAACACACATGCCTGCACGCACACACACACAAATAAATAAATGTAAACAATGTGGACTCCGACCTTCATGTGGTGGATCTTCATCCATTCATCAATCCACATCTAAACTCTCATTAAGTCTCAAACATGTAGGACTGTAAAAGAATCAAACTTTAAACTTGTTAATCTGCAAATCAAGGCCCAGGTTTATGAGCATGAACTTTATGGATGCATTTCAAAAACCCAGTTCAGTACTTGAGCTTTAGCAGAACCTGAGAGATCGTCTGATGAGAACATCAATGTTTAGGTTTAGTTTAGAAGATCGACCTGAAACGCCTCCAAACCTGAAGATGTGAGTGTTCAATGCCCACACTGTTCGTGGTGAGAGGGTTCAAGACCAAAATACTACAGTTTATCAATCATACACCTACCTATACCGCTGATCATCAACCTGTTACACACAGAGACAGAACAGCACACCATCTCCTCTCCTGCACCGCTTCCACATCATCAGCAGGATTACGTCATCATCCATCCGCCTGTTGACCCTGCTACAGGAAATCAGAGGAGACAACATTTAACCTGTTTCTGTGTATAAATCACACTCCGTCTGCAGAAAGTGGCAGCAGTCTGAAGAAAGTCCACTTGTTTCCTTTTCAGTTGGAACACTGGTTGGTAGGAACCAATAGATTCATTTTATCAACGAGTGAAAGGTTGATTCAGGTCAAAGAGTCTCACCCAAACAGACAGATGAACTCATGAACCTGTTTTAAATGTGAAGAAAACTGTTTTAGTTTTTGTATTTTAATTCATTTTGGGCAGTATGGGTTAGATTGTAATGTAACATTAATGTTATTCCAATGGAAAAAAAAGAAAACGTAAGATAATAATGATGGTATTTTTTAAAAACATCCTGATATTTTTGTTGAAGTTGAAGGTTTTGTCTTTTCAGTTCAGTTCAGTCAGGCTTTAATAGGATAAAGAGACATACAACCTTTGTGGTCAACCTGCAGGTCAAAGGTTAAGGGAAATTACAGTTTGAGTCCTGGAAGATACATAAACTGGTTCATCATCATCTCCTCCTCCTCCTCCTCATCATCATCATCATCATCATCCTCATCATCATCATCATCCTCATCATCATCATATAATGAAAGACTTTGTGTTAAAGACAAGCAGTCATCTACAGGATGAAGGTCAGAATTTATCTGTTCATGCATTGTTTCTGTTTGTTTTTATTTACTTTGACCTCAACACTCACATGACACCATAACTACATCAACATGCTGAAGAACAGCTACTGCTGCATCTGCCTCAGTCTAACCACCAGAGACGGAAACCAAACAGCACCAAATTCTACTCTGATGAAGGATTCAGGAACAATCCAGATTCAAGAGTAAATCCTATCAACCATAACTTTATTCATTCATTCACATTTATTCACAAACAAATGATCAGTTGTGAAACTGATGCTTTAATAGCAGTATTGAAATATGAAGTTTGGTCAGAAATGTTGGTGACGCCTGAGCTCTAAAGAAGCTCTGGAGATGCAACTTCATCATTTTTAAGATTTTTATTTCATAAAAAAAAGTTGACATTTGTTCAAGTTTATTTAATTTAATCTAATTTCTCACATTTTATAAACTCCTGAAACTTTTTTGTGCTTTATTTATTCATTTATTGATTGTATTCATGTATTTATTCATGCATGTTTATTCTTCGTGGCTGGTTTGTATTTATCATGTTTCTCTGCTCTAGTTTCAGCTTTTAGTTGGTTATTTTTTCAGTCCATTCCATCACTCATTCATCCATCTTTTCATTGAAGATCTTCCACCTCTTTATTTTTCTTTAACATTCAAAGCAGCCTTTGAATAAATCCCATTTAAATAATTGATTTTATTTTTCCTTTTTGTCTGCTAGACTGCTGCAGTAAATAATGGATGGCTCCATCATCAGGGACATTCAGACTCTGGAGACTGAGTGATGGCTGTTTATGATATAGAAATAACACACACACACACACACACACACACTCGTGCATTCACTAAAAGGTTGAAGTTGTGTATTTCTGTGGAACAAAAACAAATAAGGTGAAAAAGAGAAAAGCAGGATTTGTTTCAGCTGAAAAACTAAGAAAAATCATGAAATCTCCTTCATGTTTCCTGTTTGTGTTGATTGTAAAAATTATTAGAAAATCTATTTTATAACTTTCTTGACAGCTAGTGAAGCGAGCTGGTGTGTAATTCTTTGACACAGCAGGTCCTACTGAAGGTTTACGGCCTTTAAACTCCTTTAGATCCAGACGTGTTCCTTTGGAGAACTGTGAAACACCTAATGGGACTCCGTCCTGACCTCAGCTGGGTTACATAACCAATACAGCTGTAGTGGAAACAATGAGAACAGGAGCAGAACTCAAACTTTTTTTCTCACTTAGATAAAAACTCATCCTGAGCTTTGGAGAGGAGTCATTATTAACACTACATATCATAATATAAATCAGCTCTATCAAGCTGTTTTCTTTTCACACATAAAGAACTTCTTCATGTCAGTCTGCTGTCTCCTGTCACATCACTGCTCTCTGCTCTAACGACAGAAGGCCTGTGGACACCATGTCACCATGGTAACACACTCCACCAACAGCTCCTCTCTCCTAAAGGATGATGACCTGCATTAAGGTTGAGGTAGGTTAGTGTTGTATCTACAGGGAGGACCATACCCACCAGTGGAGTCTGGAAACAGGAAGTAGTCCTCTGACCAGATCAATGCCTGTTTTTTGAACTAAACTCTGAGGCCTTTGGTTTAGTTCATGGTGTTTTGCTGCAGCAGCAACTCATACAAATCTGATGTTATTCAGTTTAAACAAACACCATAAACATTCTGACCTTTAACTAAATACACTGGTGTTATTTTCTGTTCCTGTGAGATTAAAACTGGCTGAAATAATCCAGTAATACCAGACAGACACTAATGGGTTTATCCTGAACTAGTTCAACCAGACATTCATCGTCTGTGTCTCTGAGAGCCCAGTCACCCAGAACAAGGTCAGTTCAGCTGCTGGGATCCAGGATGTGTTTTTCTTTAGTCGTGATCCCATGATCAGAGATGGAGGTTGGAACATAGACAGACCACCTCCTTCTGTACCACAACAGACCAGATCAACACCCTGAGCTGAAGCCCTGATCCGTCACTCCATCCCTCCTCCATCACTCAGGAACCAGAAGTCAAGACTCTCTTCCATCCTCGAGGGAGCATTATAGCAATTCCACGTTTTATCCATTTTAGTTCCATTTTGTTAAATAATTAATGACAGCGTTGTTAGTTTGTTGTTGTCCATCAACATGTATTTATCATATCTCAGTAGCATGTTCACGATGTTTAGATCAAACCCTGGAATATTTTCTGGTTCCAGGTGTGAACATAATCTCACAGGTAGAAGAACTTTACCTGTGCAGGTTTTCCTGTTGGAAATGACACTAGATCAGTGATCCTCACTAATTTTTTCACAAGAGCCGCATTGATGGAGCAAAGTCAAGGGGAGAGCCACTTTTACAACAATATACCAAATCATCCACATGTGTGTGTATATTGTATATATAGTTAAAGCTCAAAATCTATTTTTTAATTAATAATTTACATGGGCGGAACTAAAGTTCCGCAGGGTGGAACCAATATTTTGTCCGAGTTTCCAGCCGGGCATTGTTTTGTGATGGACACGCCTCCCGTTTAGTGCTGCAGGAAATACATACAATTAAGTATAAGAGATGAGAAATGTGTAAAACACACCCATAATAATCTGTGGGTTAGTACGTTTAAATATCTGTCAGCCACGAGTATTAAGTTTATAGTTTTACCAGCCTGTGTTTGCTGCTGGTGCTAATGCTAATCCTGTGGGTGCAGATGCTTGCGGCTTGTTCACTGCGGTCAAATGAGCCAGTGCTACCGTAAGCGTCCTGGGTTGCCAGATATTAGATGGCTTAGCTTTTGGAAACAAGTTAGTTATGGTAAAAGGAAAAATATATTTTGGCTGTTTGCAAGTTTGTAGTTTAGTGTTAATTGTATATTTATGTAGCATACTTTTATAAATGTATTGGTTGTTATTTTGTAAGCAAACACATGAGCCGCCAATTAAGGCTTGACAAGCCGCATGCGGCTCCCGAGTCGCGCAATGAGTAACGCTGCTCAAAGCAGCCAAAAAACTACATTTTAAACCGATTTTGGACCAAAGGAACCAAACTACACTCACTCATAGAGAAAAGGAAGACCAGAGAGTTTTTGTGTCCTAAAAAGAAAAACACAAATTAAAAGCCTTTAAATTTATTCCTGACGTTCTGCTGAAAGGTCAAAACAATCCATGTTTCTGAGTGATAAAATGAGGCTCCCAGGACTTCAGACTGTCAGATTGTGACTCATTTGCAGAGATTGAATCTTGAAGTCGATTGAAGATTGAAGTTGAAGTCGACACGTTTCCAGGGCTGCGTTTATTTTCCTTCATAATATCACCATCCTACCATTAGATCGAACCTCTATTAAATTCCCTTCAGTAATCATGTTTGTCTTGTCATTTGCTGGATATGAAGGTTTGCAGGCATCTTGTTTGTCTTTGTCTCGTTGTTGAACAGAAGCTATTGTTATGCAGATGCTGCTTTTTTTGTTCCTTTGTTCTCGATGATAAAGTGAGAAAATCTGTGTGAAATTAAGATGTCTTTGCTTGATGGGTTTTATTGAGAGGAGAACAATAAAAATCCCACACTTGCATCAAATTTCAATATTTATTCAGATCCTGAGCGTTATTTACAGGAAGTGAACGTATCATGATACTGTAGGTGGTCTGCAGTGCGACGGCATAAGGCTGGTGTTACTAATGCATCAACGCACCGCGCTGAACCGCAGCCTCCAGTGACAGGCCGAAGCCACGGATCAGGGAAACATAAAGTACCAGAGTGTCAGACCTGAATGCCAGCAGGTCAGAGGTCAGCTCTACAGAAGCTGAGCAATTACTGCAAAATGAGTCTCAACATGTCGTCCTTCAGCTCAGAGGAGTAATGTGAGGGGGGGACTTGGTGTTTCCACCATGATGAGAGGTTTTCAGCTGACCTGACAGGATCAAGCGCCACGCTCTGTTTTCACCTCTGTTATTATCTATCAGAAGCAGCAGTTTGAAAACATCTGGGCCTCGATCAGCGTATCCGTCTGATTGAGTCCAGCTAATTGGATGCTGGTGACCTCTCCACAGCAAGAAGCGTCAACTACAGTCACACAAACGCCTGGAATCAAACAGAACCTCACAAACCCTCAGGTCCAGAGATTCACACGGCAGGATAATTCAGCTGATTTTTGACCTGATTCTCCTCCTCTGACAAGCTTAAGGATGTCCTGATTACCATAATGTCTCTAAAGATAATCCTATCAGGCAGTCCTGTGGTGTGTTGGGAGTGCTCTGGTCAGCTTGGAAGGACGTCGGACTGCTACGATCACAAATCATGGATCCAACATGTTGGATTGTCTTGGTCTGATATCACACTGTGTGGTGTTTGCTATAAAATGAGCATGCAGTCTGATGAGTGTTATGAGTAGCCAATCAGAAAGCAAGGTGACTGAAGCAAGTTGCATGGAGCGACGAGAACCCAAAATCCAAACAGCTGTCATGTTTGTTTACTCACATTTGACCTGGAGAGGTTTGGTGAGCTCTGACCTGGGAGTGTTCATGGGGGAAATCGGTTTGTGTGTGTTGTCTTTGCCGTGTGGCCACACGCCACAAACCGTAGGACCAGAACTGTTCTATCGTCGTGTGTGGGTCTCTCATACTTTAACATCCTGCCGTGTGAACCAGTGGAGAAGAGAAGGCAGAGACATCTTCTGGAGCTTTGATTCACTGGAGCTGAATATTTTGAAAGAATCAAACATTTCACAGAGATTAGATCTCGCCTGGAGACTCCCCAGTGACTGTGGGTTCTGTGGTCAGATGTGAGCCTGCCCACTGAACAGAGACACCCCTCAGTCGACTGAGTTGTTTCTTTTGTTTTCATTTCAGCGCCGTGGTGGATTAGATTACCTTAACTCTGAGTTGAGAAATTGATTTGTGCTTTTGTTAGGGAAATAAACATAACATGCCTGACAATATTGTTTTAAACAATGTAATGAAAAACTGTAAACTTACTTTAAAAAGTGTTTCGCTTCTGCTACAATTCTGAAACGACTTTAGTTAGATTTCCTTATTAAATGTTTATCATTTCTAACAATACAGAGAACTTCTACATTTAACATGCTCCGATTTCCTGTAAAATAGGAAAGAAGAAGCTCAAGTGAACAATTAAATATAACACAATCAGTGAATCAAAAAGATACATTTCTTTAAAAAGTCATGGAAAACTGATGACATCACTGAACTGGTTCTAAAAGTTCTCTGATGTTAAACTTTGAAGGATTATTTTGTCGACTTCAAACTCAGACGTCGTTCAGTCAAAAGCTTCTTCTCAGGCTGCTGGTATCAAACCAACTTTTACATCCAATTTAAAGTTAAAGCAGAGCAGAGAGTTGTCTGAGTGTCGCTGAGAATCTACAGCCTCAATCATTTGTGTTCACGCAGGAAATCACAAACGTCAAGCATGCAACATTATCCTTGTTTGATTATCAGCTCACGCACACACACACACACACACACACACACACACTCACACACACACACACACACACTCACTCACTCACACACACACTCGTGAAATGAGGCCTGTCTTTGATGTGTTTGTCTGCAAGTGCTTCACTGTCCACTTGGAAAAATGGAACGAATCAGTGGATTAGGGAGGCCTGGGAGACACTGAAGGTGTGTGTTTGGTGTGTTTGTGTGTGTGAGGTTGTGTATTTATGGTGGGGGGTGTCACACTTTATTTGGTGCCCTGATTGCTGATCCACTTCCTCTTCATCAAAGAAAAGAGGAGGAGGAATGACAGTGTTGGAGGCTGGAGGCAGGCGGGAAATTCAGGAGGGACGGTGAGCTGTGACAGCGTGGTGAGGGGGAGGTCACGGTCACATTCTGGTAATTAAAGACGGGTGAAGGGGAAGAAAAGGGGGTGATGAGAAATAAAAGATGACTTTTCTGGACTGTTGGCTCTGGTCAGCCTCCTTCAGTCCTGTTTGGGGGGCGTTGAGGATCCTGAAGGTGTGCAGGCAGACAGGCGAGTGTGTAATCTTCCTTCGACATGCACGAAGGTTACACACTGAAAGCAGCTCCTCAATGAGTCCGACGACAAAGACGAGGTTTCAACAAGCAGATGGCTCTGATTGGAAATGTGTTTGAAATGAAAACACATCTCACTGTGCAGCGATGCAGACAGCCTCCGTCTCCGTCTCTGCCTTTAATAATCCCTGAGTGACGACTGTGATGGTTACAAATCACAGTCAACTCTTCAACAACACATCAGTCTTTTCACATGTAAAAAAGGAGCATGTGTGCAGTGAAGGCAAACCTGAGCTTTTTCTGGAGAATACACAATAATGGAAATTAAAGTCAAATACATACTTGCTTTTGAAACTTAGATACAAACAATCTGCTTAAAGAAAAAGTCAAAATATAGACATATAATATGAACATGAGCTAGAAACATCAAGAAGACATTTTTAAAGTTGAATTTGAAGCCGATAATGGAAATAAAAATCACAACAAACAACAGTTTTCTTCTATAAGTCCTGAAACTATTAAAAAGATAACTCAACAGAAATGTTAAAGCTGCTGCCAGTTGCTCATTGAGGTCTCCATGGTAACCACTAATTGCTCAATGGGGTCTCCATGGTAACCGCTAGTTGCTCATTAAAGTTTCCATGGTAACCATTAATGGCTCATTCCCACTTTGGGATAAGTGACCCGATGTAACCTTTGAATCTGAATTATATCTTGATTTGCAGCCAAAACCTGAAACTTTTACAAAAATGTTTAAAAAAATTAAGAGCAAAGCAACAGGAAAATAAACTAAATATTAAACAATACAATCAATAAAAAAATGTAACATTAAGATGTTCATATTTCTAACAGAATTATATGATTAATCATAAACACTTAAAAAAAATTTGGTTAAATCTACAAACATTTAAAAAATAAACCAAAAAAATTATGTTAAAGCAAAAAAAGAAAGAAAAACAACTGAAATTTTGAAAATAATACTAAATTTCAAAAAACATAATCAATAATTAAATAAATAAAAAATGTGAATTAAGAAGTATAAACATTTAAAAAATAGAAGATTATCTTTTTTAAGTAAAGAAAAACAACAGAAAAACATTTTTTCAATAACTTTCAGGAGCTTCTTTTTTTTAACCCCGTGTCCTGTCCGGCTAGAGCAAAGAGAATAGATGTCTGAGTGCTAGGAACGAGCCCACCAGTGCTGCTGTTCCAGTCGAGGCATTACAGCCACTGCTGTAATGCTCCACCTGACTTATATTTAAATATACATTTAAAAAAATCTTTATTAGAATTGTTTTTTGGTTTGATTTGAATCCCAGTGCACACGGAGACTGACAAGAAGAAGGGTATAGAAAGAAGGGTGGGGGAGAAAGTAAACAGAAAAAGAAGAGAACAAGAGACATGAAGAATCCACTTCTAGATCTGCAGATAAAGCACAAACAGCTCCCCCGCTGGCCCAATAGGCACCCCTGTTCCTCAAAATCCACCCAGGGCTGGGAGATCTCAGGCCCATCTGACCAGGATCATGGCATCAGCCCTGATGCACAGCCCCACGAAGCCACGGCCCGAGGAACACACTGCCATTCAAATATGCACACTGACTCATCACAAGGGCAAACACACGTCACACAGTTTTACAATTAGCAATCAGAGCTTTAGCATAAAAGGGCAACAGGTGAGCTCTTCTGTTTTGGAGCAATGGACGCCAACAGCTGATTCTTTTCATGGCTGGCATCGCCATGCTAGGCGATATTCCCCCACTGCTTGGCCAGGGAACACATAGCTTGTGATGTGGATGAGGCGCTGTGGCCAGACGGCAACAGAAGAGAGGATGCAGCTTACTGTAACTGTATATAGTCATTTCTCCTGTTGTTTAGTGTATGTGCAACTTTGTGTTGGTTGGGAATGGGATATACTACATTGTGTACAATGTTTTTGCAGAAAAAATACAAAAAGTGTGTTTCATTCATCATAGTGTTTTACATTGAGCACATCAGTGTTCAGCTGGTTCTTATGAATGTCTCTTCCAGTGGCGTCTCTGGCATCATATGTTAGGTGGGGCACAGCTCAAATATATAACTGTAGCACAAACTTTCACATTAAAAATGCAATTTAATCTAAATCTAATTTAAGAAAACAGCTATGGGCTGCATGGTGGCGCAGCTGGTTAGCACTGTTGCCTCGCAGCAAGGAGGTCGTGGGTTCGCGTCCCGGCTCTGCGGCCTCTCTGCGTGGAGTTTGCATGTTCTCCCCGTGCGTGCGTGGGTTTCCTCCGGGTACTCCGGTTTCCTCCCACAGTCCAAAGACATGACTGTCAGGCTAATTGGGCTGGTAAATTGTCCTTAGGTGTGAGTGGGTGTGTGGTTGTTTGTCTCGTTCGTCTCTGTGTGGCCCTGCGATGGACTGGCGACCTGTCCAGGGTGTCCCCCGCCTCTCGCCCCTTGACCGCTGGAGATAGGCACCAGCTGCCCCACGACCCTCTGTGGAGGAATAAGCAGCTACAGAAAATGGATGGATGGATGGAAAACAGCTATTTTATACATGAAATTGCAAATAAAGGTTCACTCACCAGCGTTGTTCATTTCTTCAAAAGAAAAGATGCAAATCTTTTTTTAAAATCTACTTCGAATTGTCTTTTTGTTCTGGTAGCTCATGAGCTAAACAACACTAGATTGAGAAGCTCTGCTTTCCCACCGAAGGTGAAGGTAACGTCAGGTGTGATATTCCAGTGTTTTAATTGGATGGTCTGCGTTTGGGGCACGGAGCTCCAGGCCCCGTGAGTCTCTATTGAGAGCGTATTGCGCATGCGCACAGTGATTTTCAGATGCTCGTCTTTTAGACAGGCTGAGAGGGGCTGGCCCGTCGCCAGGACTTAAAGAGGATTTAACCTCCTTAGCTTGTCAGTATCAAAGCAAAGACTTAGATATGATTACACAGATATTTATAACAGAATATCTTTGTAACAGAATGGGTTTTTATGCAGTATTAGTCTAAAAACGAACTATTCTTTCCCACTGATCCCCACAGCGCCATCTGGTGGCTGGTGGGGCCGGGACCTACCGGCCCTGAATGACGAGACGCCACTGGTCTCTTCATTTGATGGTTTGTGTGTCATTTGAAAACAAAATCCATTTTGAGAAGAAATAACACTGTTTTGAATGTGAAGTTTCTTTTTGCAGGATAATTGAGGGTTTTGCCCATTGTGTGTGTTATTTTGGAGTTCGGAGAATATGAGGCATGCTTTCAGAAAATGTGTGTCAACAATGAGAAAATCTGTAATTATAAAGTAGTGGAAAAATGAAAATAGTTGACAAAAGATTTGAAATGTTTATTTATTGGAAGTCTTATAAACATAATGTTTTCTTATGCATGTTGTAATCAGCTGATTACCAGTCAGACCAAAAGAACAGCTCATTATTTCATCTCAATTTAAGTAAAGCAGCTTGTTGTTTCTTAATATCTGGGTCAAAAACTCACATCTGAACTGAATAAAGAGAAATGTTCCTGTTCTGACTAGATGAATGTGTCTGGTTTAACAAACTATTAAAACAGGAAAGCTTTATCTCACTGTCTCTACTGTCTGGTGTCACGCAGCAGTTCATCTTAAAACCATCAGAAGTGTTGATGTCTGTAAGGCAGGAAGCCTGGATCTGGACCCAGAACCCTCTGCCTTTCAGCTGAAATGAACCACAGCTCAGAGTTTTCAGAAAGTGGAAAATCTTTCAACTAAAAGGCAGACATTTCCTCTCAGACGGGTCAAAACCAAAGCAGCACTAAAAGCAAAGTTAAGACTGGACTTGGATCAAGGTGACACTATGTGTCATGCTGTTGCGGAGCTTTTCTGCTTTCTGGTGTCAAAAAAAGATGCAGATAAAAATTCCTGCAGCTTTACATTAATGACCTGAGTGCAAGAATAAACGTGTGTCAGAGAAAAGCTGAAAAATGGTCAGAGCTCATTTCTCTTTCCTTAGATGGAAGGAAAAAAGGTGTTAGAGTGAGAGGTAAGTGACACTTGGCAAGATCATAATTAACGTGTCTTTCATATTTCACACAGCTTCTGGTGAAAAGAACAGGGGTGTTGGTAGAACTCATGTTGGAGCGTGTGTGTGTGTGTGTGTGTGTGTGTGTGTGTGTGTGTGTGTGTGTGTGTGTGTGTGTGTGTGTGTGTGC
>SSNR01000424.1:424204-446250 GCA_006937965.1 Callopanchax toddi | reverse complement strand
TGTGTGTGTGTGTGTGTGTGTGTGTGTGTGTGTGTGTGTGTGTGTGTGCATGCATTTCGGAGCTCAGAGATCAATGCAGTGTTTGATCTGCATGTATCTGAGTGAAGTGAGCTTCCAGAGAGCTTCCAGAGCTACCAGCCCAGAGGGGAGGCTCAGCATAACGGGCAACACCTCAACCCACATCTCACACATCTGCTCTGCTGTTTCATCTAACACACACACACTCACACACACACACACACACTCACACACACACACACACACATGCTCAGGAGCAGCATCACGTCCATCAGGAACAAAGACTCTGAGCTCAAACTGACGAGCGTGTGGAGCTGATTCATTCAGTCTGAAGGAGTCGTTCTTCATCAAAATGTAATCTGAAAAGTTGGAGCTGTAAGAAACCGAGTTTTTTCTGTATTCTGTTTAAAGTTCAGCCTGAAGGTGGTGCTCAGGTTGTTTCTCACACAGTAGACTCTGATTCTGACTTAGGAAGCTCTTCAGATGAACTAATAGGATCCAGATCCAGGGAGCTCTGATCACCTGTTTGGACAAACAACAACATCAGAACCACTTCATAAAAACAGCCTTTAATATGAATTAGATGTTAGACGATGAGGAAAAGGTCAGAGAATAACAGTTTATTATCTGAGGATGAATTCTTGTTGGAAAACATGAACGTTTCAATGACCAACAAATATAAAAGGATGTAGAAACAACTGTTTTCATGTAAATATAAATAATTCAAACTAACCAGACCTTGTAATCATCTGTTTACTGATTAGTTCAGTCTTTAAATTTAGTTTAACTTCAGTTTAAAGTTTATTGACTGTAAAGCACAAACATTTTATCACCAGCAGATTAAATAAAACCTTATGATGATTTTTAATCAGTCATTAAAGCTTCTCTCTGTGTTGATGCAGGTTTTCAGGACTTCTTATTAAATCAAAATCTTCTTGACAGACTATGTAACACACACACACACACACACACACACACACACACACACACACACACTTTTTCTGACTTCATATATTTTCATTTTTACTTTGTTAATTTTTTTCCGTGTCATTATATTTTGTTGTTTTTATTTTGACTGTTCTGATTAATTTTAACATTTTTAATTGTCATCATTCATAAGAGTGCAGGGAGACAGGGTGTGTGTGTGTGTCTGTGTACGTGGAAGTGAACCTTATTAGGTTTATCAGGATGTTGGAGGGAAGACTGACTGGTTTGTAGTTACTTGTTAGTGGATGAAGTGCAGAAAAGAAACAGTCTCTGTTTTGTGACCATTCATCAGAAATTCTTCGACACAAAGCAGGAAATGTTCTCCTCGACTTTGATTTCTTTAAATGGATGCAAATTATTTAAATAGTCAGACGTGAAGCAGCTCAAACCCTCTTTCTTCTTACAGTCAACCTGTGAGTTCAGTCGGAGCTCTGAGAGCTGTTTCCTGCTTCTGTTTTGTGTTTTTCTTTTCTTATTTTAATGTTTGAAGAACTCAAACAAAAAGGCGTTTTTACTTTGTTTTATAGTTTTATTTTCTCTCAAGGTGGTCTTCACTAGAAAGTCAGAATGGAAGTTTAAACCTCATCCAGACGTTTTGAAGAACATTTCAGCTCTGGACCCAAACCGGATCCAGTCTGAGACGACCAGACAGAGAACCAGATGTCCTCTAAAGTCAACCTGTGGAGCAGCTTTACCTGCTTCTGTAATTTTGTCATAAAGCTTTTCAAGGAACAATAAATGAGTTGAGCATTTTACACAAAAGTTGCCATGGAAACGAGTGGCTGGTGGGTTTAATGGAAACAGTCAGAGAAGGGTCAGGCTGAACGGCGATGCGTTCAGTGGCCGTTGGAAATGAAATATCCTACAGAGTCTCAGGTGATGAGCAGGAAACATGTCGGTTTGGGAGCTTTTAGATCAAATTAGGGCTAAAAGAACAGTTATAAACAACAACAAGTTATAAAGAACATTGTTTTAGGTCTTTGATTTAAAGACATTAGGAAAATATTTTAAAAAGAGCACTTTGACTAATAAATTATACACTTTAAAATTTTTTATTGTGTTTGAAGTTTTATTTCAAAAACATTATAGAATAAAGTTTACTGCTGAGTTGAATCACATTCCAACACCATGCTATGTTTTATGATTCCATCACAGTAACTATTTGATTCAAACACAATTACACACATTTGGAAAACACAAATTTTAATCCCTACAAGACTTTTTTTATGTCCTGCTCTGATGTTTCATAAATGTTCTCCTCACACAAGCACACAAAACCTGGAGACTTCAGATAGTAAAACTCCTACCGTCAGACAACGTGGACACACACACATACACACAGACACACACAGTCAATGTAACACACTGAGAGTTACAGCGACAGAATTAAACACACACCTGGACCTTAGATTTGCTCACACACCAGTCAACATGCACTCCTGCTGGCATTTTAAATACTGAGAATCACATGCGCATACACACACATGCAGACACACACATGCAGACACACACATGCAGACACACACACACACAGTGGACAGAAAGACACAAACGCTGCTGCACTCGCACACCAATCTCATAAGCTCCCAGCACCACTTGCTACTTGTCACCGTGGAGTTGGCGTCCTGCGTTGAGGACAGGTCCAGATGGTGCTGTCATGGCTGTCACCGAACCGCATTTCCCAGAATACACCTGTGACAGCTGGAACATGTGCGCCCAGTCAGAGCGGCGGCACTACAGAGACTAATTATCACCAGCGGTCCAGCCGGCGCCACGTACACGAGGCCCGCGCCTCATCGTCACCTTACAAGGTTGCCGAGACCGGAGACAAATCGGCAGCGTTGTTAGCGTATGCCAGCTCCGAGGAAGAGACCGTAACCATGGAAACACTCAGTAGCCATGCTGCAGGTAACTCACTGTCAAACCTGTATACTGAAGCTGTAGCTGAACGCAAAAACCAGCTGCATGATGGGGTGAAAGTTTTCAGACATTGTTATTTTTTTCAGAGTTTTGTTTGCTTTTTGCAAGTTTTCATGATAGAAGATCAACACAGAAACACCACAGCTTAACTTAAAGAAAAATATGATGTCAAACCTGACAAACCTGAGGCTGGAGGTTTAGAAAGTAATACTTTCTTTTTCAGCTGAATCTCCCTCAGAGTTTCAGGTTTATTTTATCTCTGCTGAAACTGAAGAAATCAAACTGTTAAAACTAGAAAATGTTTCATGAAATGACTTTAAGATGTTTAGAGCTCTAAAAACCTTAAAGACTGACTGATAAACCTCCTTTATTAGCTTTAACACACGTGAAAAGAATAAAAGACTATCTTCTCCTTATAACTTTGACTTGATTTACTTGTCTCCTGACCATACGACCTCTGAGCAGCTAAAAAAGAACTCATTAAAAAGTTTTATAAGTAAACAAGACATTTCTGAAAATACTTTGTTTAGTTTATTTCTGAAGAAAACAAAGAAAAACTTTTATTCAGCCCTGAAGCAAAAGCAAAATATTTGGGCAGTAATACACAGTGTATACAAGGTACTTACTGAGGTATGTATAGGACAAGCAACAGAGTACTTGGAGGGTTATGTCCTGGGACCTTACAGGGGTATAATTAGAGTTAGTATAGAGTACTTACAGGAGTTCATATTAATACTTGTCATTGTACTCACTGGATATGTAAGGGAAGGTACAGCTAGGGATGGGTTCCTTTCACACCTGAATCAATACAGTACTTAACGGTACCAATTTTTGATACTTATGAGTGTTTAAAAATTATTTAAATCTGTTTTTTGATTGAATATATTTATTTCTCGATATATAACAATATGTAACTAATTTCACAATGAGTAAAGGGCTCCCTTTTGACGCAGTGGTTAGCACTGTTGCCTTGCAGCAAGAAGGCTGCAGGTTCAAATCCCAGCTGCAGCTTTTCTGCGTGGAGTTAGCATGTTCTCTCCATGCATGCATGGGTTTCCTCTGGTTTCCCCCACAGATCACAACATGCCCTATAGGTGCTAATCCAGGACTCCCTTGAAAAAGAGTTTCTGGAACTCAATGGGACATTTCCTGATTAAATAAAAATAAATAACATACAGCTGTTTGTATTTTATCATCGTAGTGTTGTACAAAACTCTTCAATATGAAAACCTTTAACCAACTGCTTAGTGTTTTTAAATGATGTAAAAATTAAAACCCAGCTACAAATACTACTATTCCTCTCCTTTGTCCAGTGGACTGACTATGATGAGGAGACCATGTACTGTATTATAAACAGGGGTGCACACTGAGGGTGAACTCCTCACTTAGGAGGCGTGATGATCAAGGTGTTCTGATCGCTCCTGACTGAACACCATTAGTATTAACGTTCATTAACTTGTATAAAAGTCCAAACAACATGTTATCTTAGACAGAAATAGATGAGTCTGGTTGCTCCTTCAGAGCGGAGATCAGCTGACAGGGATAGAGGAGCTGCTCCAGACACGCACACAGCAGAGAATGGATCAGAAATTGGTAGGTAGAATTCGGTAGGTGCCTTAAAAAGTACCAAAGTCAGTACCGCTAAGTACAGGGTACTTACAGGGATAGTTATAAAGTACTTACAGTAAGTACCATGCTGCATTATGTATAAAAGTTGATAGCTAACATAACTGACATAAAATACAGTTTAAAAGGTGTTTGCATTTTGGGATTTTAAATAGAACAAATTCTTCTTTAATAAATAAGAAAAAAAAATATACAATTATATACTTTATCTAAATATAAATACACAATCTGGCCTAGGTGAAGAGAGGCCTCCCTCCATGTGTTGAATCCCCGGCCCGGCCATGTGTCAACGTGTCCTAGAAATGAACCCCCAACTGCTTTCAGGTCTGCCTTGGTAAAAACATTTGTAATCTCAATGAGACATTACCTGAATAAATAAATGTTAAAATATTTAAAAATTAGTAACTGCTCTGCAGCAGTGTCTCTCCCAATCAGAGTAGCTATGAGAATTGATCTGGTCAGAGGATAACTTCCTGTTTTTTAGACCACACCCACTAGAATCATCATGATTCTGGGTGTGGTCAATCATGACCACTTGAAGTGATGAAGCATCTCTTTAGAATTTAAAACATAAGCACTCTGGTCAGGGAGTGAGATGTTTTCTTCATCTTTTCTTTGTTCTCAGTTTTTAGTCTTTAACCGCTGACATAAACAGAATTTATTCCTTATGGTTGGACTTAAGTCAGCTTCATTCTCAGAAGTGATTCGTTTAAATTGCTCCTGATATATTTAGAAGAATGTTCCACATCAGAGCTTAAGTCGTCAGTTTGTTCTGCTGAAGGTGACCTAAAGAAATGATTACCAGGTAAAAATACGTAAAGTGATCAGGTTTATTTTTCCAGGGTTGATGCAACATGTTCTTTTTCCCTCTATCCTTCTTTCTTTCATTCCAGGATGAGTTGACTCTGCAGCTGATGAATCATTCTTTGCTCCTATTCCCTCTTTCATCAGAACGTTGATAATCTACGTTGGTTTTGGTGACAGCAGCGTCAGAGACTTCTGGTGCGTCGTGACGCCGTGCTGCTGATGCTAATAGTTCTCAGAGGGTCAGAGCTTTAGGCTCAATGTTTCCAGTAGCTGAGCTGATCCTGGGGCCTGTGTGGAGCTGCTTTAATGGTCGCTGTTCAGAAGATGGAGAAACAGGTGAATTCAGGCTGGTTGTTTACTAAAATCACCCTTATTTTCATCTGCTTACTTATTGAACAAATAAATGAAACCTGGAAGTCATTTAACAGTAAAATGCAATCTGCTGATTTGTGCTCTGAAAACTAGACATCAACAACAGTTTCAAGGAAACAGAATAAAGAAATGAAATCAGAAGTGTTTCTTTTTCATCTTCTCTGCTGATTAGTGGTGAAAATAAAACAAATCAACTCAATTTTCCAACACCTGAAGTGGTCTGGGATCCTGTTTTTTGTGGTTATTTTTAATTTTTATTTTTGATCTTTAGAACTTGATTTATTTTTTACCTGTTGCTTTGTTCCATCTGTAGCTTGGGAATAAGGCATGAAGTCATGAATGATGTCATTTATGAACTGTTTCAGACTTTAAGGCTGTAACCAGAAGATTTTGATTCCTGTAAATTGGTTTGTTAATGAAATATCCATTGAAAATAGGGTTTTGATATAAAATTCACATCACACACTCATGCTCTTAGAGTTGAATCCTTTTACTTTTCAGATACTCCCAATGATGTGGAGAGATGTGATGAGGAATCCTTTTAGGATAAGGGTTTTGCTCTGGATGGATTCCTGTTATGAGCTCAGTTTGTCGGTGAAGTGGGTTTTCAGGCTCCTTCCAGTCCATCTCTTCCACTGCTGTTAGGTTTCATGCTGTGTTAAAGTCAGCCGCAGGCGGCTGCTGACAAATCTGAATGCCTTCAACTTCCCTGCAGGTCCTGAAAGGGAACTTCAAAAGATCAACTAGGAAACACAAAATAATGAAACTGAACTTTTTACACATGCTCAGAACATTTATAGAGTTCTACACATGGAAGCATGTTTTATTTACAGTGAATTTATCATCAAAATGATCTAGAATATTAGGAAATGTTTTAATAATGACAGAATTTAATTAGTTTGTTTTGTAATGTGATGGAGAGTTGTAATGTTTTTTCTCTCTAAAGGTGCTTGTTAGCAAATCGCTCATGAACAACTGAATGGATTTGATTAAAACTCCCAGGAAGTCATCCCTGGATCAACTTCTGCAGCTGCTTAACTTTACGAATCAATCCAGTACATGATGGCTGCCACAGCTACTCCTAGTGAGTGCAAAGATGACAAAAACTCTGCAAATTTCATTAGAAAAAACCCTGTAAATTTAGTTTGGAGGTATAGTCATCCTAATCACTTACTCACTTAGACATTTTTGGCATTTCCTGTTTAGGTCTGTCCCTGACAAGGATGAACTTTTTCAAAACTTGTTTTTATAAGCCAGACTTAAAGAACTGAATAATTCATGGAAGGAATCCAATTAAAGATGGCCACCTGCAGCTAATCCTAGATAAAAAGATCTATAAAACAATCAGATTTGCATTTATGAAAATTAAATTTGGTAATATGTCATTGAGAATGGCAACAAATCATGAAGAACTTCAACTTTGACTGTTGGAATCATCATTTTCTCTCTGATTGCTGAAAAAGTCACTGGATGAACCTTAATGAAATCCTCCTGGATCAATCACTGGGTGAACATCTAGAGCTAATTATTGTTTAGCATGATTAAAGGTGGCCGCCACAGCTAAAACACATTAGTAGACATAAAAATGTCTCTAAGTCAGTCAGATTTACAGATATCAAGCTAGGACTGTATCTGATGGTAGCTCAGACTCATCCCTAACAGAGACTCAAAGAACTACCAGATCACATGAGATCGTCTCACCAAGTGAGACTGAACAGAATCTGTCTATCATCATTTATCAGGATCATTTAGTCTTAGTTTAAACTCTGTTATGAAAGTTGGATATGGATTCCTAAAGGAATGATGGGACTTTGATTTTGTTCTGTGTTTTATGAAGTAAACTCTGGCGCCACAGAGAATAACCATCATTTCACATCTTCCTAACAAGCACACTTGTGCAGTCCTGTGATGAAAAGTTGTGACGGACATCATCGATGATTTGTTTCACGCATAATTACTGAGGAACACACTCGGCCCACTCCCACAGTCATGCCTCAATCTGCCTGCCTGTAAACCTGACTTATTGTTTGTTTACCAGACATAAAGTCTACATTGATCATGAGCAAAGTTAGAGGCTCACAAACAGCTGGCCTCAGCAGAACCACCAGGAGTTTTGGTGTCTGAGCGAGCAAAGCCCATCACGTCTCTCCTCATTTGGTTTTGGTGACAAACTCCCATGTCATTAACCTCTCTCTGCATTAATCGCAGCGTAATTAGTCCCTCATCCTCAATCCATAATGGTGAGTCAAGAAAGTTACGCTAATTTAGATCTAATTAGACTTTTTGCAACACCATTACACGGCTCTGATGTGCAGAGGAGCTAACGGCGTGTTGGAGGCTGCTAACGGACGACAGAGTGACTGAAGCACAAAGAAAGAATGCAGAGTTTACAACCTGACAACTGGAGGAAAACTGCAAGTAAGCACTTCTGTCTGAGATGTCTTCAAACGAGAATCAGACGATCCATCAGAGAGACGACCAGGATCAACGGCAGGGAGGTTCAGGTCATTAAACAATGTTAGAGCGAGGAGTTAACACTTCAACGTGGACGTTTCTTAAACCTGTAGCATGATAAGGATATGTCCACAATAACAAAACTATCAAACACACTAAACTACAGTCGCTTAAAGTAACAGAACAATAAATTACTCTAAACTACAGTCAGTTAAAGCAACAGAACAATAAATCTACAGTCAATTAAAGTAACAGAACAATAAATTACTCTAAACTACAGTCAGTTAAAGCAACAGAACAATAAATCTACAGTCAATTAAAGTAACAGAACAATAAATTACTCTAAACTACAGTCAGTTAAAGCAACAGAACAATAAATTACTCTAAACTACAGTCGGTTAAAGTAACAGAACAATACATTATTCTAAACTACAGTCGGTTAAAGTAACAGAACAATACATTACTCAGAACTACAGTCGGTTAAAGTAACAGAACAATACATTACTCTAAACTACAGTCGGTTAAAGTAACAGAACAATACATTACTCAGAACTACAGTCGGTTAAAGTAACAGAACAATACATTACTCTAAACTACAGTCGGTTAAAGTAACAGAACAATACATTACTCTAAACTACAGTCGGTTAAAGTAACAGATAAATAAATTACTCTAAACTACAGTCGGTTAAAGTAACAGAACAATGCATTATTCTAAACTACAGTCGGTTAAAGTAACAGAACATTACATTACTCTAAACTACAGTCGGTTAAAGTAACAGAACAATGCATTATTCTAAACTACAGTCAGTTAAAGCAACAGAACAAAAAAATCTACAGTCAATTAAAGTAACAGATAAATAAATTACTCTAAACTACAGTCGGTTAAAGTAACAGAACAATACATTATTCTAAACTACAGTCGGTTAAAGTAACAGAACAATACATTATTCTAAACTACAGTCGGTTAAAGTAACAGAACAATACATTACTCTAAACTACAGTCGGTTAAAGTAACAGAACAATACATTATTCTAAACTACAGTTGGTTAAAGTAACAGAACAATAAATTACTCTAAACTACAGTCGGTTAAAGTAACAGAACAATACATTACTCAGAACTACAGTCGGTTAAAGTAACAGAACAATAAATTACTATAAACTACAGTCGGTTAAAGTAACAGAACAATAAATTACTATAAACTACAGTCGGTTAAAGTAACAGAACAATACATTATTCTAAACTACAGTCGGTTAAAGTAACAGAACAATACATTACTCTAAACTACAGTTGGTTAAAGTAACAGAACAATAAATTACTATAAACTACAGTCGGTTAAAGTAACAGAACAATAAATTACTCTAAACTACAGTTGGTTAAAGTAACAGAACAATAAATTACTATAAACTACAGTCGGTTAAAGTAACAGAACAATAAATTACTATAAACTACAGTCAGTTAAAGCAACAGAACAAAAAATCTACAGTCAATTAAAGTAACAGATAAATAAATTACTCTAAACTACAGTCGGTTAAAGTAACAGAACAATACATTATTCTAAACTACAGTTGGTTAAAGTAACAGAGCAATAAATTACTCTAAACTACAGTCGGTTAAAGTAACAGAACAATAAATCTACAGTCAGTTAATGTAACAGAGCAATAAATTACTCTAAACTATAGTCCATTAAAGTAACAGAATAATAAACTACTCTAAACTACAGTCGGTTAAAGTACCAGAACAATAAATTACTATAAACTACAGTCGGTTAAAGTAACAGAACATACATTACTCTAGACTACAGTCGGTTAAAGTAACAAAACAATAAATCTACAGTCAATTAAAGTAACAGAGCAATAAATTATTCTAAACTACAGTCTGTTAAAGCAACTGAAAAATACATTACTCAAAACTACAGTCGGTTAAAGTAACTGAACAATAAATTACTCTAAACTACAGTCGGTTAAAGTAACTGAACAATAAATTACTCTAAACTACAGTCGGTTAAAGTGACAAATCAATACATTGCTCAAAACTACAGTCGGTTAAAGTAAGAAAACAATAGATTACTCTAAACTACAGTCGGTAAAGTAACAGAACAATAGATTACCCTAAACTACAGTCGGTTAAAGTAACAGAACAATAGATTACTCTAAAATACAGACAATAAAAAGAAACAACCTAAAAACACCAAATGACACGAAAACGACATCCTCATCAGTATTTCTGATGAACTAATTTCTAAACTATTATAACTATAAAAGCAGGAAATAAAAGGTGCATAAAAATAACTGGTTCAGTCATTCAAAGTATTTTTTAAAATGAAACAGCTTCTACTGAAATAGTTATTTATTTCATGACAGCATAAAACTAAAATATTTGTTTTATTTCATCAAATTATGACATTTTCTAATAAAAATGTATTATTTCTTCTCAAAACTCATTAAGATGTTGATGATGTGTTAAAATATTCACTGATTAAAAACAAAGTGCCTGATAGAAACACTGAGGGGATTTTTCCTCTACAGATCCAAACGTAGGACCAGGATGCAGATTTAAGCTGGACCACCATGATACCTGATCCATCAAACACCACCAGCTGACAGAACCATGATGGACCAGGGATGACTTTGGAAAACCTTCATCATGTTCTACAACACTGGTTTACATTGTGGATCAGGGTACTGTGATGGTTTAGGTCTGGGTCCAGGTACTGTGATGCTTTAGGTCTTGGTCAGGGTTCTGAGTTGTATCTAGGTTATATTACATGTATTAATAAATCTTTATTTTAAAATTATTTTTGTCAAATAAAATATTTTTATACTTTTAGTTTTTGTGTTCATCAGATTATTGAACAAATATTTAAACGGATAAACTCTAACCCTTTGAATTATTCTCCCAGCTTGCAGAACTTTAGGAAGCTGAATGTAACACAGGTAAAGGTGCAGTCAGTTCTTCAGTTGAGTTAAAATCCTAACAGGGTTTGATGACATCATAACAGGTCTTCTGATTTTACAGACTTTCGGAGCTCTCAGTACTCTGGACGTCATTCTCTATAAAACGTTTTCTCACATTTTGCCTCATTTTCCAATCAAACTGTTTGATCTTCTGTATTTTCTTTATAAAACTGTTTGACTCCTCAGTTTAAAGGACAAAAAAGTTATTTTTGAATCCTCCTTTGTATTTTTGAACAGAACAAAGCGTTTTCTCTTGAATCTGCTCTCCATTAACACATCAAGCCTGTGTTTTTCTGGCTGTTCGACACAAACACTCTGGATGTCTCTGACAGCTGCTGCTACAGGCCTCTGTGATGTCTTCATGTCTTTTGTCTCTGTAAAGTTTCTCTTTAATGATGAACTGCTGTGATGGAGTTGAGTACTCATCTGAATCAATACATCCTGGACCTTCCTGTTCCGATGATTAAAGCCGATCGCATCCAGCGTGATGACTAGCAGCGAATCGAACACCAAATCAAAGTGCCGTGACTTCGTGGAACAAATGGTGGATCCAGTTGGGTTAGCGTTACATTCAGACGCCGCCTTCATCCTGGGTAAATGTGATTGTTCTTCCTGTCACAGGCCATTAGAGGAGCTGATGGTGATCTTTGGGTTTACACCACTGCCTTTCCTGATCCTCTAATGGCTTCTGGGAGAATGAATCATTAGAATATTAGCAGCTCCATCCAAGTCTGAAGAAACACTTTTTGTCACTCTTTTTATTAATCTACTTCAGAACATGAGGAGATGAATTTCAGAGACTCATGAAGGGATTTTCAGTAGGACAGAAACATAGGAAGAATCCAGGAAGGAGCTGGAGTCCTGCAGCATCACCTGGACTCCTGTGTTTGGGTTTTGGTTTCAATGCTAAGTCATTAAAATATTTATTGGTGACTTGTTGGTTTTCATCACAGGAAATCCAGCCCTGATTGTTCCGGTCACTGCATCTAAAACCATTTCCAATACAGTCCTCACTTTAAACTGGGTCTTCTTCTCTGCTTTATGTGGTTTTCTTATCAGTCCACCTGTTAGTGCAGGTTTCATCCATCATAGGAGAGGAGCTGTTAGCCGTTAGCTGTTTTTGTTGCTAATCTGATTTTGTCTCAATATAAACAAAAATAATGAATACATCATGCTGTTTAATGAAAAGTTAAACATTATTATCATACATTATTGTTACCTTATTATTATCAGTTACCCTGATAGCAGACGGGTCTGGGCCAGATCCGGCATTGAGCCGGCATATCAGGCTGACTTCTGGCATGGCAAGCGGTATGTCAACCGGATCTGGGCCAGATCTGGCAATCATGGCACTGTTTATCTGATGGCATGCCAGATCTGGCCCGGTTGTGGTTTGGTTCATTCAGCTTAGATTGGACCATCCCAGATCTGGCCCTTTATTGGCCCACAGCTGGACCACCTCTGGTAAATGACCTCTGGGCCAATACAGGGCCGTCATTCATTGTGGTATAGACGTTAGTGCCGGGCCACATACCACAGGGCCAGATCCGGCCCAGACCTATTTTGCTATGTGGGTATGTCCCAAATTCAATAAAGGAAATATTTCAATACTTTTTCTGTGGACCTTGAGGTGTTAAAGGTCCCATGACATCGGTTTCCATGTTTTCTGACTTATCTATCATGTTGCAACGTTGAGTTCTTACCTTAAACCTGCCAGAAAGAGCAAAAAACGGCGTCCATCTGTCTCCTAGTACAGCCAGTGAGAAGCTCTTCAAGATTTCAGACCCAGGTTTCAAACCGTTTTTTTCACTCCAGCCCGCTATGAGGTCATAGTGATCTTCCAGATTTCAGACCCAGGTTTCAAACAGTTTTTTTCACTCCAGCCCGCTATGAGGTCATAGTGATCTTCCAGATTTCAGACCCAGGTTTCAAACAGTTTTTTTCACTCCAGCCCGCTATGAGGTCATAGTGATCCGGACTTGCTTATATGGTCAATTCTCCTCTCACATGCACGTTCACGACAACTGGAGCGAGGCAGTGCCGCCGCCATTGCCCATAGACCGTGTAGTGTTTAGTTTCAGTTTTGTTTCTCTTTCACGCGACGGCACTGCCCCCTACTGCAGCAGAAGTGTCAGGCTGCCAAATAAGGAGAAACCCAGCAGAACCGGAAGGCGGCGCTTTCTTCTGATCTCTGAGTTGCTCGTTAGGAAATAATTACAGTGTATTTTGAGTTATAATGGTGCAACGCTAATCTAGAAGCATCAAAGATTACACCTGTTTAATATAAAGTGATTTAAATATGGAGTCACAGGCACTTTAAAGAACTCTGACCAGAATAAATGAGGAACTACTTGTAGAACGTAACTCAGAAGGTAAAGCCAAATGAAAAATCCCCCCACATCCCCCTGGTGCTAGTTCCATTACAGCATTTAAGCCCCGCCCCCTACCATGTAAACCAATGGGACATTTTTGGGTCTAGGATGAATAAATGCACAGCAGATATTGTTGACTCCTGTTGATTTAAACAGCTCTTACCTTGCTGAAGCTTGTTTACATGAATGTTTAGCTGAATTGTGTGATTGTGGGCTGGTGAGAAGGCGGGCCTTCCAAGCCCTCATCCTGAGATCTCAGCCCTCCTGTTGGCTTCACAGGAGGAGGTGGTGACTGGTCTCTGTCCGTCTGTACGAACGACTGAGAAGGTCAGAAAAGACATGAAATCAGATCATTTTGTTCTCAAACATTCCAACAAATTCTCATTTAGTTTTCATGAATTCATAGATGTTTGATTAAAAATAGATTGACCAGAAATGGATTAATAATTTTAGTAAAGTTTTTTTTTTTTTTGGGTGAGAGCTTCACAGAAAGGCTGCTGAGGTCCAGAAATGAGCTGTTTCACAAAGTCCTGACTGAGCCGTCTTTGGACCTCTGGACATTTTAAATCATAAATCATCTGACATGAAGGATTTCTGAGAGGAAAGAAGCTGCAGACCTGGAACATGTTTCCTGTGTGTGTAAATTCAGATGCTTTCATTGAATTTTTATGTGTAATCTTACAGGTCTCCTGGTTACAACAGTTTTAGAGTTATTTGGTGTCACTTGATCCTTTGGGGAACCCAGAAGGTAAACTGAGGCCTGAACACATGCCTTCACCTCTTTTCATTTTTTTGTCCAGAAAAATGCATCATTTTCTCACTTGAAGTCATTAAATCACTGAGGTTATATTAAACGTATCATTTTTTTCATCAGACGTTCAAAAACCAGTTCTGCAGTAGAAGATCAGATCCAGGTCCATCAATCAGAAATGATTTACTGCTTTTTAACCCCCACTCTCCTTGTTCATGTTTTAATTTGAAACTAAATTACTGGGGAACAGTAAAACAAAGCGCATGCACGCACGCACGCACGCGCACACACACACACAATGAGGTGGCAGCACTCCTTCATCACTGTGGAGCTTTTTTAAATGAGCTTCTCACTCAGCTCTGAGTGCTGTGCCAAAACATTAATGAAAGATCCAAATCATGGACTGGAACCAGCCAAGAGAACAAGTCTGATTATCTGACAACATCAAAACAGAACCAAATAAAAGAAAGTCAATCCAGAAAAAAACTATAAAAAAATGATATTCAAGTGTGGCAAACAGTCATATGGTTCAGTTTGATCGAAAACTAGAAGAATTAAATCAAATTCACTGATTTTAAATGTAATCATGTACATGGATGAGGAGAGTTTGCAAAATGTAATGATATTAAAGAGCTTAAAGGAAAAAAAGAAAGAAAAAAATGGCCAAATAACTATGAGTGTTTATTTGTTCACAGCTTTATCATCTAACTTAATCAAAGTGGATCAATCAAAAATATTAATTAATCAAAAAATAGGAAACTAGAGGAACTATCTCCTGTAGTGGTCTGTGATGGACAGGAAGGATCTCCTGTAGTGGTCTGTGATGGACAGGAAGGATCTCTTGTAGTGGTCTGTGATGGACAGGAAGGATCTCCTGTAGTGGTCTGTGATGGACAGTAAGGATCTTCTATAGTGGTCTGTGATGGACAGGAAGGATCTCCTGTAGTGGTCTGTGATGGACAGGAAGGATCTCCTGTAGTGGTCTGTGATGACAGGAAGGATCTCATGTAGTGGTCTGTGATGGACAGGAAGGATCTCCTGTAGTGGTCTGTGATGGACAGTAAGGATCTTCTATAGTGGTCTATCACTGCACCACAACTGTTGTGAAGTAGCAGTAAAACCTGGATTAGGTGGTCTTCTGGAATCTGAAGATCAGAACATCGGTTTTCTGTCTGAAAGCAGCAGCTGATCTCTAAATCTGTGCTGTCTCCAGAGCAGGTCAGAGGTCAGAGGAAGCGGCTGAATTTTATCTCATGTTTTCTTTAACCTGAAACTCCAGCATCCACAACAAAGGCGTCAGCAGCAGAGCAGTGACGCCTCATTCATTTTTTATCCCACCTGCTGTGAAGAAATTCTTCTCATTGTCCTCGTGTCCCAGTGGGACGGAGACAAGTTTGTTGTGTCGACTCGATCTCGTGCTCATCCCAAACCTCCCTGTCACTTTCCTGCATAACTCCATGTTTAATGCGGTACAAGAGTTCTGCATTTGCAGCATTTGGCTTCATGTTGTGACAACAGGCAGAGACATCTCCGACCTCCTGCAGACGTCAGTCTGTGTCTGAGTGTGACGCTCTAAAGACAAACATTGGTATCCTGTTACAACTAGATGGAATCAACTTCCTGCATGTCTACGCAGTGTGAATCATTTTAATGATCTCTAAATAATAAGTTTTTATACCGACTTGGTCCAGTTTTTATTAACAATCAAATCATTTAATTTGAAGATTGGTCAAACTGTGTAAGAGCTGTGATGTCTAACTGCTCACTCACTGCCTGCGTCTGTTTAGCTGTTTGTGAAATATATAGTAGTTCTTTTTTTAGGAATGTTCGATATTGTCGGTCTACCGATATTATCGGCCGATATTGGCATTAAAATGTAATATCGGTAAATATCGGTATTGGTTTTTGTAATGATGACACACATGACCTTTAAATACCGTGCACATATTATACATCAAACTGTTTGGCTACTTCTCCTCTCTCCCAAAATGTCAAATATATAATGTATAGTTTTTGAGATATTTTTATTTATTTGGCACACCTTGCATTAAATACTGTGTTTGTCCTTTTTCTTAATGAGGGCTACCCTGCTTATATCGATATCCGTTTATATCGGTATCGGAAATTAAGAGTTAGACAATATCGGATATCGGTAAAAAAGCCAATATCGAGCATCCCTATCTTTTTTTCTTTAATCTTTATTCAGACTTTAAATAATTATATTGAGATTAAATCTCTTTCCATGCCATAAAACATGGGTGCCATAAAACGTGCCATAAAAACACAGAGCTGTGAAGATTAAAACATGATGGGTTTTAACAACTTATAAAACACACTAAAACAATCATAGAGTGAGGTAGGCAGGACTCCTCTGCCTTCAAGTCCTTAACCCTTAATAGGGATACTCCACCAGAAAGTGATTTTTTGTCTGTTGCCATATTCCTCAGAGTTAGATAAGTGGGAAAAAACAATTTGTAAACAGCCCAGTTGTTTTCCTGATCCGGCAGTACTCCTTTAGCATTAGCTTAGCGTAAAACACTGTAAGTGAATGGTAACTACTAGCATGCTTACAGTGTTTTACGCTAAGCTAAAGCTAAAGGAGTACTGCCGGATCAGGAAAACAGCTGGGCTGTTTACTAATTGTTTTTGCTCACTGATCTAACTATGGGGAATATGGCAACAGACAAAAAAAAATATCACTTTTTGGTGGAGTATCCCATAGGGACAAATATTTTATGTTATTTTATTTTAATTTAATTTTTATTTTACTGTATTTTTTGTACTGTGTTGTATTCTATTTTTATTTTAATATATTTTTGTTACATCCTGTGAGTGTGTGTGTGTGTGTGTGTGTGGCTAACCTCATCATCCTCAGGGTGCGACAGGCAGTGCAGGTGCGTCTCCCAGCTGTTCCTCATTTGGTCATCTGGAGAAGTTATAAGGAGGAGCCGGTTCTCGTGTCCGACGCCGGAGTATTCACGTTTACAGTGTGGTAAACAGGCCTCCTCTTTTGTCCTGTTATTTGTCCTAGTATGATGTTAACCTTCTGCTCTTTTTCTCGTCCAAGTTTTTTCCCCTGGATCCCGTCCTGTAGAAAGACGTCTTTGTTCAGTCCGCCAGAACCGGAGCTTCCCTCCGCTCCTCCTAAAACTTCTCTGAGGAACCCGGAGACCCCTTGGTCCAACTCCTGTCTGTCCACCCTCCAGCATTCTGTCTTTCGCTGCCACCACCACTCACCACTCCACCAGGATTACACACGTTCTCCTCTGCGAGTTCTCATCCTCTTCTGGAAACCGTAAGACACCATTCACCTCCTGGCATTCAGCATCCTGTCTCATCTCCTTTTCAAGCTCATCATTAACTCTGACTCTCCTCCTAGAACGGAACCAGAACCCGAGCTCAGCCGCCAGCCGCCTGCCTGGTTCTTTATAATAAAACCCATTGTTACTTCTTCAGTTCGGTGTCCGTACATGTTGTTGCTTAGGAGTTTTCTGCCATGGCCTTAACAGAATACTCCGGCCACTACAGCTCTGCGACGTATGTACGGAACGAACTCGCAGAACCCGGAGCGCTCCGGTGCCGGGTTGAATCTGCCCTCCAACAGCTAAACACCTCCATCAATGATTCTGACCGGCTCATTCACTCTTTTCAGGAGATGGAGTTCAGATCGCAGGATCTCGCTTCGGTCCGACACCGCGAGGTTCTGGCTGCGGCTCGAGCCTCCACTTCCTCATTCCAGCCTGCAGCTCCGACCCCCTCCGCTACTCACTCAGCTGTTCGCTCCAGCACTTCCGCATTCCACTGTCCCGCTGGAAAGGAACCGCCCACACCAGCACCCTTTTCAGGACGACTGGGTGAGTGCAAAGGGTTTCTTCTCCAATGTTGTTTGGTTTTCTGTCAAGCACCAAGCTCCTATCCCACCGATCTAAGCAAGATAGCTTTTATTAGTGGATTACTGAGAGACAAGGCCCTTCTCTGGTTGCAGGCAACCCTAAAAGAGGAGACCCTGCCTAGTTTTACATATGAGGAGTTTATCAGACAATTTAAGCTGACTTTTTGCCCCAGAGTCAGTGAAGAGGAGATCACCACAGCCCTTCTGAGTCTGAAACAGGGCACCCGATCTGTAGCTGACTTGGCTGTGGATTTCCGCATTTGTGCGAATGCATCCGGCTGGAACGAGATCGCTCTTAAGGGGGCTTTCAAGAATGCTCTGAGCGAGAGGCTGAAGGATGAGTTGGCAGTCCGAGATGAACCTGACACCCTGGATAACCTCATCGCACTCGCTACCAAGGTAGACAACCGCTTGAGAGAACGGTCTAGAATACGGTCCAGACCCAGCCTCGTAACACCTCAAGGTCAACCTAGGGTGGTCAGCCTTGATTCTAGTTGTTCTCCGCAACCACCTTCACCTCCACCTGTTGTCCAGGGGGTATTGGTGGCTGTGAGTAACACAGGGTCTAGATCCCGCCTCACCATCCACTCCTCTCTCAGGATAAACAATCAGGTCTTCCCAGTCCTGTCTTTAATCGACTCAGGCGCCGAACAGAACCTCATCAGTCCCACTCTTATTGCTCAGTACAACATACCAGTCCTGGCTCTCCCAGCTCCCATCCCGGTTGCAGCCTTAGACGGCAGCCCTTTAACTACCATTACCCAGCAGACTGAGCCCCTCTCTTTCATAGCCTCAGGTTACCACCATGAACTCATAACATTCCTCGTCTTCCCTACCAAGCACTCTCCGGTGGTCCTGGGCTACCCCTGGCTCCAGAAACACAACCCCCACATCAACTGGTCGGACTCGCGTTTTGAGTCCTGGAGCCCCTTCTGTCTGGTCAACTGTCTGCAGTCGGCCCCATCAGCTTTTCCCACCAGATGTGCCATGCCTGCCTTTTCCCTTGACCTCTCCTCTGTCCCCAAGGACTATCATGACCTTCACCCGGTCTTTAGTAAAGATCTGGCTCTCTCTCTACCTCCTCACCGTCCTTATGACTGTGCCATTGATCTCCTCCCTGGCGCCTCACTTCCCACTGGACGTTTATACAACCTCTCCAGACAGGAGCGTGTTGCTATGGAGAGCTACATCAATGACTCCCTACAGGCAGGTCTAATCCATCCCTCCTCATCTCCTCTGGGGGCAGGTTTCTTTTTTGTTGGAAAGAAAGACGGGACCCTCCGTCCTTGCATTGACTTCAGGGGTTTAAACCAGATCACAGTCAAAAACAAATATTCTCTACCCCTCATCACCTCCTCATTCGAGTCTGTCCAAAGGGCCTCCTACTTCTCTAAATTGGATCTTCGCAACGCTTATCATCTCGTTCGCATTAGAGAGGGGGACGAATGGAAGACGGCCTTCAAAACACACTGTGGCCACTTCGAGTATCAGGTCATGCCTTTCGGACTAACCAATGCCCCTGCTGTTTTCCAGAATCTGATTAATGATGTCTTACGTGATTTTCTCAACATCTTTGTTTTTGCCTACCTAGATGACATCCTAATCTTTTCAAACTCCTTGGAGGAACATAAGAAACACGTCAGGAGGGTTCTACAGCGGCTTCTGGAGAACCGACTGTACGTTAAGGCAGAGAAGTGTCTTTTCCACGTCAGATCCATAACTTTCCTGGGATATGTTTTCGAGGGTGGACAGATGAAGACGGATCCCAGCAAGGTACTGGCTGTCGAGAAGTGGCCCATCCCCAAGACCAGGAAACAGTTGCAGCGCTTCCTGGGCTTTGCCAACTTCTACAGGCGTTTCATCCGGAACTACAGTCTCATAGCAGCACCACTCTCTGCCCTTACCTCCACCAAACGGCCCTTTGTCTGGACTCCGGCTGCGGATCACGCTTTTACCTCCCTCAGAAAGAGGTTTGTCGACGCTCCTGTTCTCATCCACCCTGACTCCTCTGCTCAATTCACGCTAGAGGTCGACGCTTCTGAGACGGGCGTCGGGGCTGTACTCTCCCAACGTTCCTGTACAGACCAGAAACTACATCCCTGTGCCTTCTTTTCCAAGAGGTTCACTCCCACGGAGGGACGTTACGATGTCGGTGACCGTGAGCTCCTTGCCATCAAACTTGCCTTGGAGGAATGGAGACACTGGCTAGAGGGCACAGAACACCCAGTCGTCGTCTGGACCGATCATAAGAACTTGTCCTATCTCCAGACCGCCAAAAGGCTGAACCCCCGGCAGTTCAGATGGTCTCTGTTCTTCTCCCGTTTTAACCTGGCTATCACCTACCGACCTGGATCCAAGAACACCAAACCGGATGCCCTGTCCCGACAACACGCCCCCGATGACTCTACTAATGAGGTCGGCACCATCCTTCCTCCTTCCTGCTCCATAAGAGCTGTTTCCTGGGCTTTGGAGAAGGTTATCCACAGGGCGCTGCAAACGGAGCCCGACCCGGGAAATGGTCCCCCCAACCGCCAGTACGTCCCTACCACGGTCCGTTCTCAGGTCATTCATTGGGCCCACTCCTCAAAGTTCTCTTGCCACCCTGGGCTTAGCCGTACCATAGGGTTCCTTCGGCGTTACTTCTGGTGGCCATCCTTGAATAAGGATGTGGCTGAATATGTGGCTGCTTGTTCCGCCTGTGCCCGGGGCAAGAACACACATCGGCCCCCTTCTGGGTTGCTGCATCCCCTCTCCATCCCAAGCCGGCCCTGGTCACATGTCGCCTTGGACTTTGTTACTGGCCTTCCTCCTTCTAAGGCCAAGACTGTCATCCTGTCGGTCATTGACAGGTTTTCTAAGGCCTGTCACCTTGTGGCGCTCACCAAACTCCCTTCGGCTGCTGAGACCGCCAGATTGGTTTTCTACCATGTCTTTAGACTCCACGGAATCCCTTCTGAGATTGTCTCTGACAGAGGGCCTCAATTTATCTCCCAGGTCTGGAAGGACTTCTGTTCTGCTCTGGGCGCCAAGCCCTGCCTGTCATCTGGTTTCCATCCTCAGACTAACGGTCAGTGTGAGCGCCTCAACCAGGAGCTTGAGGATGTCTTGCGCTGTGTTTGTGCCTCCAACCCCACCTCCTGGAGCACTCATCTGCCCTGGGTTGAGTACGCCCACAACACCCATGTCTCGGCGGCCTCCGGGCTGTCCCCTTTTGAGGCCTCCCTTGGCTACCAGCCATCCATTTTGCCTTCCTCCTTCCCGGATCCTGTCCTTCCTTCTGTTGGTTCTCAACTCCGTTCCTGTCGCAGGGTCTGGGATCTGACTAAAGCCGCTCTTCAGCGCACCTCCGCCAGGAACAAGGTGGTTGCGGACCGGCGGCGGATACCGGCTCCCACCTATTCGCCCGGACAGAAGGTCTGGCTGTCCTCTCGGACTTTCCCCCTTAAGTCCTGTCCCAGGAAGTTGTTCCCCAAGTTTGTGGGTCCCTATGAGATCGACACTGTCCTCGACTCTTCCTCGGTCCGCCTCAGGCTTCCTGCCCACCTCAAGGTCCATCCCGTCTTCCATGTGTCCCAGATTAAGCCGGTCCTGTCCAGCCCTTTGTGCCCTCCGGCCGATCCCCCTCCTCCCGCCCGTGTCATTGATGGGGGCCCTGTCTATGCTGTCCGCCGCATCCTGGACGTCCGCCCTCGTGGGCGTGGGCGGCAGTATTTGGTTGACTGGGAGGGCTATGGCCCTGAGGCCCGTTCCTGGGTTCCTCGCTCCTTCATCCTTGACCCCTCTTTGGTCTCTGACTTTGAGCGGTCTTCTGCCTCTTCTTCTGGTCGTCCGCCGGGTGGCGGCCGTTAGGGGGGGGTCCTGTTACATCCTGTGAGTGTGTGTGTGTGTGTGT
>SSNR01000424.1:411231-424162 GCA_006937965.1 Callopanchax toddi | reverse complement strand
GAGTGTGTGTGTGTGTGTGGCTAACCTCATCATCCTCAGGGTGCGACAGGCAGTGCAGGTGCGTCTCCCAGCTGTTCCTCATTTGGTCATCTGGAGAAGTTATAAGGAGGAGCCGGTTCTCGTGTCCGACGCCGGAGTATTCACGTTTACAGTGTGGTAAACAGGCCTCCTCTTTTGTCCTGTTATTTGTCCTAGTATGATGTTAACCTTCTGCTCTTTTTCTCGTCCAAGTTTTTTCCCCTGGATCCCGTCCTGTAGAAAGACGTCTTTGTTCAGTCCGCCAGAACCGGAGCTTCCCTCCGCTCCTCCTAAAACTTCTCTGAGGAACCCGGAGACCCCTTGGTCCAACTCCTGTCTGTCCACCCTCCAGCATTCTGTCTTTCGCTGCCACCACCACTCACCACTCCACCAGGATTACACACGTTCTCCTCTGCGAGTTCTCATCCTCTTCTGGAAACCGTAAGACACCATTCACCTCCTGGCATTCAGCATCCTGTCTCATCTCCTTTTCAAGCTCATCATTAACTCTGACTCTCCTCCTAGAACGGAACCAGAACCCGAGCTCAGCCGCCAGCCGCCTGCCGCCTGCCTGGTTCTTTATAATAAAACCCATTGTTACTTCTCCAGTTCGGTGTCCGTACGTGTTGTTGCTTAGGAGTTTTCTGCCATGGCCTTAACAATTTTATTTTAATTTTTTTTATTGTATCGTATTGTTTGTAATTTTTAAATATATTTTATGTTATTTTTTGTATTGTATTGTACTTTATTTTAATATATATATTTTATTTTTTGAAATTAATTTATTTTTAATGTATTGTATTGAATTCTATTTTTTTTATCTACTAAACCACAGTTGTTTCCTTCAGATCACTTCAACATTTGAACTTTCATGAAGCTTCGTTAAAGGACTGAACATCTACAATCAGGCGATGAAGAGCAAACATCATCCTCGCTCTCTCCACTGAATCCTCCTACGTTTTGGACTCTGTTCCACTGAGAGCCATTCCAGACCCACTGATGTGAACATTCCCTCACTGAGTCTTACATCTAATGCCTGGAGAAGCTCACACTGCAGTGTGAGAGGAAACAGCTAAAGTGGAGCCTTTATGAGGCACTTTTGGACCAAGTAGTTCTGATGGATCTCTCAGGGTTTTGAAGACTGTGTAACTGCTCCAAGTAAGAAAAATAAAACCTAGGACGTCGTCTCTGGTCTTCTACTAAGTTACATTTGTTTTTCTTATTTTTACTTTTGTTTGTTTTACTGCGTTGATCTGGAACAATTTACACCCAGCTGGTTCAGGTATAGAGGGAAAATCTCACAGTCGCAGCTCAGTGAGGTCCTGGATCAAAGTTAACCTTTGACCCCTGATTAAAAACCTAAAATAACCCCATATAGCAAAAGCAATGTCATTACATCAGTTACCTGCTTATAGCCACTGATCAAAGTTGTAAGAGAGCTGTGTGTGATGTGCAACAACACGTGCACTGCCTCTAGTGTCCTATCCAACCTGTTGAGTTAGAGGAAGTCTTTGAGAAAACTCAGCCTGAAGCTGTAAACATCACTGAAGGGTTTCACTACTGGGATGTTTCCTGTAGTATAACTTCTTCCAGGTTTATGGGTTGTCAGACTGTTTTGGCTTGTGCACGACTGCCGTGCACTATAACTGTCCTCCACTCTAAACTGTGATGTAATGAATGCTTGAAGTCGTGTTTGTTTTTGATAAATTCCTAGAAATAAATCAAGATGTTTGCAGGTTTGAGCTGTTGTCAGCTCCAGGGGGAAGAGATTTTTAAATGATAATAAAGCTGCTGATATTAAAAACAAACCACCTCCCTCTGAACGATGAGACGTTCACGTTTTAGTTTTAATAGAACAGAAAACCTACCGGAGGGGATTTGAGTTGCTGGATTCGGGGTTGAAAGCAGAAGCTGAAGCTTTCTGTTCTGTCGGGGTAAATGTGTGTTTTTCTGGCTTTGCTCTGCTGCTCCTGAGCTGTTTCCTGGTTTTCATGTTGCAGCAGCAGCGATGATAAAGTGAAGCTGTGATAATTTTGCTGTCAGCTTTATAAACAGGGTCCACTGAGTCTGACCTGTGGCTCAACGCGGCGCCCATGAATCAGCCCAAACCGTAAACATTCGGGTCATAAATAACTATAATTAAAAAAATACTGGTTATTGCATAAATTAGGTAATCAATTAGACTGCATTTGGTATTCATGCGCTGCCTACTCAGCCTGCAGTTTGACTTATTAGACTCTCTGAGGCTAAACTGCGGTCACTAAGATTTAGGAGTTGGTATTTTTTCTTATATATGAGAGTGTGTGTGTAGGTCTGTGTGTGTTACACTGAGGGAGACTAATGTTACGCTGAACCTGGCTTTTGTATTTATACTGTAAAAACCTGTAAAATGTTTATGAAAAACATTTTCTATGTAAATATTCTTTTTGTGACCACTTTGCTCCTTCAGATAAATCATATGTTGGTCAAACATTTAACTAAAGTTTTTCTTTTTGTATTCAGTAAGAAAAGTGGTTAAGTTATGGCTGTAGAAACATCTGTTTGATGGTTTCATGATATAATGTCTGTGTGAAAAGCAAAACGAAAACATAAAGACATTTAGTTCAACCAAACTAGGAGATTTAACTCAATAAAGTCAAAATTGTTCAGCTTCAAATCAAAAATAGTCAGATTTTTATCCTTTAAGAGGTCAAATGTCTGCTGTTCACCTGCTGGTTGGTGACTTTTATGACCTGCACAGGTATAAATCCAGCTCTTTATTAATAAGAACAATAACAATATTTATCAGAATAAAAGAAAAACACTCCTTTAATTTGACTTGTGCAACTTTAGTTCAGTTTCAGTTTGTTGTTAATGTGCACTTTGTTTGATTACAACATTCCATTTGAACCTCTGTGATATAAATGTTCATAGATGCTGAGTCTTATGACCATTTAAAGGACCTTTATTTAACCTGATGCTTCACATGTTGTGCCGAATAATCTCAGATGTAATTCAAATAAAGAATCATTTGTTTCAGTCATTGAAAAAAATGATCCGAACTTGAAAGTTTGAAATTTGAAAAGAGTGAAATCTCTTCTAAAACACTTTTATTGTGTACAAAAGTAAAATATTTACAGTAAATATTTACAATCAAGCTAGTTTTCTTCACAATAGTGGTGTAAAAAAAATTGAAAAGCCCAATAAATATATGAGCAATGCCTAAACATGAATTTTTATCAAATATTTTTATAAAAAACTGTTGTTTTTCCAACTGGTCATTTCTGAGTGTGTGATGAAATAAAGCCGACTGGAGTCTTCTACTTTACACTTTATTTCTTCTACAAACAGAGAGTTAGTCTCAGATGGCGGCGCATGCTGCCTTCACAGACCGATACAAAGCTTGGTAAATCTGAAAACCCACTCTATCCTGTGTTCTCTTCCCTCACGGTCACCTCAGACACTACTGTTCAACCATCTAAGTAGTTAACCTGTTAACAGGCACCACCAAAACACAAAAAATGCCTGAAATATGCATACCCAAATGAAACTGGATGCTGTTCTTGAACCTTTTGAGTACATGAAAAAACTTGGTCTCCCTGGAAAGGAAACACTCTGAATATTTTACTTCAGCAATTAAACATATTGTAACTTCAACTAGTATTTAGTTATGGAAGTTTAATGTCCTTATTTATATAAATGATATATTTAATGTCTCTAAGATGCTATACCCCATTATGTTTGCAGACGACAAAACTTTAGTTATGTCACACTCAAATTTTGATTCATTGATTGAGAAAGTCAATTATGGTCCATCTGCCTACAATAGAAGGTTCCAATTGAATAAATTATCTTTAAATATTTAAAAATCTCATTTTATTATTTTTAGTAGAAGGAAACCATACAATAAGGTGTAAAACAAATTAAAATTGAGTTTAATGAATTACCACAGGTATCATCGGTAAAATTCTTGGGAGTTATTGTTGATGAGAAATTAAACTGGAAAATGCCTGTTGATCATGTTAGTAAAAAGATCTATAAGTCAGTGGGTATAATAAGGAGGGTTAGCCATCTTGTTTCTATAAAATGTCTTCAAATATTATGCGTATCCATATCTTGCCTATTGTAATCTAATCTGGGGTAGTACCTTCTCTACCCTGGACAAGATTTTACTCCTTCAGAAAGGCTTTGTTAGAACAGCTACTAGATCAGAACCACGAGCGCCTTCTGCTCCTTTATTTCAGAAACTCAAGATAGTGACTATTTATCAAGTGAAGATCATACAAATATGTCTTTTAATATATAAGATTTTATGTTCTAATGGCAAAATACCAAAGCAGTTTAGTAATTTTTATAAAGTCAACTCATCCATTCATTCTAATAATACACGTTATTGTGTCTTCGTCCTCAAAATATCTTTCTGGCTGAGGACAAGTTTCCATCCGCTATAGAGGTTCAACTCTGTGGAACCGTTTCTCTCATTTGTCCACTTAGTGTTCTACAGTGGAAGCTTTAAAACAACTGTTAAGAAACCATTTAATGAAGGGAGAGTAGAGTCAGTCATTTTACTGTTTAACTTTTTATAGAACAGCAGTTTTTGTCTTGTTTTAGCTTCTTGTTTTTAACATTTTGTGATTTTTAATTGTAATTTTTAATGATGTCTTTATTACTATTTCTTGTTTGTTTTTTTCTTATCTGTTTTTAACCCTTTGATGCACAACATATCCACACCCCTTCTATGCACAACATGGGTCAAAAATGACCCGCATTCAATTTCCATGTTTTTTCATGCTGGCCCAGATTGTTTGTTCTATCTTTTGAAATCATTTTATTTTTTGATTGAATATTCCAAGTATTCTTTAAATGTCTTGTTTTAGATTACCACAGATCATTATTTCCATTTTTCCTTTCATACTTTCTGAACAAAAATAGTTTTTATTTTCAGCCATCCATCCATCCATTTTCTGCAGCCGCTTAATCCTCCACAGAGGGTCGCGGGGCAGCTGGTGCCTATCTCCAGCGGTCAAGGGGCGAGAGGCGGGGTAGTTTTTATTTTGCTACATCAAATTTGTACACATTCACACAGTCATCCAAGTGTGGTTTAAAGTTAAATTACTTAATACTAAAATGATAATTTGTTTTAAGTAATTATTTTAGCAGTGAGTGGGGCCAAATACTTATGTATTTAATACTTGGAACATGTTTATTTTCATTTTGACACAACTTTATAACAACATTGCTATTGAGCTGAGCTGTATGAGTATTTTAACAACTGTAAACTGGTGGAATGTGACTCAAGAACACAAATTACCAAGCTCAATTTTTACATGCCTCACAAACTATAAATGTTGCCATGTGGTCTGTTTCTAGTCGAAAAGTATGAGGTGCTGTATAGGACAAAATCTATCTTTCCCTCACTCATACAACACTATAAGCACACACACACACACTACTACAAGCGTGCACACACATAACAAAATACTACAAGCACACACAAACACTACTACAAGGATGCACACACGCTACTACAAACATGCACACACACTACTACAAGCGTGCACGCACACATACAACACTATAAGCACACACATAAACTACTACAAGCATGCACACACAGTACTGCAAGCACACAAAAAATACTATAAGCATGCACACACACTACTACAAACATGCACACACACACTACTATAAGCACGCACGCACACACTACTACAAACACACACACACTACTATAAACATGCACACACACTACTATAAACATGCACACACAGTACTACAAACATGCACACACAGTACTACAAACATGCATTGTAGTATGTGCAGACAAAATGGCTCTTGCTGCAGTAGTTTTGCAACCTCATCTGCAGTAAATCTGCGAAAAGCCATACTCTGGATCAGTGGCGTCTCTGGCATCATATGTTAGGTGGGGCACAGCTCAAATATATAACTGTAGCACAAACTGTCCCATTAAAAATGCAATTTATTCTAAATCTAATTTAAGAAAACAACTATTTTATACATGAAATTGCAAATAAAAGTTCACTCACCAGCGTTGTTCATTTCTTTAAAAGAAGAGATGCAAATCATTTCAAAAAATCTACTTCGAATTGTCTTTTTGTCCTGGTAGCTCATGAGCTAAACAGCACTAGATTGAGAAGCTCTGCTTTCCCACAGAACATGAAGGTAACGTCACGTGTGATATTCCAGTCTTTTAATTGGACGGTCTGCATTTGGGGCCCAGCGCTTCGTCTTATTCGCACTTCGTCTGTCTATTGAGAGCGTGTTGCGCATGCGCACAGTGATTTTCAGACGCTCATCTGTTAGACAGGCTGCGAGGGGCTGGCCCGTCGCCAGGATTTCAAGAGGATTTAACCTCCTTAGCTTGTCAGTATCAAAGCAAATACTTAGATATGATTACACAGATATTTATAACAGAATATCTTAGTAACAGAATGGGTTTTTGTGCAGTATTAGTCTAAAAATGAACTATTCTTTCCCACTGATCCCCACAGCGCCATCTGGTGGCTGGTGGGGCCAGGACCTACCGGCCCTGAATGACGAGACGCCACTGGTCTCTAGCTCTAGAAACTAGCAAACACATGTGGTCATTTCTGACCCATGTGTGCAAAGTTGGGGTAGAAATACAAAAGCTTTGCTTATTCATATCATAAGCAAAGAAAAATGAAAAATATTATTTGTTGTAAACAAAAGCAAGATATTTCTCATATACTTGGAAGAGTAACAGATACAATTTAATTATTTCAAAGATATATCATAGAAATACAGAGCTATTTAAGAAATGACATAGAAAATGGCTATGGGTCACTTTGGACCCATGTTGTGCATTAGAGGGGTACTGATACAAGAATGTTTTTTGTTCAAAAAAGGAAGAAAGAAAAAAAAAATCATGTATGATGGTCTAAAACAAGTTAATTGAGGAATACCTTGACTACTAAATAATGAGAATAATTTATTGCAAAGATATCAACAATAAAATTTCATCCGGGTCACTTTTGACCCATGTTGCGCATCAAAAGGTTAAGAACATTGTTCTTCATTTTATATTATTGAAATTTTATTGGTGGAGGATCTAAATAAGCCAAACTGGCTTTTGCCCCCTCCTGCACTGTATTTTAAATTCTTTGTTTTATTATTTGTGTATTTTTTGTGTGCAAATAAATAAATTAAAAAAAATGTCAGGGTTAGTTGTTTGGTTGCCTCAAAGTAAATTCTTGGTTTGCTTTGGATAAAAGCGTCTGATAAATACATAATTATAAACATTCTGTTGTTACATAAACACTTCAATGTTTGTAGTATTACTAAAAAAAATGTAATTTTTCATTTTTTCTATTTTTTTAACATTTTCTTTTGGCTTTTAATTCTGTAAACTTACCTGAGAACTGTTTACTTGTTTATATTTTTAAAACAAAACTCAGTTAGTTGCATCTTGACCTTTTTACTTTAGAATGTATTTATTTATTTATTCATTTATTTACACATTTAAAAACCACTGGTGTCCAAATTATTCTGAGTGGTGAAAAACATGAACATGGACCAAAAGGATAAATAAAAGAGCTCAGTAATAAAATCTGATCTTAAAGCTCATACAGAAACAAACTAACGACGTCTGGTTAAATGCCAAAGGGAAAAGTTCTTCAGTCAGTTTTGAAAGTGTTGACGAGGTCCAGAGGTTAAAGGTCAGACTGGTCTAAAGTTTAGGTTAGATTCTTTATTCTGCTCCTCCAGAACGTCTGACCTCAGTCACCTTTTGTGGTTTAGAAGATCTGAGAGCTATGGAGGTAACCCATTTTAGGATTAAAAAAACAACAACTTTAAAATCTTAAACTGAAATGTAAAATAAACATCTATCCTGATAGATGGATTCAAAGTCCCTCCAGCAAGTTCTGGGTTTCCTCCTTCAGGGCGAGGCGACCAGGAGACGCCCCAGCTGCCTCCTTTTGATGAGGAGGAGCAGCAGGTCTAACGATCTAATGAGGTGAAGGTTTTGATCAGAGGTCACTAACAGGCGGACCACAGTCCAGATTTGGACCCAGAGCCGGTTCTGTCTGGACTGTACAGTAAATCCAGGTCCCGGTTCAGGGGGAGAGGGCACAGCCTGGGTCTGAATGTGTCTCACCTCCACAGCAGCCACTCGGCAGTGCTCTCTCTGAGGAAATGCCCCCGCCCCCCCCCGGACCAAGGACCAGGTCATGTAAGCAGACCTGTCAGATTGAACTGGTTTAGACAGACCAGTTAGTCCAGGGCTGCTGCTCCTTCTTCACCATGACAGACCACATCAATGCCCTCATTACTGTAGATGAAGCCCCGATCCACTGGTCCATCCCACTATGCCTCAGCAACAAGACACCAGGAACTACTGTTTCTAGTCTAGAACCATCACCTCAATTTTGAAGCAACTGTTTCTCCAAAACTCAAACTGATGTTTGTAAGGAGACGAGCGACAGAGATATGGATGAGTTAGAGATGAGAGTGAAGACTAAATCCAGAGTAAAGTCTGGTACGGGTATTTATTTTAATCAGCTTTCTAATTACCTCCTAAATTCATCCTGATGCTCTCTCTGGTGTGAAGCTCTATACATTCCATGAATTCTAAAAACAGACTCTAGTATTGTAGAGCTTGTGGGTTTAAACAAAGCTTCACTGAACAGCATCAGTGAGTAAAACCAAAAACTCTGGAGGATTTGTTGAAGTTCTGAAAACTGAGGCATGAAGGCTCCGACTTGTTCAAATAAACTCTTGATTCTTGCGTTGCTTTTACTTTCCCTGAAATGCATTAAAACTCGGGTCCGGCGAGGCCCTCTCCTACACTCTGCTCCCACGCTGCCTCCAACTTAGACAACATGAATTGTTGATGGGCAAAGGAACAACAATTGCTACTTAAATCTTTATATAATATTTAAGTGACGAGCGTGGCAGGTCTGCAGCTGTGGCCTTGTAACGGAGAGCAGAGCGAAGTTTTGTGCCGTTAAAGGAAGCAGGTGAGGAGCAAATGGAAGAAATCTGCTTTCAGATAAACCAGAAAAAAAATCAATAATACAGTTGTTCAGACTGATGTGGATTCATGTGAGTTTAATTGGAGACTGAGAGAATGGTTGAAGTAAAACCGAAGCACAGGCAGCAGATTGCCTCATATCCATGCAGCGAGCTGAGCCCACATTAAGAACGACCTCGGGATCCTCTCCTCCCTCAGAAAGCTGCTGCAGCCTTGGCAACAGCTGCTTTTGTTTATTCTACACCTAACATGTCCTCCCCCTAAAGTTTACCCTTCATCAACAAACATATTAGGTTATGCTAATATTAGTTGTCATTAGAAATGTGCTCACGGCGCCGATTTCCTCTCTGTTCACTGACTCATTTGTTTTGATGACTCCATGTTCCCTCCTGCACGCTGAGGTTAGCGGCGCCGCTGTGCAGCGTGTGGGCGCTGACGGAGGTCAGAGGTTAAATCCTGCACATCTATATCATTTGTGTGAGCTTTCAGTTGATGCACAACTCCCACCTCCTGCTCTTAAACAAGACAGAGGTGCACTAATGGACGGCTTTAATGCGCCGGAGAGCAGCGGGCTCCTGCAGTTTCGGACTCCATCTCGCTTCGGCAAAACAACACGGAGCGTGCGTTTATCCTCAAACACGCTGAAAACAAATTAACAGATTAAAACCGTGGCCTTTACTTCCACTCTTTGGTGCTTTCAGAGTACGTTGAGCAAAGTCTCTATTTTCTTGGTGTTTCTGTAGTTTGAGTGTATTTTATTTTAGTTTTACTCTGTGAGCTTTTAAGACTCAACAGAGGAGGGAAAAAAATCCAATTTACATCCGACTTCACCTGATACTCCTCACAGCAACCTGCAGGTAGATCAAAATGTCACAACTTGTCTGTCTAATTCGAGTAATTGATGCAAATATGTACATTTACATCAAACTGCAGTGATAACACAAAGCTGTTGAACACAAAAGAGCAGCTAGACGAGAACGAGACGAGCAAAGGAATAAAGAAAGACGAAAATCCATTAGGTTTAATTCTTATGACTAATTTAAATCTGAGAAGTTGTAAAATCTGCTTTTCATCTAAAACATAAAAAATATGGGTTAAAATAATGACATCTAATAAGGAAAGATGAGTGTTTTACTGATGACCTCATCGTGACCTTTCCTGTTTAGATGTTGTCAGACTTCATTCCAGCACAGAGTTTGATTCTCAACATTAGAAACACGTGCTGCGTTCAGATACCAAGTCAAATGAAGAACTCTTTAATTGATTTAATTATTTATTGTCATTTATTTGGAGCTGATGTGACGTGGATGTGACCGTCTCCCCGTCTGAGACCAGTTAGTGAACGCAGCAAAGACAGGAGACATCACCAGCCGTCCATTTCTTCCTTTTAGAGCTAAATCCATCATACGTTTGATTTTCTTTTCCTCTGTCTGCTGACTGACGCTGATCTGAGCAATGAGGGATCAGCAGGTTTTCAGATGGTCGGGTTCCACTGGTTCTCCAAGATGACATCATGAAGAACACACCCTGCTCTAAGTGTCACAAGCTTTTAGCCTTTATCCTAATCTTTAAATATGTCAGCTCACAAAAAAATCAATAAAACTAATTAAAAACATTTAAATCCTCATAAAAGTTCTTAAAATCACAGAACGAAAGTGGAAATCTACATGAAAGTTACGTATGTAATAAACCCAATCACACCCACCAGCCACTTTATTAGGTACGCCTGTTCAACTACATGTTAACACAAATGTCTAATCAGCCAATCACGTGACAGCAGCTCAGTCCATTTAGACATGGTGAAGTTCAAACTGAGCCTCCGATTGGAGAAGACATTTAAAGGACGTTGAATGGTTGTAGTAGCAGACAGGCTGGTCTGACTAGATCAGAACCTGCTGGTTTTACTGGGATTTGAACCATTACCATCTCTAGTTGTGGGTGCCATAGCGTGATGCTCAGACGTTGGCTCAGTATGCCTGTGTTTGGTGACATGCAGACGTGACGGTGTGTGAGCCACCGATGGCATTGAAAACATCCCTTACGTATTCCTAAAACTTTAATTACTAGTTCCTTTTAACTCACTCAGTTTTGACTCAACACAATAACCAAACCGTAGTTCAATTTAAACCAGTAACTAATCAGTTTAAACAACCAAAACAAACACATTTCAACCAATAAACACATATCCTTTAAAATCTCAAAGTAACTCAAATATGTGAGAAGTCCACTCACACACACACACAAGAACATGCTCATCCAAAAAACCTCAAAGTTTCAGGCTGAGTGATGCTAGGGAGTGGTCAGGTTAAAAACATGATATTAAACATGTTTTCTATCTTTTGAACCTTTAAGATTGTAACATATCTCATTAACTTCACTAACAGATTAGTCTGGTTACAGTTTAACCAGGATCAGGTCATGGCTCTTCTGTTATTTTATTTTGACGTTCCTTGTTACATGTTCATTGATGGATTTATGGAAAAACATCAACCAATATTACATTATCCATAATTATTATAATGGATAATTAAAGAATACTTAAATACTTAAAGTAAATTAGAAGTGTAAGGGGAAAAACTGGCTTTTTACACCTATTTTAAATGTTACTCAAATGCAAACACTGCCTTGCACACCCCTAGGAAACACTTTGCTGTAGACCTGGAGGGGGTAGATGTAGACCTTCAAACTAGACTCAGACCAGCAGCAGAAAGGTCTGTGACATCTTTGGTCAGCAGCGATATTCTAAAGGGTTGATATTGTTGGAAGCCTAGTCCTCATCCAGCCTTTTACCTTCACAGAGAACAGAGCTTTATGAGACCGCCTTCAGTAAATAGATCCACTTTTTGTTGAACGCCAGTGGTGGGAAGCTTCGGCTTCACCGCCCAGATTAGAACCTCCGTCAAAGCTCTGCACCGGCCCCCCTTCAGGATGAAGAAAGTTGGAAATATCGATCCCTAAATCTGAGATCAGACAACATGCCAACACACACACGTGAACACACATCTGCACGGCTTTTAGCTCTAAGTGGGATTGTCTGTCTGACGGAGCTCACGGAAGCTCGTTAAGGCAGCTCGTGGAATAAGAAGACCGGGTCTCCTTGTCCCCGCGACGGAGATGAATCTGGGCCTAATGACCTTCTCTGACAGATGTAATTCTATCAGGACCCAATCAGCTGCAGCAATTAGATGCTCTTTGTGAGCCGAGGAAAGGGTGTGAGGATCCTAACTGGGGTCAATTAGAGAGTATAGAGCTGCTCCTCAGCTCCCACTACATCACACTGTCTGTCGCTGGCTGACCAGCCTTCTCTCCTCTTTAATCACATAATATAAATGTATCTCACTCCTCCTCCTCTCATCTCTCCCTTCCACTGTGTCCCCAGGCAACTTCATCTTGGTCAGCCAGCTCTTTTTCCTTTTTTTTCAATCAGTCCACGTTTTCTTGTTTCCGGGAAAAGCTTGCAGTCACGGCCTGGAGGTTATCAGTGGCAGTCTTCTCTGTCCTCCTGCAGAGCCCTGAAGGGTCACAGTCTCAGTGGAGCTGATCTTTATTGTAATCTAATACTAGCTGCTTGTTGTCGGGGCACATTTACATTTCAGCGTTGAGTCCTGATGGCGTCTGTTGACTTCACAAAAGACAAGGTCAAAAATGTGATGAGGTCACTCTGATCTAGTCAATCATCTGCCTTCTATAGACCATTACAGAGTGGACGTCATGGTGACGTCAGTCTGTCCACTGGTGGCAGAAAAACACTGGAAATAAGTGAAGAAAAACCCAAACAGACGTGTCTTCTGTGGATGTTTCCCATTGGACTGACTGGACAGAGTCATCAGTAGGGATGGGAATCGAAAACCGGTTCTTAATGAGAACCGGTTCCCAGTGTTTCAATTCCTTGGAATCGTTTGCCATTTTTGCTAACGATTC
>SSNR01000424.1:392916-411211 GCA_006937965.1 Callopanchax toddi | reverse complement strand
CACGTCGGTCTTTTTATATTTAAACCACATCCATGAGACAGAAGTTGTCCCTCTTTTAGGAACAAGCTCCTCGGTTTGGGTTAGCTGGTTATCCTGTTGACTCTGGTCTAAAACACGTCCACTACCGTCTGCCTCCATGTTTGTTTATGCGTTGCTGCGCGGTGCGTTCATGAACATCCCGTAAAGTGCATTATGCTGTAAAACTTCTATCGTGGCTTAAACGATACAGCTTTTTATCTGACGGTAGACATTTTCTATCGTCCAGATGAAATATTTTGTCATAACGCACAGCCCTACCTGTCTGAGAGGGTGTTCTCCAGCTGGAGACACAATAAGTCCAGAAAGATCAGCTATCCTTCCTGAAAAGCAGATATGCTCATTTTTCTGCAGAAGAATTGTTAATTTTCCATAGTTGATGGTTGCAAAATTGCACAATGCACAGTTCCATTAAACTTGACTTGAGTTGTATTTGTTGCTGGTTGATGTAATTTTGTGTGTTCAGCTCAGATCCTTTTTAAAAAGAGAGTTGAAATGTTACTGGACATTCTTGTGGAATTGCACAGAATAATTTATGTTGTATTTTATGTTATTTCTACAAAATAATATTTTATTATTATTTTATACTTAGAAACATTTTTCTGGGCACCCTGTGACCCTAGGCTCTGGTTTTCTTAAGACCTCACTGTTGGATGTATAAGGTCATCATCTTACTTCTAAACTTGTATCTTACTCAAAGATAAGATATAAACCAGCTTGAAGCTAATAGATCTGTTTGTTCTCTTTTTTCAAATGAGAATCGATAAGAGAATCGATAAAGAATTGAATCGTTTTACAGAATCGAAAATGGAATCGGAATCGTAAAAACCTTATCAATTCCCATCCCTATCAGCTGTTCTCACCTTCATACCTGGTAGTGGTAACACTACACAGATAACCCATGTTCTGGGTTTTAGTTTGATTAAAAGTTCTCTTTAGAAAAAACTTTACTTGATGGAACATTTGTGTCTTTTTGTTTCAATTTTCATCCTTCTAAATGCCTTTATATAACATCTCATATAGAAATGTCTTACATCTCCAATAATAGAACTGTTCAGGAAATGGAAAAGAAAACATGTTCCTTTTACTGAGTTCACATGTCAGCAGCTTGTTTTTCATCCATTAAACCACAGATGACCAAAACAGCTTATTTATATATAAAAACTCCAAAAAGGAGAAAATAAAAAGGTCTTATCCAGACAGCATTTATATGCTTTATACCTTAAACAGCTGATGTGTTGTTTATATTTTATTAGATTTGTTTTTTTTTGTTTGTTTTTGTTTATTTAATTCTGGTCTTTGTTTGGATGCAGAATGTTACGTATGGTGACTCCCTGCAGGAGGAAACGTTCTTTTAGTAAACTGTTCTGTAACTTTTAGGACTAAAATAACTTTGTATCTTCTTCTTGGGTGTTATTTTCGACCAATCAATGTCTCTTGAAGGTCACTCAAAACAGCTGGTCAGAAACTGTTTTTACCATCTGAGAAATATTTCCAAACTGAGAAAGTTGGTGTCAAAACCTGAACAGGAAATGGTTCTTCATGCCTTGATCTCCTCCCGTCTAGATTACTGTAACACACTTTTCACATGTTTGAACCAAAAAGCCCTTTATGGCCTTCAGCTGGTCCAGAACTCTGCAGCGAGGCTCCTCACTGGAGCAAACAGGAAAGATCACATCACTCCTATTCTGAAGTCTCTGCACTGGTTACCTGTTAAATGTAGAGTTCATTTTAAAATCCTGACTCTAACTTTCAGGGCCCTACATGGTCAAGCTCCTCTTTATGTTACTGAACTGATAAAGCCGTACGCTCCAACCTGAGTCCTCAGGTCCACAGACCAGAATCTCCTAACAGTTCCAACCCGAGTCCTCAGGTCCACAGACCAGAATCTCCTAACAGTTCCAACCCGAGTCCTCAGGTCCACAGACCAGAATCTCCTAACAGTTCCAACCAGATTTAAAAGTCAAGGTGATCGCTCCTTCCAGTCTGTTGCACCGCGACTTTGGAATGACCTTCCTTTAGTTTTACGCTGTATAGACAGTCTGGACTCCTTTAAAAAGCAGCTGAAGACCCAATTATTCAAAACTGCTTTTAAATAACTCTTTTATGTTCTCTTGTTGTTGTTTAATGATTTTGATTTGAAATGATATTTTGTTTGTTTTATTGATTTTATTTGTTTTATCATGTTTGATTCTGTTTTCTGTGAAGCACTTTGTGATTTTTCCTGTGAAAGGTGCTATATAAATAAACTTTACTTACTTACTTATAAATGCTGTTGAAAACCATAATGTGTTCATCAGTCCAGCAGCTCAGCCACAAGAGCTCTTTAAAAAAGTCCAAAAGAATCTAAAATAGCTAAAAACTCCAACACAATTACTTTTCAATAATATTAGTCAGTATCAGAACAATTTTCATATTATAAAAGGAAATAAAATGTTTATTGCTTTCTTTTTTACGTGGAGGTTGAAGGGTGAATGACAGATTTCCAGGTATTTCAGCTCTAACCTGATGATCGTAACAGTTTAAAGACCTTTTCCAGGTTTTAGTGCCTCAGGTCAGGACCAGGACTCTGCTTCACCGCCTTATTTAAATTCAGCAGCTCAGTTTTAAGATTCAGCTTTTGGGATATGAGCCCACAAACCTGGTGTTATTAGATCTGAGTTTATTGGGTCTTAATCTGAGGCTGCAAAATGATTTCATATTGTTTAATTTTAAAAACCACAAGGTCATCGTTTCCCATGTTGCTTCACTTTATTGACCAGTCGAGAACTCAATTTCCAAATTTAATAACTTGTCTCCATGTGTGTGTGTGTGTGTGTGTGTGTGCGTGTGTGTGTGTAATTCTGCGTGCAGTATTTCTATTAAAATGAGGAGTTCACATTATTGTTCACAAATGTTCACTTCTGCTGTTTTAGGAGACGATGCTGCTGTAACACCGTCACAAACTCCTGCAGCTCTTTCAGGTCAACAGACATCAGCCAATCAGGAGGCAACAGAACACTTGGTGGGTCGTCTAGGCTTATGGATGACAAGTGCTAAAATCAGAATCAACATATAGTAAAACATGACGTAGTTTCAGTGTGCACACCTCCCTCTGAGAATCCACCCAACCATCCACTTTCTGAACTGCTTCATCCTCCACTGAGGGTTGCAGGGAGGTGGTGTCTGTCTCCAGCAACACAGGGTGAGAGATGGGGGACACCCAGGACAGGTCCCCAGTCCATCACAAAGAGACAACAACAACAGATCTCTGGGCTGAGAACTAAATTCTTCTCCAATTCTACAACAACCAGCACCAAGCAGACGTTACAGAACGACAGAGGTCCAGGAAGCCCCACTGGTACCCGAAGGCACAATGCTGAGAGGCAGCACCATAAAGTCCCGTGTGTGTCTGGTGGTCACAGAAGCTTTATTTCTGCTCAGATCACCACGTCGTCCCTGTGAAATGTTCTCATGCACGCCTCCATCTGTTGGAGCTCATCACTCTGCTGGTCACATGAGAGCACTCAGAGGACGGAGGAGGAGCCTGCAGGGGATGGAGATGATTCCCAACAACAATCAGCAGCAGAAGGGCGTTCAGGGAGGCTTTTTCCTTCTTCATTTAGTTTTCCTCCACTTCTCAAACACATGTTGAATCCATCTGTCGCCTCGCGGCTCGACGGGGATGCAGCCGATACGTGACGCCGCTCATCTGAAGTTCTGACACTGATTTGGACACATCATCACAACTTATGATGGGCCGTGTTTCTGGATGGTTGGGTCACATCACAGGAAGCACCTATAGACATCATACCCACCAGCACCTCCAAGCAGCTGAGGGATTTCAGTCATGTGTGTGTGTGTGTGCATTTGTTTACCTGCAAGCCTTCAAAAACAGCTAGCGTGCCGAATGAGGTAAATAGCAAAGAAGAGGTAATTGCACACAAGGGGATGAAAGTGTGTGTAGTGCAAATGAGAGGCAGTGTGCACGTCTTTCTGTGCAGCAGTGTGTCGAGCTCTGGGTTTCACACCACCTTAGAGTTGGCTCAGGTGTCAAAAAAGTCTGTAATTAGAAAAACAAACAAACAAACAAAAGAGCGTGGAAAGTGAAGACAGTGGAGGAAAGATGGATGTCACCAGAAAACCCTCTAAATCACACGATTAAACTTCTGACGAGCATCAAGACGAGTCGCTCAGCGGTGACAAGGCTTCACCTTCATACTGATAATAATCAGAAAGGATGGAGGCGGAGCTTCAGAAACCCCTCTGATGGAATCTTGAGTAGAAATTATAAAGAACTTTGAAGGAAAATATCTGGCTTTTTTTTTAAAGCAGAAACTCTAAACTAGTGCTGACAGTGAGCTGAACATGAAGATTATATTTTACAGAATTATATCAACCAGTTAAAAGCTGTTTATAACCAGCCGCAGGACGCTTTCCAAGGAATCCGACTCCATCAGCCTCCTGACTCCATCACCGGAGGCAAACCCAGTTCAAGGGAAACATTTGAAACTCCAGCAAACAGATCTGGTTCAGACGATTCGTTTAGCTGTAACTGTTGGGGTGAAGCTCTACTTGTTAGCTGAGAGTTTTTTCAGATATCTTTGTTTTCATGTTTAATCGTCACTAAAGCTTGTAACAACTTCCTGAAATCAAACTGAGCCACAGACCTCCTAACCTTCACATTCATTCATGACTGTCCTGTTTTAGTAAAGTCAGCAGAGTCCATGAGCCTCAAAGCGTCAGGGAAGAAGTTGTTCCTCAGACTTGTCCTCCAGGATTTGAGGCTGCTCAGTGTTCTGCCTGAAGGAAAGAGGGTGAATAGCTCAGCTGAATTTAAGGCATCCATCATAATTTTCTTCATCTGGTTCTGTAGCTCTTTGTTGTCCTGTAGAACATATACTGTGATGGTTCTCAGTCATCACAATCCTTGTAGGTTCAGCAAAAATGGACTTCTGTAGTCCTCTGAAGAAGTTTTGTTTCATGACACAGCACAGGAGACCCAACTCTTCAGTCCACTTAGACCTGAGACATCAGGGACACTCTTCTGAGCCTAATGGATCCACTGTAGGTGAAGACCTGAACCTGATCCCAAGACAGTTTTCCAGCAACACATACTTCAGGAGTGTGGTCAGATGTGGACCAGGATAAGACCCTAATGACCCTCTGGAGGGAGGATGGAAGGAGTTATATAAAAAAACACTCACTATGATATAGGAACTTGTTACTCTAGACATTTTATTTTGAAGCTCCTTGGCTGAGAGTCCAAACACCTTCACAAAAATAGAGAAGTCCAGGAGCTTTTTTCTTAGGAGTCCTCTGGGGAGGAGAGGCTGCTGATGGTCATCTTTTGAGCTGATCTAACCAGTTTTCATTCCCACCATCGCTCTCTGCTGCTCTCCCTTATACATGACAGGAATAACACAGATACTTGTTGTGATACACATAACTGCAGATTTAACTGTTACCTGATCTGTCAGAGACAAGATCGAGTCTGAGACTCAGAATGGAGTCCCAGTTCAGTCACAAGGCCCGTAACTTGAACTCACCATCTAGACTCGTGACTTGACTCAGACTCGTGGTTGGGACTGCAGTCTGAATGATGTTTATGTTGTTCAATCAGACGTGAAACTAACAGCTGCTCAGTCAATCAACTGTAGAAGGAGTTTCATGATGCATCAGACAATGACATCATCACAACAGTAAAATCAGATCGTTAGATGAAAAGTCATCAAGGACGTTTGTTTCTTCTTGAATCCACTTCACAAAATAGCAGGAAGGTTAAAAAAGTGTAATTATATTTGTTGCTGATCTCTTGTAGATTATTGTTTTGGTGCAACTCTTCTTCTGCTGCCATCCCTGCTGATTAATCATTTATTTTCATTAGCTGCTTAGGAGTTTTAATTTTAAACAACCTGTTTTTGTACATGTGTGGGTTGATGCTGATTTCACTATAATTTAGTTTGGAGAACTGATTTGTTTTAAACTTGTATGAATAAATATGATAACCCACCAGAGTCCCATCACTGGACTACAGCTGATTAGTTTTATGTCCCAGATTAAACGCTGGACCCACAGAGGCTCAGGATTCAGAACAAAAAGCAGCTCAGTGTTTTCAACCTGATTCCTTTCAGCTGTTAGAGACTTGACTCAGATGTCCTTCTTCCTCCTGGACATCTCCGTTGTCGGTTTTACTTTTGGGACGTTTTTGTTGTTTTTAGACCAATGAACCCCCCTCAGGTTTTGTTCAGTTGCTTTCTGAACAAACAAATCACTTGCAGACTGGAGCAGCTGCAACAAGTTCCAAAACAGGGATGTGCAGCAGGATCATCTGAATCAACACGAACGCCTCTGGACAGCAGGCGAATGATGCAGGTATCATTTGTGCAACCAAGAGCAACAAGCATCAACCCAGTCTAATGTTGAGTCGTGGTTTGACTCAGAATTCTGTTGGAAGGTGCTACAGACCTCAGCATAGTCAGGAAAGGAAGTGACATGAAGTTTATTTATTGTAGAAGTAAAGTACGTCAAAGACCTTCCTGGTTGTGTCTGTCTCACTTAGAGTGGAGTGATGATGCTCTTTGGGTTTTACCGAATCATTTATTAAAGCAGAACATCAACTCCACTGGGCTTTAAAGTGACCACAATTAGACCTGATGTCCCAGAGGGTCGAGTTTCAGTCGTAGATTCAGAATTTCATCAGAGGTTATTCTGATGAAAGCGTGTGGATCCTTAGTATGAGCTTTGTCTGAATGCAAGGAAAATAAAAACATCAAACATGAAGTCAAAGCAGCTGAGAAAATGATGAGTTTACCTCAAAGCGCTCCTGAGCCTGCTAAGACCCGCCCCCGCTAAGAGGGTCAGCGAGGTTGGCAAAAACTAATACTGCATCATTTTTATTTGCCCCTGCATGCAATTCCTTGATAGATGCCATCACTGCTAATTAGTTACTGACAGCATAATAACATTTTGCCTCCTACAGAAGGGCTGATTCATAGCTCAGCCGCCAAATTAAAGTGTTGTGGAGCACCGAGCACGTAGCGACTCCAATTAAAAGATGCAGGACGACTCGAGCTGGAGCTCCGTCCCCGAGGCTTCACACGAGTCGGGCTGAGCGCTCTGAGATGCTGGTAGAAAGAGGAAATGGCTCAGAGACGAGAGGTGACACGAGTCCCCTGGCAACTCAGGAGAGTCTCTCAGTCAGAGATATTTCAACACTAATTAGTGCATCCACACAATATGTTTGGGACAAGGCTATTAACGACACTTCACTTGAGCAGAATGAGGCCACAGTTATCATATTTCACATCATCAGTCCGCTGAGATTTACTGTACGGCTTCGTCTGCGGGCCTCCTCTTCATCGTTAGGTTCCTGGGTTTAAATCATCACGTTTTGGTTCAGGAGAAAAGGTGAACAGGATACGTGACACCGCCGTCTGTCTGCATTCCAATATAGATGCAAATGTTTCCATACGAGCAAGACAGAGTTTGATCACACTTTGACCTTTTGAGTCCAAATGTTTGCTTTATGAAGAACTAACTTGTTTTACCAGCAGGACTCATTTAATTCAGTTTGGATTAAAAGGCTGAGCTCATGTGGGCGGTTAGCTCAGTTGGTTAGAGTGTGATGCTAATAAGTCCAAGGCTGTGGATCCGATTCTCGTGAGGCAGTCGCTGCTCAGCAGGGTGTCTGCTGATCAGAAGGTGAATGGTTCAATCCCTGGATCCAGCAGACCACATGCTGGCCAAGATACCGAATCCACTCACCACCCAGGTGCTGTTCAAATGATACCTCTGCTCATCAGGGATGATCATGATCACAGAGAAATGATTTCTCCAAGGGGGACAATAAAGGATTACTCGTTCATTGATTGATTGATTCATTCATTCATTCATTCATTCTCTGAACCTACAGGGTCATGGGGAGGTCACTGGGTGAGAGCATTAACCCATTAAAGCCTGAATTATTATTAAAAACTGTTTTAAATCTGAACTAATTATTGGTTAATATTAATATAACAACTATATATAAATCTGTTTGATCACATTATGTTTAATTTTAATCCTCTACCTTCTGATTATACTAATGGAGAGGCGGTGCTTCAGGAGGTAGGAGTTTATCCTGGAACCAGTGGATTTCCTGCTCTGTCCATCTCAGGCATCATGTCCTTGAGTTAAACACTTTACCCGCCTGCCTGCAGGTGGCGGTCGAAGGGCCCGGTGGCGTCAGGTAATATAACAATTTAACAACTTACAACGGGCCCTTTCAACCTGTAGAGGGCAGCAGACATGTATATGACTGCAGGTACTTGATGAAAATACTAATACTAATACTCTATCTGCCCGTTTTAAGGCCAGAAGTGGTCAAATTTGCACCACTAGTCTACAAGTGGTTAGATATGGACAGGTTGTCAGTCCATCATGTACACACACACACACACACACACACACACACACCTAGTGACCAATTAAAGTGGCCAATTACACTGATCTGCATGTTTTTGGTCTGTGGAAGAAAACCGGAGTACCTGGGAAAATGGATGGATGCATGACGAGAAGATAGAAGTTCCTGTTCAGAAAAGTGAAACTGCTCCTCTATGCAGTAATGAATGTCTCCACCTATAGGATCAGTGCTTTCCTAAAAACCTGCTACATCAATGTTATACACAGGAGTGCACATAACTAGGCCGCCAGTCCGCATGAGAGCGCTTTTGTGATCCTGATGGTGCATCCCGCGATCTGACGAGTTTCTCATCCTGTTGCAGTGCAGCGAATAAGTGCTCACATGTCCTCTGAAGCTAGTACAGTAGACACACATGGCAGGACATCCGACACACACACTCACAGCATCTCCAACACGTGAGCGACACCGCAGCGGGAACAAGTACGCAGCTCCTTTGATGCGCACAGCAACGGCAACACACACAATCACAGGACATCTGACACATGCACGCTAGTGATGTGTGGGTTGTCTTTTATCCCGTGGGTACTGGGTCAGGTCAATATATTTTTACTTCAGTGCGGAGTGGTTTGGGGCGGGTTCATCAAATCAGGGGGCACATTAACGGAAAATTTTCTCTCCATCCATCCATTTTCCTCCGCCTATCCGAGGTCGGATCACGGAGGCAACAGCCTGCAGAAAAGCCCAGACTCCCCAGCCACTTCGGCCAACTCCTCCAGGGGGGATCCACTCCCAGGTCAGCCGAGATACATGTCCCTCTAGCAAGATTTCCCATCATTTACTTTTTTTTCTGCTTTGTGCGTATGTGTGTGTGTGCATGCACGGTAGGACCACGCTGTTACGTATAGTGAAACTGACAGCGAGCCGCTGCAGCTGTAATGGCAGGCGGAGAGGTGTCCGTCTCTGGCTCCATGACACTTGGGGCCTCATTTATAAAACTTGCTCATGCAAGAAATGGGTCTGAAAGGTGGTAGGTCACTTTCTCTGCAAAATTTGAGATTTATAAAAGAAAACGTGACAGAAGAAAAACTTTATGCAATCTTTGAATCTTGCATAAGTACTTTTTTGGAGAAGGTCAGACTAAATCAAGTGCATTCAGTCAATATTACAATGGGTTTTATTGAGGAGGGGCAGGTTATGAAAATAGGTGCAGTGATGGTGGCGGTTTGGTGTGGGGTGGAAGTTTTCAAATGTGCAGGACCCTTTGGTTTAAAAAAACACTAACCCGCGCATCACTAATGCACGCAACTCACACAGCCCAGCACACGGTGACATGCGTGCAGCAGCCACAAAAACCAAAACAGCCATGCCAGCATCAAATTCACCCCCACCGCCAGACGAAGATGTGCGTACCAGACACCAGAGCAACGTTCTGTCTTGAGTACCTATACGGGAAAATTGTGTACACCCCTGGTTATACTTGTATGTTACCCTCTAGTGGAGTGTTTAAGTACTACAGGTAGAAAGTGACAATTTGATTTGAATATTGTTGTCCCTCTGTCCTCTGTGTGCTGAGATCCAGCTGCTGTCCTCAGGTTGGAGTATCATCTCACAGAATGCAGCACCAGTAGATAGAGATTAGCTGTAATCCCAGCAGCTAACTGCTCTTAATAACCAGACATCCTGACCCTGGACTCCATGGTTACCAGTAGGTAATGCTGGTTGTGTGTCTGGATGGTGTTGGTCATTTTTCTCTGTGTGACACAACTGCGTTCATGTTAAGACTGTCAGTGAGGGGACTGTCCCCCGGAGAACATTAGTTTTATTTTACCTTAGTGCTGTGCTACATGTTTAATTTAACTTTGTTTGTTTCTGTTTATTATTTGACTTACTCTTAATCGTCTTTCCCTCTGTGCTGCTGTTTAATCTGTTTGTATTGTCTCCGTCTTGTTTTCTGTCCTGTATGCTATAGTACAGCACTTTGGTTTTAACTTGTTGTTTTTTTAAATGTTCTTAATAAATAGACTAGATTGTAAGTACTTAAAATGTATTAGAAAATTATTTTATTGTTATAATGACAGTCAGTAAAAGGTTTTAGACAGGATTCCAGAAGACTTTATTGTCACTGTTTAGGTAAAAAGAAAAAATAGACCTAATTAAGACACCTGTGACAAAATATATTAAATGTATATATATATGTATATATATAAATGTATTTATAATTACATCACATGTGCTCTGGACAGACATCAAACTTCTAAAGGTGTCTCACAAACTCAGTGAGATTCCAACTCAAGATAATGTTTCTTTGGATTGATTTTCATCTCCATCAGCTGCAGCCCAGTGAAACACTGGATTTAAGGGCGACTGTTATGACATCACTTTAAAGTGCTTCCAGTCTTAATCCAGCTGAGGTGGTTTCTGTATCAGGATTAGTGCTTTCCTCAGAAACCTGCTGTGCTGAATCAATCCTCTACATGCATTCGGCCCTCTGGGGAAAGATCTGAAAGTCTGTTTTATTTATTTTGACTCTTTTTATCATTAAATTACATAAAAAATGTCTGACATTATATTATATAAAAATAATTATTTCATATTTAGGGGTTGAAAGAGTTATTATACTTCATTCACACAACACGTTTCAAGGCGTAACAAAGCCACATTCACCCTTTCACACACAGATTCACACACTGGTAGTTAGCTTAAGGTCCAGTGTCTTGCCCAATGGCACGCTGACATGTGGGTCAAACATACTGGGATCAAACCAAGCACTCTTCCTCCTCAGCTGCAGCCGCTACTCAGTTTAGCCTTTGCAACAAAATCTAAGCCATAAATAAAAATCCAGTAAAAGTTCCTCTGTATTGTCATAAACCTCCAGCGCTGCAGCATTTTGTTCTCGGTGCTTTTGTCCCTCGTTTTAATCACTCTGCTGTTTTATCACCGTGCAAATACAGCGAGCTAGAGCTGGACAAAGAGAACAAAACGACTCGGTGAATGCTGCAGCGAGCGCTAACGGCCCTCTCTCAGAGACCTTTAAATCCCAGAAAAAATACATGACTTCATCCATAAAACCATCCCTCACTCCGCTCAGCCGCAGCCATTAGTGGTAATTCAGCTCTCAGCTTCCCATCACAGCACACACTAACTGCACCTCCTGCCCCAGAACTCACAGCTAAAACAAACACATCACCTTTCCAGTAAAAATAAAATGCTCTGCGGCTTTCAGTCGGGGTATTTGTACATGATGCATGAGGCTGGGATGAGCGTGCACCTTGCTGTGACTCTAAATAATTAAGAGAAAAAAGAAACTTCAAACGTTGTCTTTGCAGAGGTAGCGCGACTCACTGGTTAATCAATGCTAACAGGGAGCGTCAGGGGACCCAAAAGATCAATTCCTCTGTTGTAAGGAGGGAGGCCAGTTTCAGCTGTGATGCTCAGGAAGAGTGACAGCCAGCAGACAAATGGAGGGATGAAGAGACGGAGAAGCGGAAACACAGAGCTTCAGAGCAGGATGATGCATAGAGGGCAGATACAGGAGATACAGATGGATTAGGTGGTATTTATCAAACACAATCTAATGTCATGAAGATTAAAGTTGAAGATGAAATGGGGAAGAGGATGAGCGATCAGGCTGATAGAAAACCAGCATCTGTGGCACAGAAAATCAAACTAAGTATATTTAGTTTAGTTTCCTCTTTTTATCAAAATTATAACAAGAAAACAACATCAGGGTGGGATTAAAAAAATGATGAAATGAGCCAAAGTTTTAATTAAAACCTCATCATGTCACACAAAACTTTTCATGGTTTCAACCTTTTCCTTGGTTGGGTTATGAGATAGAGATGAATTTCAGCTTATGTTTCCCCTCAGTATCTGTAAAAGTGACTGAATTAAAGCTGGTTTTGTGATCCTAGTGATTTTTAAAAGCCACTGGATTTCTTGTCTTCCTTGAGGATGTTTTCCTCCTCCAGCCACGAGTTTTCAGGGAAGTACAGAGTACAGAGCGTTTACACTGTAATGAAAGATTTGTTAATGTGAACTAGTTTATAGCTCAGCCCCTCTCTCCTCCATGTTAATGGTTGTGAGGGTCTGTGTTGTCTTTTGTTGAAGACCTGAAACTGTCGGGGACGATTTGGAGCGTTTTTATCTTTGACCCTCAGTAACATGTCCTGTTCTCCTAACATCTGATGAGGTCTGACGGACTGCGTGACATTCAGCGTAGCTTCATTAGGACTCGTGTTCTGCTGAAGGTTGTCAGGTGTCCAGGTCAGGACATGTTGATCCTATAGGTTCAGACAAAAAAGACAACTGGACTTCCTCATTTTATTTGATTACATTTCTCGGTTCAAACAGAAACAGAGTACAAATCATTTAAACTGTATAGAAAACGTCATTATTATGATCCTTTGGTTACATTCCTGAAAGGATTGATTTCTATTAAACTGTCTGGAGATGAGATTCAAAGCTGGACCTCAGACCTGCTCCTTTGTTAGACGACAAATATGCTTCTTAAAGTTCTCTGTCCTCAAACGAGTGAGACTTTCTTTCAGATGTGCGTGAACGGCATGGAGCTGACAGGTTGGTGTTTCTGGAGCTTTTGTTTGATTGACACCTAGATTTGGATTGACATTGAAAAGTAGTCAGTTATTGGTGAACGCTTTCTGAGAGTTTCAATAACATCCAACCTGTTATTTTATATATTTCATTTTAAATACCAACCGCAGATGAGAACGAGTGAACTTTAGCCTTTCTGTGGTGAAGGTAAAACTTTACTGGCACCAGTTTGTTTGTTAAAGTTTAAAATCAAGCTTTTAACTTCATAATTTAATGGAGCTCAGATTAAACATCAATAATTCCAAAAGCACTAAGACTGATCTAGAATTCTCTTGAAGGTAAATCTGAACAACACGTTGGGCTCCTCGCTGAGCTGCAGCCATACATTTACCCTCTGACAGTCGTCCTCAGGGCCGTGAGAAACATCTTCTCAGCGGATCACCGGAGGGCGAGAGAGCTCGCCTCTTAATTCTTCTGACAGCGCCGTCGCTATGATACCTCTTAGAGGCGAATCCCTATCTCTGTTCTCAAACCTGACAATCTCCACAGTGCTCCACATCTGACTGGAATACCAGCTGAGAGTTTAAAACCGAGCCGGAGAGAAAGAGCAGAGAGAGAATCAGAGGCGTGTGGTATTTGTTTGACAGGTACATGTCTCTATAGGCCAGCGCCTTTCCAATTTAAGAGGCCCTTAAGCTGGGAGCAGCAGCTTAACATTATTCTCTGTGAAGAAAGAAAAAAACACACAAAACGCTCCCTTTTTTCCATCTCGCCGCGCTGCTTTCAGAACGGGCCCTGCCGACCCTTCAAGGACGCTTTGCTGCAAGTGTTTCATCATTTGGTTGAATTTTAATTATTTTCCAGGCTTGTTAAGTCCCATAGTGACGGCATTGAGCACTCACTGTGAAGGAAAAGGAAGCGAAGTGACAAAGGTATGAAAGGAAGACCAGGGGGACGAAGGCAGATGACAAAATATTTCATTAGCCTCTGAAATGTTGGCTCACACGAGCATTCAGAGCTGATTGGCCACCGATGGAGCCTGAGTGGGGGTTTGACTGCGTGGACCTCGTCTCTCCTCTCACTCGCTGGACAAATTGTCTGATGAGAAGCAAATCCCAGCTGAGAATAAAGAGCTGTGCTGCTCTTTTTCTTTCTTTTTCAGCTATCTGAATGACTTTAAATTACTTTAGACTCAATTTATTTGTGCTTTTCTCAGGTTTCTGAAGAAACAGTTACATCCAGAAGTTTAACCAAAAGATAAAAAAAAAAAAAAAAAATCTGCAACTCCTCTGAATGTTGTTTTATGAGACAGTGATTTAGGTCCAGTATGGATATAAAAATAAATAAACGAGGAGAAAAACTCAGATTTCAATCTAAATTAAATGTGAGATTTATGAATGTATTTATGAGAAAACCTGAATATTTGCTGATGTTGGAAAGTCATAAATCTGTAAGAAAAAATGTATATTTGTGTAATTAACCCTATCATGCATGCATTATGAAACAAGTCTATAATTTTTTACTATTGATTTTATTAATATACATGAGCCTAAAACTGAAAAGCATTTTGGATTTTTGTTGGAAGGTAAACCTTCGGCCCAGTCTGAGGTCCCGAGCACTCTGGTGAAGGTTTTTGTCCAGGATATCCCTGTATTTGGCAGCATTCATTTTCCCCTCGATTTCAACCAGTCGTCCTGTCCCTGAAGCTGCAGAACCCCCCCCACAGCATGATGCTGCCACCACCATGCTTCACTGTTGGGACTGTATTGGACAGGAGTATTGGACAGCAGTGCCTGGTTTCCTCCACACATACCGCTTAGAATTAAGGCCAAAAAGTTTCATCTTGATCTCATCAGACCAGAGGATCTTATTTCTCACCATCTTGGAGTCCTTCAGGTGTTTCTTAGCTGGCTTTCATGCGTCTGGCACTGAGGAGAAGCTTCCGTCGGCCACTCTGCCGTAAAGCCCCGACTGGTGGAGGGCTGCAGTGATGGTTGACTTTCTACAACTTTCTCCTGACTGCATCTCTGGAGCTCAGCCACAGTGATCTTTGGGTTCTTCTTCACCTCTCTCACCAAGGCTCTTCTCCCCGATGGCTCAGCTTGGCCGGACGGCCAGCTCTAGGAAAGGTTCTGGTCGTCCCAAACGTCTTCCATTTAAGGATTATAGAGGCCACGGTGCTCTTAGGAACCGTAAGTGCAGCAGAGATTTTCTTGTAACCTTGGCCAGATCTGTGCCTCGCCACAATTCTGTCTCTGAGCTCTTCAGGCAGTTCCTTTGACCTCATGACTCTCATTTGCTCTGACCTGCATTGTGAGCTGTAAGGTCTCATATAGACAGGTAAATGGCTTGTATTTATAGAGCGCTTTCTAGAGTGCTGAACACTCCCCAAAGCGCTGTACAACTCGAACGGTCATTCACCCATTCACACTCACATTCACACACTGGTGGTGTTAAACTACGTTGCAGTCACAGCTGCCCTTGGGCACACTGACAGAGGCGGGGATGCCATGCACCGGTGCCCTCCAAGTCCCTCTGACCACCAGCAGCAGGCAAAGTGAGTGAAGTGTCTTGCCCAAGGACACAACGACAATCTAACCCAGCCGGAGCTGGGGATCGAACCAGCGACCCTCCGGTTACCAGACCGGCCACTCTACCAACTGGCTTTCCTAATCAAGTCCAATCAGTATAACAACCACAGCTGGACTCAAATGAAGGTGTAGAACCCTCAAGGATGATCAGAAGAAATAGGCAGCACCTGAGTTAAATAATGAGTGTCACAGCAAAGGGTCTGAATACTTTGGAACATGTGATATTTCAGTTCTTCTTTTTTAACAAATCTGCAAAACAGCCAACAATTCTGTGTTTTTCTGTCAATATGGGGCGCTGTGTGAACATTAATGAGGAAAAAGAATGAACTTAAATGATTTTAGCAAATGGCTGCAATATAACAAAGAGTGAAGAGTTTAAGGGGGTCTGAATACTTTCCGTACCCACTATATGACGTTACAGAAATGTTTAGATACCAATGAATGGTGAGCATGTTGTGCAAAGAGAAATGCTGTATATGAAGACATTAGGTAATGACTAAGGTGGTGTACAGGTGTGGTTTGGGATTGTGCAGCAGTGGCCAAGAAGTGCACCCATCAAGAATGCCATGAGGTGTCACTTTGAGAAATGACCTATAGGAAGACCAGAGTCATCTGTGTCACGTCAGGTCACACTCTGTCACAGCGACGCCCTGTCCCATACCACACCTGTTCACCACCTAATGTCTGGAACATTTCTGCACAGAAACCCATCAGATTCCCTCTGAAAAAAAAACACACATTTTAAAGGTGTGGTTTTCTGGGTAATTTTATAGTTTTGCATTGTTCTCTAGTGTAATTCAATGCTATCTGTGTAATTTTTATAAAGAAAGAAGCTTTGATGCTTATAATAGAAGCTTTAGAAGTTTCCCATCTGACACCTGAATTTGAAACAGCAGGATTCTCATATTCATAATATGCACAGCACTCGCTTCTGATTGGATGACCGACACGTCAATACTCCGCCCCCCGAAATGTCTGGAGATACCTTGGAAAGTGAAAGAGTGAAAAAGTTAAACACCCAAAACAGTAGCTTCTAGTCTTTACTAAAGATTAGCTTTGAGGGAGCTGCTTCCTGCTAAAACTCATTTCCTCAGCTTTTCCTCCTCTTGTTCTCCTCTTGCTGTCTGTCAGCCGTGCTCCCCTCCGACAAGGGGGGGGGGGCTCGCACAGCGTGGTGCTGACCGCGGCTTAAACACACACACACACACACACACACACAGAGGGAGAAAAAAAAACAGAGAGAGAGTAACCTGCGGCAGGCAGCCAGCCAGGTACAGTATGTCCTTGAGTTGGGAACACTGTCTGCGTTCTGCCATGTTGAATTTTCAACAAAAACAAAAGCTAGCAGCTGAAATCTCAGCGAATACATGTTGTGAGTCTTGTGACGTCAAAAATTGCAGAAATGCTCTCCTGCATTTTTAAGATTCTTTTCTCAGAGATTCTGTTTTTTCTTAATAACCGGGGAACAGAGAGTTTTCATGTTTGGTCTACATGACAGGCTCAGGGGGACCTATTAGAAACTATGAAGACCTGAAAAAAATGGATTCTGAATAAACCACCCCTTTAACTGTATTGAAAGTAGTTTAGATCAGTTGATGTGACTCTTAACCAAAGTTCAGCTCCATCAAATCTGAGCTGATTCAAGGAAGTTCTTCAAAACAAACAGGAAGAGAAACTCTATTGGTCTGCAACTGTTGATGACCAGTCAGAGACACAGACATGAGAAACCTGCAGTGGTTCAGTTACATTCACACTGAATCCGTGTGTTGGTATTTTGTGTGTTGTTTCTGCAGATGTTGTGCAAATTCTCTTGTTTTTTGATTTCCTATCTGGTGTTGAACTCCTCCCAGAACCGTCTCACATTTTGGCACTTTCTGACACACTATACTAAACTCACTACACTCTTAAAAATTTCTGTAAATTAATGGCAGAATTCTAGCAGTAATATACTGTTTTTCCAAATTACAGTAGAATAATGTTAAATCTGATGTTTTTTCTGATGAAGGTGGCTGGAAAATTACGGCCCAAAACAGTATACAGTTTTTCCTTTGGAGCACATGCTTTTTAGGCATTCTCAACTTTGACCATCAGCATTCATCCTCCAGTTTTAAAGCTTCTAAGGGTAAGTGCATCACTCTTGAACATGTAAATTCTGGTTTTGTTTTGTATAAAGTCAATATTTAGACCACCAGACACTACTGTTATGTTATTTGTCATAGTTTAGCCTATAACTTATATCTGCAGCCAAGTAAACAATGTAGCTTCTAACGTTTTTTTTTAAAGCCTGTTAACAAGTTTTCTTAAAAACTTTAGCCAATCCTATCGTTTGGTCCAAACGGACGGTTTATTTTTTCTAGTTGTGTCATGAACTGGTGTGAGAGAGAGGACCCAGGCGCAGATGAAATCCAAGTAACAAGTATTTATTGCCAAACATAAGGAACACGAAGACACAACTCAGGACTCACACGACTACGACTAGGAACCGACAAACACAGACGAGACAGGCACGCTTATATACACAGAGGGAGGTGATCACAGGAACGAGACACAGGTGGCAGGATTACAATAGGATACACCTGTGGGAGACAAAGGGCAGAGGGTTAGACAAAGCACAAGACAGGACACTAGAGGGAGACATATGACACAAGGGAGGTGACATATGACAGAGCCCCCCCCTAGGGGCGGACACCGGACGACCCAGGAGAACCAACAAGGGAGGGAGGGCGGAGGACCA